>OX418219.1:68647400-69118400 GCA_948455865.1 Conomelus anceps
ACAATAAAAGCTTGTAGTTTGTAACATCACAGACCATGCGCGGATTTGGTTAGCGTTCGCCATTGTTGAGGTTATGTGAATTTCACGGATTCCGTGATCCACCAATGAGAAGGCATCAAATTCAAAACAGAAGCGTAAAGATAACAGATGGCGAGCGTAAAGTACTTTACCGCTTGCGGAGCAGTAAAGAGGTATTTTACAATTAGTTTTCAGTACGTGAAGAACTACTTTACGAGCAGCTGTAGGAAAAAATGTTTTCTTTGAGATTAAGATTTTTTAAATTGTTTATTAGATTTTGGGTCTCATATCTAATATTAGTTATTATATTACTGAGAATAGATTCAATATTCAAACCCATAGTATTGTTGAGTTAATTGATCTCAACTTTCAGTAGCTTATATAATTGTACATTTTTGCTTCCTTTTCTTCTTCTATTCTACTTCTTCTTCTTCTCCGTCTTTTTCTTCTATTGATAATAAATAATAGGAAATTGTATTGCATTAACTTCTTCTGCTTCTTCTTCTACTCCCTTCTCTTTTTCTTCTTCTTATCTTTCTTCTATTGATAATTAATAAGAAATATTATTGTAATTTCATTCTTCTTTTTCTCCTTCTGCTTATTTTTTCTCTTCTTTATCTCTTCTTCTTCTTTTTCTTCTATTGATAACTAATTGGAAATTGTATTGAATTTACTTATTCTTTATCTTCTTGTTCTTTTCCTTTTTTCTTTTTCCTTTTTCTTTTCCTTTTCCTTTTCTTTCCTTTTTTTCTATTCCTATTTCCTTTAATTTTTCTTTTTATTCTCCTTTTCTCTTCTTTTCCTCCTTCTCCTCCTTCCTCTTATTCTTTTTCTTATTCTCCTTCTTCTACGTTTTCTTCTAATAATAATTAATAAGAAATATATTATCGTAGTTTTTTCTTCTTTTTCTATTTTTCTTCTTCTATTGATAATTAATTGAGTGTTAAATTTCATCTCAGATTTTTCATCTCAATATGAATGACTATTCATCTATCCGTGCAAATTTAGGCTAGAATCAATATCCACATGAACCTGCATTCGAACTTAGTTTCAGAAGCCACATACATTGTTGTGTACATAACTAAAAGTTATATTCCGGTTCCAAGACTGAGAACATTCATCAGAGACAAAGAGAGCATACGTGAACTTGCAAGACAGTATTATTTTGCCTCTAGCAAGATGGAGATTTCAATTCCCTGACAACGCGAGTTTTACTGCTACAAGGCACTTCATTTTTATATCTTCGCCTGTCGTATTTCACTTCAGGAGACGAGCACATTTCATAAAATACACTAAAAGTGCCATCTCTTGCGTCGCGCACTTTGATTGGCCATCAACAGTACATCCGGTAAGAGAAATTATTCATGATTCTCTGTCCTATCCGTAATAAGCCAAAAATCACTGATGATTTGTGATAAGGCTGACGCAAGGTATGAATGCATTTAAAAGACTAGAGTTTGTTTACATCTCACAAAATATATGTCAAACCGAATAACATGCTGAGATAGAATGTGGCAAAAAGTACAGTATCTACACCAAGAATTAATAAAATAAATTAACCAAGTAGAATATTGCCAATTCCGAATAAAATATTAATGATATTATTGGTTATGGAATAATTTACCGAATTAATAATAAAAAAATGAAGATTTCATGCCAAGGACACTAATTACATGAAAAGGGCAAAGTTAATTCTTTTTTAATTCCTGGAGATGCCGACATGAGTTCGAGACTTGTGCTTGGGTAATGAGTTGAATGATAATCCATTGTTGCCTGACGGAGTAGCGGGATTCGAACCCACAACCGCTGAAGCGACAGCAAGCTGAAATTGCGACGCCTAAACCAACTGCGCTAAGCGACCCTCCTGAAGTTACCAATGAAAGTACAAAGTGATTATTCTCTTAATATGGATATTCTATTCTGTCATGGAGAAATAATACGAAAAAGGAAATATCCTGATTTAATTACAGCCTGGGTGATACAGAAAATGCACAAGGCTGTAATGATTTCTATTCGATGGAATCTACTTCAATGACATAGAATCAAGTTATAATTATTAAATAAATAATAAATAAATATAATTTTATTGTCATTAAGCTCTTTGAACAATAGACAACGTCAAATACAAATAAAATAGATTTACAATATTAATTGTATACACAAATACAAAACAAGCCCTAGAATATATATTCAAACAATACATGTGACTCATCATATGGGTTATGCATAATGCTCACAGCACAACCTAAGCCTCCTGAACAATTACATAAAAAATACAAAAATGATGTAAACATCTCTAAGCAACAATTATTTCACTTTCAAAGAACTCATTAACAGTATAATAAGGATTAATTACAAGCCAATTTAATAACCTGGTCTTAAATTTCTTTCCCGTTTCCATAATTAAATCTGTTGGTAATTTATTGTACATTTTAATGCCAAGTGTATCATAACTTTTAGCTGTTTTAGATAATCTTTGATAGGGAATATCAATCCTCTTACAATTCCTTGTGTTATAACTATAAGTATCAAGTCTTAATTTTAAATTGGATGAGTTTCTTTTAACATGCAATAATACTGTGTATATGTAAAAACTCACTATTGTCATTATTTTAAGCTCAACAAAAAGAGGCTTAGCATGTGATAATCTATTAGAACCTGTCAATACCCCGACTACCTTTTTTTGCAATAATAAAATTCTTCCTGTATATCTACTATTACCCCACAGTAGTATACCATATGTAGCAATACTCTGAAAAAAGGCAAAATAAGCTGACCTCAAATAATTGTCTGGAACATGGTTTTTCAGTTGCCCAATTAGGTAAATCACTCTTGATAGTTTACCAGAGATATAATTAATATGGGCTTCCCAGGTCAAGTATCTGTCAATGAATATACCTAAACATTTTGCATCACTTGTTAAATTCACATCATCTAACCCATCCCTAAGGGTAAAGTGCATAGTTTGAGTTTTATTTTCATTAAGCATGAATCTGTTAGCCCTGAACCATGTTACCGCTTGCTTCAGAGTGGACTCAGTCAGAACTTTGAGATTTTGCAGGTCAGAACAATTATTGAGAAATGTTGTGTCATCAGCATAAAGTATTGAATGGCATTTAAGAACAGCAGGAAGGTCATTCATCATCAAAACAAAAAGCAGTGGTCCCAGAACCGAACCCTGTGGGACACCAAATTTTACACATGCTACATCTGATCTCTTGTTTCCAATACACACCACCTGCTTACGTCCCATCAGATAAGTTTCAAACAAACAAAGATCTACTCCACAAACACCATAAAAATTCAATTTGTTCAATAAAAGAGAGTGCACTACACAGTCAAAAGCCTTGCTCAGGTCACAGAAGGTCACCTGAGCAAACTCTTTATTTTCAAACGTTCTTAGAATATCCTTGACAAGAGCATCCATAGCTCCTGTAGTAGATCTTCCCTTTACAAATCCATACTGAGCATCACTGATTATATTGTGCTCAACAAGATATTCATATAATTGCTTATGTATTAAGGTCTCAAGTACTTTTGCAAAACATGGCACCAATGAAATAGGACGATAACTACCTGGACTATCTTTAGGCCCCTTCTTGTAAACAGGTACAACCCTGGAGACTTTCAGCACTTCAGGAAAAATTCCATCTCTCAGGCATCTGTTTATACAATATGTAAATGGATTTATAATACATTGAATAATTTGTTTCAATAAATCACTAGAAAAGCCATAAATATCAACACTGGCAGAGGCCTTAAAACTGAAAACTATATTAAGTACTTCATGTGGGGATACTTCATGAAATGTAAATCTGGGCTTATCCTGATCGGGAGGAAAAACAAAGTTCTGCTCCAATAAATTCTGTGCTGTCAGATTGGGCTGAACAATCTTGTCATGTACATCCAACACTGAATCCAAGAAAAACTTATTTAACTCATTGGGTGTGAATGGAATTGGATCTTTTTGTACCTGCTTCTGAACATTTTTTATTATTTTCCATGCAGCTTTGCACTTATTTCCAGTAGACTCAATTTTAGAAGTATTATATGCCTTCCTAGCTTCATTAACCAACCGCTTATATGATAATCTAGTATCTGAGTATGCCTTCCAGTTTGATTCCTCCTATAAATTTCTAAATACAACAACACTATGGTTTTCATTTGAGCCAATTGTGGCGTATACCAGTTTTTCTGTTTCATTTTCCCCATTCTCTTTGCTTGCTGCAAATTTTTCACAACAATTTTTCTTTCAGGAATAAACATATTAAAATAATAAATTATTATATTGAGAAACCTGTTGAATACCTCTTCAGAGTTCAAAGAATGAGTTTCTAGAATAAATCTGTACCAGTCTACATTAGCGAGTGCGTTCCTCAGTAAGTCCAGATTTTCATTAGTCACTGGCCTAGTTACCACTGTCTTCCTTGTCTTCATACCGTCTTCACTTGAACAAATATTCAAATCAACACAAACACAATCATGGTCTGAAAAGGGGAATGCTAGAACATCACATACAACACTGTTTATCCCGATATTTGTGAAAATATTATCTAAACAAGCAAGTCCTCTGGTAGCTTTTCTATTATGACAGACCAAGTTGAACTGCCTCAATAAATTTTTAAATTCATGTACTGTTGTCTTATCCTGAGCAATATCAAAGTCGGAGTTGAAATCACCTCCAAATACAAAATTATAGTTTCTCCAACTAGGTCTACTAAAGAAATTCAAGATATTTTCAAGCCCCTCCAGAAAAGCAGCAGGATTGCCCAGAGGTGATCTATATATAGAGACTAGAACCAATTTCAGTTTCTCTATAGATATGCCTTACTTACTTACTGCTGGGGCGTCACAAATCTCAGTCGATTTTTTGCCTCGTAGATTAGCCTCCTCCATTCTTCTCTGTCCTCTGCCATTTCAATTGTTCCTCCACACCTGACAACATCTTTCCCAACTTGGTCTATAGATATGCCTGTAACTTCAATATTTTTTTCACTATTGAAACAACTGAGTTCTAACCCATTGATATCCGGTACTAACTCAGGCCTGACATAAATTGATACCCCTCCATGTTTATAATTTTTCCTACAATAACTATTAACCAATACATAGTCATCTAATTTATGAAAGGGAATATCTTCCACCTTACACCAGTGCTCACTTAAGCATAGAGCATGTAAGTCATTATCATTCCCAAACTCATTCAAAACTACATGCTTTTTATTCATTCCTTGTATATTCAGAAAACCAACTTTGAATTTTGAGTTTACTCTGGATTCTCCAATAAGTTTATTTGAATTAACTTTCTTAAGCTTATTACTATCAGCATTGCTGTTACAGGCATTACCAACAATATCAATATTTTTAAAACAGTGATTCATCCTTGAAATGAGAGAAGCTAACACGAGAATCCAGTTCAAAACCTTATTTAAAATTGAATAAAAATTTATTAATTTCGAATTCCTTTAACCTTCAAGCGAGCGCGTGGACGGTAGTTTACCGTCCTGACCGTTCTAATCTGTGTAGTTCGAAATTGGCTTGGTGTGTGTTTATGGGAGAGACATGTATTCTCTAGATATACTTTTTGACAATAGGTTTGAGTGTCGAAACCTTTTAGTCTTCCGGTATCAAGTCACCAGTGAGCATCAATGTTATGTCAATGTCCTGAAGACGGTAGTTTACCGTCGTGCTCCCTGAATTGTTCCGGTAATTTCACTATTTTATTTTGAACAATGAACCAAAAAAAAAATTAATATAGTGACCCTATGATAGAATAGTGGAATAAAAGTTTCAAACTATGTTATTCCACTTCATTATGGAGATTCACATCTTAAATAGGTACCTATATAAATAAATTATTTCTTGTTAGTATTCTTTGCCATAGTTTGCATATAGCTATATTGTATAGCCTACATATAGTTTGTAATTTATATTATGATGTAATTAATGTTTATCTGGATATTATAAGGTTAGTCATTATTAGGCACAGGTTCCATTCATCTGTTCCACTCAATATACATATTAGTTCAATTTGAGGCATAGGGCTTGATTGCAATGATATTATTTTCATGTTATAATGATGCAATTTCTCATTGTATTATTTCTATTCTATATTGTAAATTTCTAAATGACAACCTGGGTGATAAAACTCCTAATTTTTTTCATAACTCACTTATTGAAGCCTATATTATATGTGTTTCAACCTGCTGTTGAGTATTTCTGAAGGATCACATTTTAAACATATCAAATGGAGGTTTTGTAACATTGAAATTTTTCTTGTAAGTGGTATATCCTTCACTCAAAAGATGATGCTGGGATGTGTACAAAATTCATCTATAATTGATGAATTTGGGATTGAAAATATTGAGAAAGCTGGATGACGGTAAATTACCGTCGCGCGCCCATGAGTGTTCAGAAAAAGGCGCGTCCGCATGAGGGTTAATTGCTATTAGTTTATACTGAAGACTTCCGCAATAAATAAATAAATAAATTCTGTCTATGTATATTCGTCTGTTTATTCAATTGTCAGTCACTTCAAACTAATTTGTGAATAAAAATATTAGTTTATGCAAAGATTGTATCATGACGGCAAGTGAGATGTAAGTTAGGTCACAAGTGAAACGAATGTCCTAAGATCTCACGAGTGGCTTATAGGCATAATACAATCGTTGCATACAATATTTTTTTATCAACAATTACCAATACATTACGTTTAATTTAACTTAGTGATGAATCAGATAACTTAATCATACGAACATAACCTAAAATACGTATGTTGTTGTTGATCGGTTTTGAATTGGAATTCAAACTAATTTCAAAAAGTTTTTATTTTTTTATTTTTGGAAGATGAAGCCTACATAAGTCTGAGACGTGTGCGTGGGTAATGAATTGGATGATGGTGATTGATGAGTTGGGCCTACAGTCTTAGGTGGGTTCCGAACCACCGGGAAGTGATTTTACAGCAGAGAACAGTGTCTTATTTGCTGGCCAATCTAATCGGTCACCCTTACAAAGAGTGCCTAGGAGAATGCAGATTATCTCTAAATGATTCAACAGATACCTGCTACGGCACACGGCTATTACTTCCCGTAATACGTTTGAATTAGAGGATGTGACTATTACATAATATTCATTTCACTACTGTTTTGAAGAAATCTTGAGCTCTGATTGGTCAATGTCGAAAATTAAGTAGTGTCATAATAGACTAATTTTGAAACTGTTCTGATCAGGTGTGCATGAAGTCAGCTGTTTTGATATCAATTCCTAGCATCTTACATCTACTTTATAACGTAGTCGTGTGGTGGATAAATGATAATAACTTTTTATAAGCTTTTCTTCATAACTCCAATAAATTTCACTTATGAAAAACAATGGATCCCCGACATGTATAAAGGATTAGAAGATTTACAAACTCCCATTTGCTTTCTCATAGTGAAGCTAATGTGGTCAATTATTCAATTTGAATGGCTCTACGCTTTTAAGCACTTTCCACAACGGTCAACCAAAAAGTCTCATGCAAATATTCTTCTCCCTTTTACGAGCATTTTCAGTGGGATAATTGCTGACCACGTTCGATGCTTCATCACGTTCATTGTTCTCTTCCCTAACGTTACCCTAACACTTAATGAATAAAATCGTTAATTACTGCAATTTAAAAGACCAAATTCTTGCTCCTCTCCCATACCAGTGTTCACTTGATAAATGTGCACATTCTTACAGACTTGGAGTTCAGCCACCAAACTTCAAGTAGACTAAATACGTACAGTATTACAAACATTACGAAGTTTGACTCAATTTTCAATTTTATTGACCCCCTCAAAACAGAAAGCTTCATTTTAATAATCTTATAAGCTATACATTTTCAAATCATTCGAAATACACAACTAAATGGTTCGGAACTCACCTGAAACTGTGGGTACACTATTCATATCATCATTATTCACTATTCAATATTCAGTTATCACTTCTATGCATCATACTTTTCAATTTCATTATTCACCATTTTATAAAAGGACAAGTTACAGATGTATGCTTCATCAGCAAGAAAAAACGTTCAGTAAGACCTACGACTAATCAATGAAAATTATAAATATTTGAACTTTTTTATCCTCAGGTCCTGCAATTGGTAACAGTTCCAGATATCTTTATTTGTGTAAATTTTCAATGAACATGAATGATAAAAGAATTAATAATATCAGCAACTCTCAGAACCCATAGTTCAAACACAGTGATTTTTGAAAAGTGAACATAATGGTTGTATAGTCTGAATAGAAAATATTATAAACACAACAATCATATATTTCAAGGTACTGTACAGCAGAAATAAATGATGTGATTGTTAAAAAAAGAAAAAGAGAGCTTCGATCTGGGAGATGAATTACACAAAGACGCGAAGTCTTGGTCATTAAGGCCATTCTTACACTTAACCTTCTACCTCAACATGTCCTACTAGTTTACATTGATATGTATGAAATTGTCTAATATGGGTTATCTAAGTACGATAAATCATGGACATGGAGATAACTTGAACCTATTTCATAAAAATAAGTCATGTTCATACTAAAAAACTGTACTCTCATCATGTGCACCATTTCACATCATGTCAAGAAAAGGTTTTGGCACCAAAGTAAGATTGATATTTCAATTTCTTAGTTAATAGATTTACCAATAGCCCGAACACAAATGTCATAAATAAGTAGGTAGAGGAATGGAATGTTTCCAATAATTTATTTTAAATAACCAATTAAAATTATTCCAGGATAAACAGTAAACCCAAATAATTATGTGTATAATTCCTTCTCATGCCAACCTAACCTTCATTAAAAAATTCAAAGAAAAGATTTCAAAATTATTATTGCAACAAATTCGATCAGCTGAGAACAATGAGATAAATGATGTTTCTAAGAGTAAATTGGAATAATATAACATGGAATAAAGGCATCATCAGCTAGCATTACTACCATTAGTATTATGTACGATGATTTCAAGATATAGAGCTGAATAATGTAGCTGAATAAGAGTGCTTGTAATCTGAGTAATAAATATCTTCAAGCAATCAGGAAGAGTAGTAGCATTGGAAGCGGTTATGGCCGATGGATGGATAAATAATAAAAGATCTGTACACATTTATTGGGTTGAAATGATTGCAGTTGGGGTTGTGTGCGCGGGGATGATCTAAGAAAGGGAATGCTCTTGTAAGAGAGGTTACTCTCTTCTGTCGGGGAGAATGGTGAGTCACGCCTCAAGTGTGGGGCTGTGGCCTTCTTTCGCTGTTGAGGAAGGACCCTTCTAAGGAAACAAGGGGAAAATGATGAGTGAGAAGGAGATAAGTAAGCTGAAGAGGCGAGACAAAGAAAATCGAAGAGACGCTATAAGTGGAATGTGGCGAATAAGGGAGGATAGCGAATGAATGTGATTGAAGAAAGAAACGGAGGGTTATGGTGAGAGGAATGAAGATTTGTCTGTTAAAAGGACATGCTGGGTCCTTCCTCCCTTGTCTATGGCATTCATTTTCTCTGCCACGGCCTTCCTCTCCCATGCATTGTCACTGGAAAAATATTTCCCTGCCTGGGTTAGTCAGACAGTGACAAACAGCTGTCTGGTCGGTCTTATTGCAATCGATCACTCATTTTTCTGATTATGGACTGTAAGATATGAGAATCACAAATTCCACATCAAAATCATTCACATCTTTTAAAAAAATTACTGTTAGATATAATTTTTGAAAAATCAAAAATGAAACAAGAGTACTGAATAAGGTTGTTAAGTTTACTGCTTGAAGGTTATTATTATTGCGATAGAGAATTATTAAAAACTAAGAAGCTCAGTAGATAAAAATAGATATAAATTTAATTCATTGTTGAACTAAATTTAGAAGTAATCAGGTTATGTTGTATTGTAAGATACTTTGTTTCAAGACGTCACAACGATTGATACTGATAATGTATTTTATTCAAATTTTATGTATTTTTTGATATTGAATTTCTTATCAATCACTGTATTTCAGTAAAAGTGCGTGTAAATCACATATTTAATTGAAATACAGTGTTTGTTTTGATATTAGATAGAATTTCATATCAATCACTTCCCGGTGGTTCGGAACCCACCTAAAGTACTACTAGACTTGTGACTTATTCATTCGGCTCAACGAACAGCTTTCCCGTTTTTCATCAATAGAATTGATAATTGAAGTCAATTTTGAAGGAAAATGTGAGAAGGATCACTTGTGACATACCAAACAAGATGGTAAACTGTCTCCATTTTCCAATTCCTAGTTTTCCATCCAATTGATTGATGCCTTCTGATAGAAAATCTATCCATGAGCAATTTTTCAGAACTTCTTAGAGTCGTTCCGTGTTAAAACTCCAATCATATTATGTTTAATACAAGAAGCCGAGGAGACCTAGTTATATTGGTAAGAGACTCTACAACAAGCTGCCGCAGTTTTTAGAAAGTCTTGTAAATATAGAAGTATTTAAAAAACAACTGAAAAATATCTATTTAATAAAGCTTTTTATAGTGTACAAGAGTTTCTTTCAGATAAAAATTAAACCTCACCTCAACTAATTGATATAGTAATTATGGTAACTAGTGTATAAGATTGTATATTTTTCTTAATCTGACTTGTCTTATACTCCTTAACTGGAATTTCTAAGACGTAGCCCAATCTTCAAAAAAATGTAGTCTGAATTCTGGTAACTCCTCTGGTGATTTATATTACATAACGAAAAAAACGTATGATTCTCCTTCTTATAAAAGGCTCTATTTTCTAGCGGAAATGATTCTGGATATAGGATGATCTTTCTAAACCTGGATTACGGATTCTGAATGCTTTTCTATTTTTCTCCCTGTGTTATCCTGTTTCACGGATCAACGATAAAGGAGATAACGCTATTGCTGATATTGAAGAGTTCACATTGTATCCTGCGAATAAATCTAGAGGAAAAACGTTTGATAATATCGTTTTCCCTGGCAGGAAAGTTGATCGAGAAAATGAGATTTGGTAACAAGTTTTACGTAAGAGGTTTGATCACAGTGCTGCAAGTCGAAAAAGGTTACCGCTATATATTTCAATCTATCAACTTTCAGTTAGGATTCATTTTGAGCAAGAATATTATTTATTAATTAATAATTAATAGAAGTCGATGAACTGGAGAAACATTATTCAACTTCCTCATAATGTGAACGACACTTTCCCGGATGAAATTAGAAGTTCATTATGACGTAACATTTTGTTTCATGCAACTGATTAATATTTTAGACAACTTACAAGGTGTTTCTACTGCAATAATTTTTGCATTCACTCTAATTACAAATATACTTGCGGTTCATTAAAATTTACTTGAGATTTTTCTCCAACTTTGAGTGAATTATGAAACTTGTACAATATGCTGAAAATGCCCATGATTTTTGTCAATAATTGAAAAGGAATGATAACGAGAAAATAAATTCTAAAAGAATCAAGATTCATAGAGAGAAAATGTTAATCAAAAGAAGAACGGTAAAAAATCCAAAATAAAGTGATGAAAGACTACTAGGTTAAGATATATTAAGTTTCTTATTGAGGCTGTAAACGTGTTTGAAAAATGATTTATGACAAATATATAATTTATGACAAATAGCCTACTTCTCCTGTCTCATTATTCGGAGTGATGGATAATAATTATTAGCAATTTTTTGACTTCAATAAATATTGCAATTTCCTGAATAATGTGATAGAAAAGATTAATTTTTTTAATGTCATTGTACGAACCAGAGTGAATTTAGCTGTTCCCATTGTAGCAGCATAAAATGAACAGGACATGCGGAAAACTTACCTGAAAAATAACGAAAGAATACTTTTATTAAAACAATGAATTAAGCCAATGTTAGTCTACGAAATCACAGTTGAAAGTTTAGATTCTTCAGTCTTTTTGTCGATAATATCTTAAGGTCTAACAATTTTGATTAGTGAACGCCTACATTGTTTAACATTTTCTTTGTAGTGGCGAAGGTTATAATGATAATTCATTATAAATAATAAGACTTGAAGTTGTCTCAACCTCGTTTATTTAAAACCGTGAGATCATAGTCTCGGTTGTTACACCATTATCAAACTCATTAACAAATTCAGTTTGTTTGAGATTGATAATGTTTTAACAGCCGAGACCAATATCTCAAACTGAGTTTGTTTGAGATTGATAGTGGTGTAACAACCGAAACAATTATCTCACGGTTTTCAATAAATGTGGTTGTAACAACTTCAAGTCTTATCATCTATTGCTGTCTAAAATAGTAATAATTCAGATATTAAGAAAAATTATCTCACATGGTGTTATCAGCACATCAATGTAGAAGGTTATTTGGAAGAGATACTAATTTGAAAGATAAAAAATTCTACATAGATCTATAGAGTCTGGAAAGATTTCTTGTACTAGAAGGAAAACACATATTTATTACTGCAGCAACTCACGGTATGTTAGCCACAGATCATTAAAATGAGTCGACAAGAATATTATCTAGTAAACTACAATAAGAATCACATTTTCCCAAAATTAAACACAAATTTGTGTATCGTATTCAACAGGATAAATGATGACTAACAAAAATGAGAACATACTGTTTTTTATATTTTAGTTGAGTATTGCCAGTTGAGGTTGATCCAGGTATTCTGAGGAGCTTTTCTGAGTTTTTATGCAAAAAGAAAGTATAGCACTTGATTGACAAAATAGATTAGCTTTATGATATATTAACCTATAAGTGTGAGTGTGTGAATAGTATACGCATATGTGTGTACGTGTGCAAGGAGGTCGTAATCGCTCGTATGGCAGAAAAGCTGTCTGATCCTACTAGAAGTATAAAGGAAGCTATGCCCTTTTACGATGCTATTCTACTATATACAGCAACTAGACCATGAGCCCCGTAGTCTGTATGCACCGACGGCCATAACGTTATCTAGAACCTTTATTCCCTGCGGACTCCACCAATAGCCGACGGCAAACACTAACTGAACCATCCCTTCACGAACCAGAATCCAATTTCATGATTCTTGTAGATAGCATGGGCAAAAGCCGTTGAAAATATTCTCTCCTCGTTAAATTCAACAGTTCACTTTGCATATTTAGCTTAGGCTACTATAGGCCTTACTATGGAAAACGGAACGTTTTATTACAGATCAATATTCAATTGAGCATTATTCTGGAAACTTAAACCACATTATTAGTGTGGACAATATATCATAATGGACAATGTGTATCACATTCTCAAATAGTATTAATTTAATGAATTGGTCAGTCTGAGTAGATCGTAATCTGTTACTAAGATTGGCTAAGAACTCAGTATCCCATTTTTTATTGATAATGCCAGCATTATACAGAGAGAATAATAAAGAGACAATATTAAAGAGAGTCATTGTTTGATATTGGCGAGCAATCGATTCGACCGTGTAATGAAATAATGATAAAAATGCCAAGGGTTAGTAAAATATAACATTATTCAGGAAAAATAGAGTTTTAGTTAAAAGTACCTCTGAATAAGCGATGTCTTTCCTCTTAAAAACATAACTTAAGCATGCATTTTCTGCATTAAGAATGGCGATTTTGATGGTGATGAATGATGATGGTGCTAATGACAAGTCAAAAAGTACAAAAAATTTCTCTGATCATCAAAAATAGAAAAATTGTGAGTTTCATGAAAATTGAATATGAATTGAATTTTACATGAATATATTAATATTCATCCATGCAATAATGATTCATTTACCCATGAAATGTATTTCCAACTATGAATGAATGATTTATAGAATTACAGATATTAGATATTAGAATATTAGATATTAAAGAATTCGAATAACCTAATAGATGAGAAGAAATTAAATAATAAATAAATTAAGAGAAAAATATGAATGGAAGAAATGGAAAACTGATTGTAATCTTTCCCTATTTTTATAGTTTTTCAAGCTGTCAAGGAACGCAGATTTTACGAGATTAAAATCAATTGATTGTAAATTGATGTTGGAGAAAATGAGAAAACTTTATAAGTTTTCAAGTTAAAATTGGACTCTACCTTGAAACAGTCTTTTTTATCCGTTCTATATCGATTTGGGCATCAAGTATCGAAATGAAACTTGGACGATAACTTTCTTGCTGAAGCTGTCAGATGCAGGTGGAATCAAACTTCAAACCAACAAAGTACAAAGTTTATTTGCCAATATACAGATTTCGGAACAGCATGGAGGTGAGGAACTTTCGCATTGAAATTCGTAGCAACTAGAAAGCTTCCACAATATCAAGAAGATGGATATCTTCTTATGGGATATTCAGATATTTGTTGAAAGTTGAAAATAAGATTGATTCATCGCTGAAATTTTCTGTAAAAATTGATTGTTAAGCAGGTGGAGCAGGTCCAGCCAAGTTTATTCTGCATAGGCTATAGACAATATTACAGGAAGATTACGTTTAGAGGAACAAAACGTTTTTTTTTAGCAATAACACTGCATTTCGATTGTGAACTATGAATCTGTTAAAATAAAATAAATGAATAATGGATTGAAATTATCATAAATAGAAGAAATTGATTGAATAGAATAGCATTGCAGGATAAAATTACAGAATAAGATATAAGGATATGGTATCAAAGAGAATCTTGCATACTATGATCCTAGAACAGAAATTGTTCATTGATTGAACAAAAGTGTAGTATTTTAAATATCTAAAATGTTTTTAGAGTATGAAGCCCACATAGATCTGAGACCTGTGCTTGGGTAACGAGTTGGGTGATGGTGATTGATGAGTTGGACCTACAGTTTTAGGTGGGTTCCGAACCACCGGGAAATGATTTTACAGCAGAGAACGTGTCTTTTTTGCTGGCCAAATTAATTCGAATATTACCATATGAGTTGAAAGTTCTTAATAACGGGGCATATAATTTATTAATGTCCACAAAGGTTACTTTTCCTAATTCCTATGAATTTTTAGTCTCTTACTACTGAGTGATGATTTTCTTCTATGGATAAATTATTAGGTGGCAATAATCCTTCAATTTATTTTTGAACTATGAGAACTATTTATTGATTATACTGATTATTTATTTACTGATTATCAGTGAGAACTAGTCACTTTGAGATGAAATAATTCTTACATCCACCGAATTTTACGTTACTGAATATCACATTCTAAATGAATTGACATAGATTTTGGTATAGTACAGCTCATAACTCTGCGAAATACAATGCAATTACCATCAATTATTGTGGTTCACCGGAAAGAATAATTTTTAAAACTTATTCTGTAACCATTATGAATTAGCAAGTCAATTCTTGATCTATGCAAAATGTTCTTGTTAACAAATTTAAGCCAGTTCTACAATCATCTCCATTTATTCAAGTATATTGTGAAAGAGTTTTACATTAGAAAAGAACGGAGGGAAGAACATGATGTTTCCATACTTTCTGCCAAGTAACCCAAAGAGAAGGAGAGGAGACAAGAATACAAGAATCGATTCCTGTTTTGCACCACCTTCACCTTTTCACTTGTCGCTTGAATATTTAATGTTATTTTCCCCTCTCAGGTGTTTCGTTCGGCTTGCTGAAGCCTATTTCATTGATAATTCATGATGCTTCTTTGCGATTGTTTGAAGTGGTTCCGTTTGCGATGGGGGAGCATCTCAACCAACCAGAAATTCTCGCCACTGACTTACACTTCATCCGGATTAGTGAAGGTGATAATCAAATTATCAACGTCTGAATAAATCACAATCAGTTAGAAGATTTCACTTTAACGTTCTGAGAAAATTCACTTTAACACGTTCTGAGAAAATTTTCTAGAAATATTTGACGGTATATCTTTTTAATTGCTGATGATGCCCACATGAGTCTGAAGACTTGTACGTGGGTAATGAGGTGAATGGGTGAATGATGATAAACATCCATGGCTGACTGAGATTCGAACAAAAGGCTGCAGGAAACGAAACCCGCCAGAGTCTTATATTATCTCAGACAAGCGCTCCAACCTCGTCAAACTTGAAAATCGAGTGCTATTAGATCTAATTTTTTTCCATATAATAGCCCAACTTGTGAACTTTGGACAACTAGAATACACATTAATTCCAAATAGACGGACATTACATCCCTACTCATGAAGAATTTCGCTTATAAACTGAAATCAAGTATCGTAGTTGTATTCTTTTTTATTATAAAAAACGAATTTATATGATAAACATCTCAATCATTATCAAAATAAGGCATGTAATCTAATCAATGCAATAAATTCGTTGATTAAATAAATCGTAATTAAATAATTCGTTGATTAAAATAAATATATCGTTGATTAATTCTTCAGATTTGTAAAATTCATAGAACAATAATTACAGTACTTATATATATTTTAACTATCATAATCTAGAATCTAGGACTGTGCATTTTGTATTCTACATGAATAAAGTACATAATCTAATCTAATCTAAATTCCAAAAATTATGAATGAAAACGTGGGGTGTAGTGCATAGTAGATGTTATAATCTATAAAAAAATCTTTAAGAATTGGATATGAAAAAGAAAATTCCAAGATCAATGGATAAGAGAATGATGGATTTAAGAAAATGTAGTTTCTTACAGTCAAAACGACAGAAGTTGAGGAATTATTAAGCGTTGGGATGGTGAGGTTGGAAAGAATAAAACAGACTGATGAGGAGGAGAGATAGAGAAGAACATGAAAGAGAAGAGAGAGTGAAAAAGAGAAGAGTTGATGTGCAGGAGGGAATTGAATAATTCATTCGATTAGACTTTGATTCCGGATTGAAGTCCCACCAATTGGACATTAGTGGAGCTGGTGGAACGAATCAGTGACATCATCAGGTAATGATTATGGTAATTAGGTAATGATAATGATAATGATTAGGTAATTAGGAACAAATAAGATTGTGAAATTTTTTTTCTGATTGGCCCTAATGAATTAATCAGACAGATTTATGGACCCAGAACAAAATACTGATTTATAATAATTACATAGGTATAAGGGTACAAATTTTTGAAATTCACTGTGAATACAGCATAATCGATGACAAGAGCTTGACTGAGAAATAACAGGGGAGAAACTGTTGATATTGTAAATATAGTTATTGTTATATTGTGAATATTGTAGACTAGAGGAATAAAACAGACTGAAACTGAACTGAGACTGAGATTGAACTGGACTGAATGAAACAGACTGACAGGATCTTTATTGTAACAGGAAGACTGATTTTTCATTTGGAAATTCATTTTTCAATTAGGAAAAAAGAGTGTTGCTACCGAGACTCACATAGATCACATTGTTCAAGAGTCATAGTCTCAGAGTCTCACAGCCCAGACCGATCCAACTGAGGTGACAAGACTTGCCGGGAAATGATCTGAAAGGTATGGAGCCATATGAACACGAGGTTCCAACTCCAATATGCCGTATACATCATTTCAATATACTCCAATTTCATGATTTTCATATGTTTTCCGAATTAATGCTTTCTTTTAAAACCTATTACCTAAATCCTTTTAAAACCTTTTTCTGATTGATGGGTGGTCTCGATAAACGTGATGATAGGGATTGATGGGAGGAATCAATTTTGGATTTTAAAATATTTTTACCAAGTTCTGCGTACCTCAAATAACGTATGCTTGGAAGTGGCAAAATTTGAAAAAGTGATAGATGAGAACTTGGAAAATAAGCACATACCAATTAAACTGTTAAGGAAGAGGAAAATATATTACTCTTATAATGAGAAAGATCAACTGGAAGCTGGAAGTAATAAGTGAGATCAGAGGTAAGAAGAGTGATGTATTAGATTAGAATTAACTGCAAAGTGAGTGAATTCAGAGTTCAAGAATAATATTTTCATCTACTGAATTGAAAATCCATATCAGAAAGCGTGTAAAATTGATCAAAGTGGTACAAGGATTGCGAGCGGTGAAATGAAAAGTGAGAAAAATTAATTGAGGAAAGGGTTGAGAGGGGTGCAATGGAACAGAAACGCGATAAAGAGAACTGAGCTGTTGAATGCGGTGGGATGAGGTCATGAGAGCAGGAAGAAAGCAAAATGGAATTGGAAAATGAGAATTTCAGATAAGTAATTCGATTTCGGAACGGAATCTGATCCTACGTGTAATTGAAGGTGAAGAAGGAAAGACTCGTAGGAGCATGATGATATTATGATGAAGAGGGAAAGGGTGAAGACTCAAGAAAGACACGGAATGGAGAGGTCGCAAAGAGAAAATGAAGAGGAAGTTGCCTCCACTCACAGAGGAGACGCCAGAGCCTTTCATCTGCCAATCAAAGGAGCTGACTGCGGTTCCACCGAGAACTACAAATGCTCTCCCATTTACCACTCATTCACTCATACGAGCGTGGGCAAACGCTGTTCGTATTCTGTACGACAAAAGAAAGCCCACAACTCATGAGAGAACTTTGGAGCAGAAATGAACGGGAGAGACAAGAGTAAGAGAAAAATAGGAGAAAGATGGAATACAGCGTGGAATTGATATTGATTTATTCCACTGATATGATAATAAATACACATAATAGACGGTAGGTGGCTAGATTGCTTGCAGCATTTGGATAGACCTTTGTTATTGAGAATAATGTAGGTTAAATTATAGAAATGAGAGAGTTGGAAACTGATTTGAGAAGTGATATTGCACATCACAAATGAATCCTGTGACGCTAATCCTATGACGTGATGAGGTTTGACAAACTAACTGTACTTCAATCACGTTTAACAAAAAATCAATTTTCAACCACAGTATAATAATAACCATAGCTGCTATGGTTCACATAACCATAGTTACATCATAATAGCTACCATAAAACACATGAATGTAAAACACCATCAGAAAAAATGAATTTTATGATTTTCTTGTTCCATTACATTTAGTATTATAATGTGTAACCGTGAATCATTTAGCAGTGGATCTATTGTAAATATCTTGTGTTGTTTTCGCTATAGTGTTTTTATGCTTGTTTTTTATTCATCTCTTTTTATAGTTATTATTTCCTGTTGACTGGACTGGCCTTCAGCCCTTCTAGAGCGCATTCTCTTTAATAATATAATCTTAAAGTATACCTTCCCACATCTTACGTATCTTCTGAATGAATGCAACAAACCAATGCAAACCTTTTTATTAGTTAGTTGTAAGACATTTTTTATTATGTAAGAAATAATTTGTACTGTTGACTAATAATAATTATTCGTCTATTCATTCATTCATAATAAGAAATGTTCACTACCATTTGAAAATGCACTCATCAGACGCTGATTAATCCCTGATAAGAAGTAACTTATTGATAACTCATTGAAGTGAACTAGTTATCAATCAATTTTCAGTCTACGGATTGCATGCGAATAAGTGATCGACTTTCAGTAATTTAATTTCTTCCTGACTATTTTCAATAAACGAATCAGAACAGCTTTAACACTTTCTGTACAGTAATTTCCATTTTTGATAGACGAAATAAAAGTCTATAGCCGAGATGTAAAACAGAATATGAATCTATTATCAACTTATCGAGCTGCAAAAACTACGGGAGTCTTCAATTTGTAACCAAGTACAAATCAATATTAAAATGAACACAAAAATATTAAAGATCAACAAATCAATCGATATTGGGTATTATTCTGTATCATTCTGTATCATTACATTCTGTATTATTTCTGTATCATTCTATAATTTTCTAATAATATATATTATTCTGTATCGGGTATCATTCTGTGAGACTTGTTTCCTTTCCTGGATCTTTTTCCAATCTGGCAATTTGAAATAATTTTCAACAATCAGAAATCAAATAGATTGAAAATTGAGTGGAAAAAAAAGGACATAGAATTATGTGAACTAATAGGTACTTGAAAAAAAAGGGAAGACGATAAAGAAAAAGATTGGCGATTATTTCGAGGAAGACCAGCGCCGCAGTAACATGTAACAAGATCACGTCGAATCCATCAGAAAATCTAATAACTATCATAGGATCAAATGTGCATTTGTGTAGGAAGGATGAGCATAGCCTAACTGAATGCCTAGAGGTCTTACTACCCTCATGCCATCATGGAGAATGCACGAGCCGGACTATCAATGCGTAATGCCCGCTACCCACTGACCACCCTCGCAAAGTGAGACCAATCGAGCAAAAACTCCATCTCTTTTTCGGTGTGGTCCATTTAACAAATCCTCGTACAGGTAATCCCTTCACGACTCACAAAAATAATATTTCGATAACAGCGCTCCAAACAAATGGAATCCTTGTTGTTGGGGGAACCTTTAGTGTGACCACAAGTATGACCACAGAAATTTGTTTATAGAAGTCCCATCCATATCATTAGTGAGGGACACATTTATTCAGTATTAAGTTGTCTGATTCAATTGAATCGGGATATCTAGAACCTGATTTATCCTATTTACAAATTGAACAGTCTTTTTTACTGTTCCTCCTCCTCCTCTCCTCCTCTCCTCCTCCTCCTCATCCTCCTCCTCATCCTCCTCCTCGAATGGAAAAGGGCAGGTTTTCAATAAGACCCTGTGGAGTCCTAACAGGATAATCTGAACGTGAAATAATATAATAAAATAATATTCTCAACTACTTTAATGCTTACTCCAAAATTAAAACTACGATCAGCGTTACAAATGTTAAGTGAAGTTCCAACTCTTCATTGTTGAGAGACTGGATAGTAAGCACGATACTCCTCCACCTGATGGACAATGCTAAAAGTATTTGGACATGTTCAATTGACATGTAAGCTTTTACTGACGCGTAATAGAAGTAATTCAACTGTCAAATGCACTATATCAGTTTGCAAGCATCTATCAAACTACCACTTGATGTCTGTTTAAAGTGAAGGTACAGCAATGTTCATTGAACTGAGGTATAGTACAGTACTTCCAAAATAGGTTTACATATCTGTGTTACGAGCTTAAAGTAGTTCTAGAAGCTAGGAGTGTAGACGTGTGAACAGTACCCCAAAAATAGACAATGACTACAATATTTTGAACTTTAAAATTAAATAATACATAGAATAAGAGAATAAATAGTTCACTTCACGAAAGACAGTTCAAAAGCATAATATGGAATCAATGTAGATCTTTCTGGGGACTGTTGATTCATGAACAAAGCTGTATAACTTCATGAGCAGCGACTAATATAACAACTAAAAGCAGAAATTTGGCCTTATCCTCAAAATGGTGCTCATGACAAAAATGAAAAGTCTCCCATGTCCTCACGAGATTAGCTTGTTTGGACCAAAACATATTCCTGTCAAACAAACCATTGTCACTGTTGACAAACCATTAATTTGTTGAACAGTCGACTCACTGTCCTGATGGATGTGTCTCTAGAGTATACATTTTGCTACGAAATATAGTGCTTTCAGCGTATTGTTTTCTGTATGGAGATTAGGGTGAATTTCTAGCGACAAATAGGCGATTGAGTAATGGGAAGTCCGCACTTTACAGCCTTGTAATCAATGTGCTCCCAAATTTTTTATGAAAATTCCAAGTTCTATCCAATCCTCCATTACTATTATTCTACACTGTACTTACAGTTTCCTATTGTAGAACCTGTTCACACATTATTTAGTAAATTAATTTCCCACGAATAATACAACAATAAAGAACAGATTTAAACCATTTATTTTCTCAAACCACAAGGGATAGAAACATAACTCAGAAATGTATTCAAAAAGAGGAAGTGTTAAAATGGAAGTCACATTCATGATAGTATTGGTTCGATATTATTGATAGTACTCTGGTTCGAATCTAGTAAAATGGTAACAAAACCACAGAAACGTTCATTTCCTGTCTTGAAATTAGCTAATTAGACTTACTAAGTTTGTATGAATTCATGTGCAGACGATGTGTTTCAGAACTCACCATACCGTTGACTAAAGAATTTTAAAATCCTGTCTTGCTTTATTTGGAGATCAAAAACATAGAATTCCTGCTGTGCTGTTATTCTACTAAAGGGAAACAACAGTAGTGATTGCAAATTCTCATTTGACTGTTGAAACATTTCAACTTTCCTCCTTCTATGAACGTTGGAATCATGTTTCTATGCTTTGTAGTTTTGAATAAAAGAATCCGTTTGCTATTTTTTATGTTTTATATATTCATTCATGTTAACAGCATTGGACGTTCTAGAATATATGAATATAATAACTTCCGAAAATGATCGTAATCATTTTATAATGATTATATAATATTATATAATGACTGGAGGACTTGGATGTAAAAATCTTAGATGAACAAAAATTTGGGAATGTTTTAATCGAGAGTTGAATTTTAGAGGTTCAGAAATCACCTGCTGAGGGATATGGAAAAACTGGTGTGGAAGCCTTAAAAAAGTACTGTACAATGAAAAAGAAAAAAAAAGATAAAGAATGGAAGGCAAGGAAGAGAAAAAGAAAGAGAGGGGAAAACGGAAAAGACGAGAATATTCCTTGCAAGGTCCATGGACTTGTCCCAACATAAAAAATGAAGATAGAGCCTGATCTCAGATCAAAGATCAATTCTAGCCAGTCTCACTCGAAAGTTATGTAAATGTATTCAACTTATCATCTCCACCAAAAACGAAGTTCACAATCATTACGAACAAAGCAGGAAGCAGGTGTATTCCGATACCCTCTTGGAGAAAAAATGTTCACCCTTATAAGTCCTCTATGGGAGGAATGGGAATGGCAGCTGTACCTATACTAATGAAAATGTCATTCCAATACAAAAAAGAAGCCATCACCACTCATATTTATTCACTAGGTCACAGTTTGAATCACAAATAATAATTTTAATAAGAAAAGAATGGAGAATCAAAGGTGAGGTGTTTCCTGATTTTCAGGCTCAGGTGTGCTGAGCGTTTTGCCAATTGAACGCGAGAAAAACATTTCATTACTTGAAACGTCAGAAAAATGCCATGAAAAACAAACGCCGGTTGTGAATATTTTTTGCTTCACTTCTAAAAAAAACCCTCCTAAAGTAACCCTATTTTTAATTTTGTGGAAATTAAGCCTATTACTCTACTTAAGTCTAGTCAGGCCTGCACTTGTTCAATTGCTAATGTTCATCAATTATAGATCACGTTTACAATAATTGCTCAATGTTCATGTTTGGAATGTTCATTCCTAGCAAAAAATATATACTCTTGAAATATTAACTATTGTTCCAAAAATTATTCAGCCCACATAGCACTAATCGTATTCAGATTTGTTACAATTTTGTCCCATACTAATGCATGCCAATGAAATGAGAGTCTGCCTTTCAACTCAACATTTGTTTCATTTTATACAAATCATATTAATTCCTTGTCGCCTCAAAATACATTTTGGCTTATTTAACGACATTTGTTACAACTTTCTTCAAGTTCTATGTGTTACTCTACTTTGGAATCTTGTTTGAATTATACAAATTTTGGTTTGTGACCAATCAATAATATTGTATAAGAGTTCATATCTATCTCACCAATAAAATAATGCAATGAGAAAACACTTCATATCCATTTCACCAATCAAAGAATGCAAAGAGAAAACACCGGCATTGAAAGATTTGAGGAACCAAGAAAAATATTTTTTGAGAGAGCTGACACAATTTTTTTATCAATTAAACGAAGGCTGTGACCACGCCAGCACACTGCTTATGCTAGACATAAATTTATGAAATAATATTTATAAGAAGCCTTTTCATTTTTTAGAATACGGATTTTATTAAGCCTAACCCGATAACCCTTTCCAATTTCGTCTAAGATTTGACTGTTGATATCCTTCAATATTGGAAGATTAAAAACTGGCGGCTAGCGGATCAAGTAGTCTACTGGGGATTATAACAAAAACTCAATAAAGAAGAAACTACGGAAGATTTGAATCAACAAAGATGAACTTCTCCCGAAAACAAAGGAGCCATTAAGTGAAGTCAGAGAAAAAAAGGGCTTATTCTCCAGAAGGGGAAAAGTTTTAATGGAGTTCAGATAGGCATGCAGCCCACTAATTGGAAACTGGTCAACAAATCGACCAAAAGATTCAAGATTTTGAATGCCTTCAAATGTTCACGAAGTTTTCCATTCTTCCTAATGATGGAAAATCTCGCTACGAAAAATATTGCTCGTGACAGGAGCTTTGTAAAACCTTCCAACTCTTTACTTCTTGAGGTCAATGTCAGCTTAGGCTGATTGTAAAAGTCTTTTCAATTCAAGAAATTTGGTCAGCATTGTTTGCAAACTGGAGAGCAACCTGGAAATTTGTTTTCCAGTCTTGCATCAATAATATTTGAAGAATAATAGCAACAAAAACAGTACGATCCAAAAGAATGCAAATTATTATATAATAAAAACAATGATTATCAAAAGATGATCACTGATGATAATAGTTTTTCATTCAAAATCCTCCCCGTTTAAGGAATCCTTACTGTATTTATAAAAATTTCTCACGGTGCTCTTGAGTAAGGAAAGAGGTCAGAGCTCATGGCTGTGTGAAAACCTATTGAATACGCAATAGATAATATAAGATTTGATATTCAAGGAAAAACTTCTATGCTTCTCGAGAAAGTGAAAAAAAAAATAGAAAAAAATAAGATAAAATAAGAAAAGATAAGATGAGGTAAGATAAGATAGAGATATGGAAGAAAGAGCGAGAGAAAGAGAGGGAATGAGTGAGATCCAGATTCAGATGACTTTATTTGCCAAAATTCACAATGTATATCAATGATTACAGTATTGTTATCAAGAATAACTTCTCTCAAATCCAATAGTTAAAGTGACGTACAATGGTTTTAGAGAAGTTAACATAATGGATGAATGGTTGGAGTAGAAAATATTAATTAGTACAGCAGATATATATTTTAAGGTACTGTAAAACAGAAAGTATTGATGTTATAGGTGAAAAAGAATGAGAGCTTGTAGCTGAGAGATTACACAGTATGTTGAAGACTTGGTAATGTCATAGACCAAAAAATTCAATATTCCATGATATTTCTATGATATTCTTGATTTCCTTATTTTATGTTAATGTTACATAACTAATACTTATTTTCAGCGACATGTCATGACATTCTCAATGATAAGAAAGTTATGGATTTCAATCATGTACGCTTCAAAATTACATGAGAAAGTTGTATTAAATAACTTCAACGATATCCCACCATAAGCAACAGAGTATTAAAATTACTTTTCATGAAACGGCAGTGCAATAAGACGACTACAATTCAAGTCCCGACATAATGGAGCAAGAAGCGTAAGGACGTTACATCAATTCTACTGCACATCTTGTTCACTCCGAGCGTCTGCTTTTTTCCACGCTAGAAAAGAAGATTACTGTGTCTGCTATTCATGAGAGATGAAATATTCGACTCGGAACAGTTTCGAGAATTTCAACGAGCACAGTAGGAAGCAAATAGGACTGGTAGAGAGCCGGGAAGGGTGGCAGCACACCTTGGGATGAAATGCTCTTCGAAAGAAAAAGTGAAATGTGGCAGGGATGAAATAGAATTGAAACAGAGACAGAATAGGAATCATGAAGAAACTGCAGCAGGCAATTGAAGTGGATGAGCTCATTGAATGAAAGCACTGAATGGGAATTGATAAGTCAAAGTGGAGTAAGTAAATGAGTCAGTAAAATGGCGCGATTGAACATGCAATACTATTTAACGAGGCCTATGGAATGAACTTTTAACTAGAACTACTCACATTGCAAAATACGCAACAAGCTTTCACATCTTCCAATAAATGTATCTAAATACTTTTTGGAGGATGAAGCCCACATAGGTCTGAGACCTGTGCGTGGGTAATGAATTGGATGATGGTGATTGATGAGTTGGACCTACAGTTTTAGGTGGGTTCAGAACCACCGGGAAGTAATTTTACAGCAGAGAACAGTCTTTTTTGCTGGCCAATCCAATCGGCCACGCTTACAAAGAGCGCCCAGGAGTCTCGTAGCTTATCTCTGATTGAACAGATACCTGCTACAGCACTCGGCTATCACTTCCCAAATACACCACCAACAAAATTAATACCTTTGAGTTACAAGCAGCTTGATAGCCATCTTCAATTTATTAATGGAAGAGAATAATTTAGTAATAGGGAAAAAACTAAAGATGAAAATGAGGTTGAAGAGAAAAATTGGAGAGAAAGAGGGAGAGAGATGCAAAAGAAGAGAGCTATAAATCATAACATGAAAAAAGAAGATAATATATTCGAGGTGAAGGAGAAAGATCATATCGAATGAAAAAAGGTGTGGAGAGGAAGAAAAGGTAAGAGATGAAGGAGGGTAAGAAGACAGCAAAATGAAGTGAAAGAATAAGGAGGTGAAAAAAAGAGAAACGTTATCCACACCAAATGTCAAACGCTTATAATTTTTTGGTAGATTATGCTTACAAGAAAGGTGAAAACCATCAGTGCTTATGCTCATGAATAAATCATGGATTTCCTCAACGGAAAGGAAGTCAGTCAATTCAAATAAATCATGAATACCTCATCATATAAAATTTAAAAAAAAGTTTGAGAGATAGGAATGTAATAAATCATGGAGAATATTTTCTAATAATTGTCATCCACATCACAAAAATAATTAACTGCTTTAGAATCAGTTTGATTAAGCTTGTACAATGAAAAATTTGCAGAACAAAAACAAACTAGGTTACTGTGATCAACTGTATTGTAGTCTACTGGGTACTGAAATAACAATCCTTCAACAAGAACAAATAATGATAATGAATCAATTTATTCTTCATATTTCCATTCATAATATCTTTTGAATCCTACAATATTGATTAATAAGCAATTTTGGATACTACTCATTACAGTTTGATTTAAACCGACGGCTATAATTCCAGTTAAAATTGTCATTTCGCTTGTAATTTATTAGACTCATACTTGTCTATTGATAATAAAAATATTAATTTCATAATATTATTATCAGTACTGTATTATCAATGGGCAGGTATGATAGATAATAAATAAATAAATAAATAATCATTCCCACCTATCAATAATATTAATAGTTTATTCATTATAAAAACACAATCAAGCAAATATGCAACAGGTTACTACCCACAAGCGCTTTTTTCACAAAATTGTCTAACTGAAAAATACGTACAAATTTCACGTTATGATCAAGTTTAACTAGAAATAGAAAATATTGCCCACATTCCTTTCATAAAAAATTTTTAAAATTGGAAAAACAGAATTTAGGTTTTGCCCGTTTCACTTTTAAATGCTCGTTCTTCTGAATATAAGAATATTAACCTAGAAGTTCAATTTGAAAAACGAAGCACTAAAACAGTCCTACAGTCCAATATTATCAATGGATCAATGGGCAAGTATAATTCTTATAAATTACAAGCAAAATAACAATTTTAAATTGATGATAGCCATAGGTTTACAATCAAACTGTTTGAGGAATATATACAGAATAAATTTGAGCCTTTTATACTTGAGTCAACCCTTTTCTAGAGCCTGTGATGGTTGCGGCGTTCGGTGGATAATGATAAATTTCTTATTTCTCAAAATTCAAAACTATATCAACTTTTTTGGACTGTGATAGTGCTTTGTCAAAATGAAATCAAAAATTAATATTCTTTTTCTGTAAGAAACTTGTGAACTATTGTGCTCTGAGGTGAAATTTCTAGTGAAACAGACCTGACCTAAAATTTTGATTCTACTCTGAAATTTTGTGAAAATCAGTTTTGGGCAATAGCCTGTTGTATTCACATTGATTGTTAGTTACATCAATAAAATAAATAAGTAGATAGATAAATAAATTAATAAATAGATAGATAGATAGATAAATAAATAATAAATAAATAGATGAATGAATGAATGAATGGATGGAATAAATAAACAAATAAATAAATAAATACTATCTGTAAGCAAGTATGATTTTCCCAAATTACAAGAAAAATAACACTTTCAAGAGGGTAAATAGCCTTGGAATAACAATCAAACTGTTGAGAGGAATATTCAGAATAGATCTGAACCTTTTGAACTTGAACCAACCCTTTTCTAGAGCCTGTGATGGTTGCGGCGTTCGATGTATAATGATAAATTTCTTTCGGATGGACAGGATCAATTAAAAGTTGGGCCGGGGAGTCAGTGCCTGTGACACCAAACTGGGATAAAAGATGCGAAGGGTGAAATGCCTGCGGGAGAGTTGAACGACAGGGGTCGAAATAGTTTTCCGAACATCCCTTCACATCGAATGCCTTTGCTGTCAGTGACATACAATTACTGGCAGCAATGCCAACTTGAGGAGACAAATTCTGATTTGGAATTTGGAATTTTAGAATCGTTCCATTCACGATTGCTTCTGAACTTTACCTTATCCCACAATGCCGAAAGCTATTATAAATCTTAGAAAATCTTTTTTAGTAATGGCGAAGGTGATATTGTGGAAGGTATCCATAATGAATAATAAGACGAAATTGTCTCAACCACATTTATTAAAACTTCGAGAAACTAGTTTCGGTTGTTACACCATTATCAATCTCAATCAAACTGAAAACTAAAGTACAGAGAAGCCTTATATATACTGTACATGGAATGATACTATTGGCTAAGAGGGAATTGTCTATTACTACCCTTCCACAAACAAATAATATCATCTACATATCTGTACCAATAAGCAATCCTATCCTTAAAATTATTATTTCCAAAAATTCTACATTCAAGGCTATCCATAAATAATTCAGCTAGTAGTGGTGAAAGGGGTGAACCCATTGCTAACCCATCTTTCTGTTCATAAAATTTATTGTCAAACTTGAAATAGTTATATTCAGTACATAACTTCATCAATCCTAACAGCTCAGTTCTAATAACAGGATCGTTAATTGTAGTTTCCATGATCTCACAACGTCCGATTGAGGTCAACCTCTTTCCCTCTTAGCCAATAGTATAATTCCATGTACAGTATATATAAGGCTTCTCTGTACTTTAGTTTTCAGTTTGATTGAGATTGATAATGGTGTAACAACCGAAACTAGTTTCTCGAAGTTTTAATAAATGTGGTTGAGACAATTTCGTCTTATTATTCATATTACAAAATCGTTTGATTCTTACCGGGAAATAGTTTCGAAATCAGTCTTTCAAATTTCAAATCATTTCCTAAATTTTCAATAATATGATATATTACATAATATTATGCTCCACAATGCTCATAATAAATGTTTCCAGTAGATTAGAAGAAGAAGCGGCTGCGACGTGGTTCCATCTAGGATCGAAAAAACTTAATTCAGCAATGAATGATTTTTGAAGTTAAGATAATGTAGCAGAATTTGGATTCACAAATTCTAGTCTGATAAAAAAAAATTATTTCCGAATCCATTTTTTCTATATTCCTACTGTAAGTGAAGTTTCCCGATACGTTAGTGAAGTTTCAGACTACTAGCCATCCGGAATTGTTTCATCAAAAATGTGTTTTGACAAATTAAATGGAATGAAAATATGAAGAAAATGACAGTTCTTCAAGAAATCTATACTGTAACTTTTATAGCAGAAAATTGTGCCATTATAAGAAGCAATGCTATTTTAATGAATTAATTTACTTCTTAAGATATAGTAAATAGAAAGTGTATTTTTAATCTGTGATGTTTCCCATGACGAACAATATATAAAAGTGAAATACAGTGTCAGTTTTAATATCAAATTGTATTTTTTAAGATCAATGTATGAATTAGTTCTTTAGTTTTTGGAGACTAAATTTTGATCGAATAACGCACAATATGGGTTGGTATTTATGGTGTTTTATATTTGTGAACCTAGTATTTCAGTGCTGAAATTTGCTTTTATCGCATTTGAATCTCGAATGTGGGTGATGTAGTTTCTCTATTGAGAACTCATGCGGTGAGAGTTTACGAAATCAATTCAATTAAAAAAATGTTGTTTAGTCTGTTTGATTGATGGATTGGGACGGAGATACTCCAAGAGAGAACCAGTAATGATTGACTGTTTTAAACAAACTGAACACAGCGTAGTTGCTGATTGTTTTAAAAGCCGGAGAATTCCAATCACGGTCAGTGAACAGACCAATAAAAAACAAGCGTTCATCACAGGCGACATGGCAACAGACATGGAAATCCAAGTCTCCTGCTCCCAATATAATTACATAGAATTTAGGCAAACAGCAGAGTTTTACACGTGTTTGCTATGTAGCGCAGAGGGAGACCGAAGTGTAAACATACAGCCCACGAACTGTGTTATTGAATAACTTGCCTTTTGTGGAATTCCAGAGAGAATCGCAACAATCAGAATATCCATAATATTCTATAAGAACAGGATGCTAGCAAGGATTTAATAGGAATATTATAACGATTAATTTAATAGTTTTAGATATTTTTGGAAAATTTTGAAAAAGGAGAGGTTCAAATATCGAAACATAGGAACCTCAAAGCCTGTTGTAGTCTGAGATCAAATAGCCTGTGTTAAAACCTTATTTCCACATTTAATGAAAAATAAAAACAGCTTTCTCCAATTAAATAACAATTTCTATTGTTATTTAAAATATCGAAGTAAAATATAAAATGTGTCTAACTAAATTAACTACCTTTAGAAGACACCTGATTAACACAAGCAGCAAATTAATTAATATTCATTAGTGTTTTTGATATGAGCTAAAATTTCAAAGAAAGTTTTATTGGCATGGATTAGGAGTAAATATTTTCTAAGGTGTTAGATTCAACACTATAATTTGTTCAATCTTAAACTATATTAAATTATAGTTTTTATTTTTTTTTGTTCAGAGACCAATTTTTTTAATTTTAATGTTAAAATGTAAATACATACTATGCAATATAATTTATAAAACTGCCACCAGCGGTCAAAGAATTTTATCTTTTGCTGGTGGTACCAATTTTCTCTCTTGTATTTTAAATTTTAAAGTAAATTTTGTTTTGTAACACTCTTAAGGTAATATTTAATTCATGTCATGCATACATTAATTTGAATAGGAAAACAATTCAGTCCAAAACAGCCAAATATTAAGCATTTAACAGATGAATTCGCCATAATACATGCAATAAATATACGGAAATAAAATTTTCAAATTATACAAATAAACATATATTATACAAACAATACATATTGATCGCCCAACATACTCAAATATTGTTGGAAAACTCCAGGGTATAGGCTGAATGTATTAAAAATAGAAATATTTAAAACTTTCATTGTTTTCAGAATGTAAAGAAAATGACAATTTGTTTCAAAAATTCTATGGAAGGTACTTCACCACTACAAACTTCTTCAAAGTAATCTAAAATAATTCCATTGTTATAATTCAACTCGTAATCAATTGTCTAGAAGTCTACAATAAATTCTATTGAACGGTATTGATTGATGCCAAGTGACGTTCAGTTGCTAGGAAATACTCATTGTTTATCTTTTTTCATCATATTATTATCATCTTTCAAAAGACTATTGCAACAGAAAAAAGAGATACTCCCCCCTTTTTTGAGGTATTGTTTTCTATTATTCATTGACAATTTATCATAATCTTTTTAAACGTTGATAACTATTTTGGACAAATGTGGAATGATACGAAATATAAAAAATAGTAACACGTAGATAAGTTTTGTTGCACGGTGTCAGACTTTTAGGTGAGAACAATAATCTCAATGAAAATTCTATGAGTGAGTATGCAGAGATAGAGTTCTTTTGATAGCTCATAAAAGCCCTCTTACTTTTCGAACAGTCTCTTTCAGCGCTGCTTTTCACAGAGCCTGAAAAATGAGAAGAACTTTCCGCCGGCAATAATTTATAAGCCATAAATTGCACCTCCATACTTTTTCACTCAATCCGGCTTAATAGAAAGACATCTCAAGGGATATTGCCATTGCGTCTAGCTGCTTTCTATTACTTAAGAAATGAGGTCACTCCAGCCTTTCACCCTTTCATATTTTTTGAGAGTAATTCACGCCAAAGGCTGACTTTGAAACGTGCATATTATAATATGCACTAGCTTCATTATAGAAGCTTGATACCTAAAGGTTCATATTGCGCGGTGACTAGGCGCGGATCCAATGGGGATAAAGGGGATATTCCCTCCCTCCCCTCCGAAATTGGTAGCTAATATCCATCTGTCAAGTTGAGGGTTGAATGTATCAACTTTCAAATATATATTAACATATATATTTAATTACGAAACAATAATTTTAACATTTATATAAATATAGTAACAGTATTAATTAAAGAGTGTTTGTATAATGTGGACGATTATTTTGAAATAGATTGGAGTAAATTTGTTAGATCAAAAATTGTTTTTTATATCTATACTGTTGTAATTGTTTCGAAATATTTTTTGACTCACTTTAGTGTTAAGAAATGACGAAGTCCATGTATTTATTGTAAATATTTCATGACTAATAAAATGTCTATTCTATTCTATATAACATTGACAATATTTATCCTGTAGTGTTTCCTAGGCCATGAATTATTTACAATATTATTATTTTTTATACTAATTCGATTTTCTTGACCATCGCCTCCTATTTTCCTCAATTCTCGTCATTCCCTCAAATTATTGTTTATTTATTAATTTACGTTTGTTTGAAAAGGATAATCTTTCGTTGAGACTGTCTTCATACTGACTTACTTCATCCGGTTTTTCAAGTAAACGAAGAATTAATAAATAATAAGAAGAAGTTGTCACAACCAAATTTATTAAAAAGTAGTGGGTAGTACTAGTTTCGGTTGTTACACCATTATCAATCTCAAATAAACTAAAACTATTAGTACTGAGTACCTTTGGTTTAGTTTAGCATAGTTTTAGTTTGAGATTGATAATGGTGCAGCAACCGAAACTAGTATCTCACTATTTTTAATAAATTTGTGACAATTTCGTCATATTATTCACTATGGATGATTATCTTCCACCATATCACCTTCACCTCTACAAAGAAAGTTCAACGAAGAATTATACAACTTCAGAGGTGAAGGGAGAATACAAATTTAAATTTGATGGCATAAGAGACAGAATAGTATCTTCTAAAAGTTGAACACAGTGTGATATCAAATTGTCAATCTCAATGCTAGGTGACTAGATTTATGTAATAAATTTGAGAAGTAGAGTCTAATCTGCAACGCGATGTAGGGAACAGGTTGACGCGTCGGTCAAAAGGGGACAGTGTACCCTTCAGAATTTGGGGTTCAGGGTGTGATGACAGCAGCTAGGACCAATGGGCGTACCATCTTGATGGATGTTACACGGGAAGTGGTATACACCATTAATCTTACAGGTCGTATATCACGCTTAATATCAAACGACCGCCTCTCTGCACTTATTCATTATCACTCTCTCACTCAGTCTCTCCCTTTCTGTTTCCTGTACCGATCTGACCTGAGGATGTTCCAATGTTCTAGCATTTACTTTGATGTTTGCATTTCCGGCATGAGTTGGCCGTTTAGAACCGATCAATGTGGCCTAGAAACCTGTAATTAAAGATTCACTCGACAAGATATGTCACGATTCACATTCATTTACAATCAATCTTAATAATTAATTAGCATTATTAATGTTATAATATTCAAGTTGGGATGATCTCTGCATCATTTCAATACTTGTTAACATGAAAATATCTGGGAACGTACATCTTCGACTTAAATTAAACCGAAAACATGTTACTTCAAAAAGATTTCACGAAGTTGACAAAGAAAACATGGAGTTGGTTGTTTTTTTTTAATTATACAGAATGAGGATCTGTGATATTTTCAATGACGAAATACTTGATGAACAATCTAATATCAAAACAGACAATGTATTTCTATTCAATATATGATTTTCACTCACTTATATTGGAGATACTGGAGGGATGCATTTAACTTCTAAAGAGAAGCTTCCTTCTAGAAGTGGAATGCATCCCTCTAGAATCTTTAGAATAAGTAAGTGAAAATCATATATTAAATAGTAATATAGTGTCAGTTTTGATATTAGAATGAGGATATAGACTTTCTTGTTATTTTTGATCTTGTATATAATTTTCTTCACAAAGACGAGTGTTAGACATTCTTAACAGTCTGTTACTTCTAGGTCTTCCCATTCCATTCAAAAAAATCATGTAGGTAACACCTTTGCCCCAATGGAGAGATTTAGACAGAAAACCTATGTAGGAAACTTTGAAATTTGCTTGTGACCATCAAAAAATGGCTGATCACATGTCTGTCATTTTTTTCCGGGCGATGAAGCCCACATAGGTCTGAGACCTGAGCGTGAGTGATGGTGATTGATGAGTTGGACCTACAGTTTTAGGTGGGTTCCGAACCATTGGATAACTACAGACTCCAAACCAATTGGACTATTTCATAGTCTATATGACAAAAATTTCTTGTCATTTTTAGTTGTGTGAGAAATCCCTACCAATAGCCATACCCTTATTATTCTATCAAAATCCTTGTGCCTAGTACATTCAAAATTAATGATCACCTTTTCATCTATCTTGAATGGTTGAGAACTGTATAATTAATGAATGATAAGACGAAATTGTCACAACCACATAATTATATGGTTGTGACAATTTCATCTTATCATTGATTATGTATACCTTCCACAATATCACCTTCGCCACTACAAGGAAAAACTGTATTATTAGCTAATAGAAGAAAAAAATTTAAACTTTTGAACAAGTAGGCGTGTTACAATGATCGTGATTGTGAAGTGGAGTGCAGAATAATCATAATAAATCATTCTAAGATTCTATGAATATTAAATTAATAACTTTTCTGATTTGAAGATAAAACCAAAGACAAACCCTCGTAATTCTAAATGCATCGCATATTTTCATGAAGGGAAAGGAAAACCTACAGGAAAAATTATACCAGCTAATTATGCGAAGGAAAACCAAAATGAATTAATTTTCTGCTGCGATGAATATCACGGTGAATGCAAACCACGTCACCGGTCTTCAGCTTGTCATATCCAGCTATATGCATTATAATGGTCAAGCTGTCAGGATGATATGGAGAGACAAAAACGGGAGAGAGTGATCAATCATTATGCTCTTTCAACATTATTATTCATACAGTAAGTGTGGGAGGGTTGCAAGGGAATCGAGGAAAGGGGAGGGCTACAAAAAGCACGTTCATGCGTGCAAATTATACATGCACCTACAACAGTGCACAGAGAGAGTGAAATAAACAGAGAGAGATAGATAGATAAATGAAGAGTGCGTGTGTGTGTGTGTGTGTGTGTGTGAGAGAGAGAGAGAGTGAGAGAGAGTCAGTGGGAGAGTTGGAGGAGAGAAAGAAGAGAGAAGTTTATTTGAGAAAGAGAAAGTTGAATACAGAAAACAAGAAAGAAGACTACAGAGGTGGTAAAAAAGAGAAATAGAAGAAGGAAAAGAGGTGGTGAACAAGAGAAGTAGAATAAGGAGAGAGTGGTGAAGGGAAGAGAAAAAGAGAGTAAGAAAGGAAGATAGTAACAGGAACAAACTAAATAGAAAGGGGATAGAGAGAGAACATAATGAGGGAAGAGGCTAATTAGCGTGAGAGAAGAACGAAGATCAAGAGAAAGGGAGCGAGGAAGACGGTGATAAAGAGAGATAGTAGACAGAAGAGAAAGGTGAAGGAAACTAAAAAAAGAGTAGGAAATAGGAACATTGAGAGATAGATAAGAAGGATGTAAAATAAGAAATAGAGAAAGTGAAAAGATCGGAGAAGAGAAAGTGAAAGAGAATCATAAAAAAGATGAAAGAGTAGAAGGAAAAGTGTGAGGGAGCGAGCGAGGAAGACAGCAAGTGGGAAAAGAGTGCGAAATAGAAAGAGAAGGAGAAAAGGATTAGAGTTGAGAAAATACAGCAAGGAATAGAAAAATAATTGAAAGGATGCAATTAGAAAGATAAGAAGAAAGAGGAATAGAACTAGAAAGATTCAGCGGAGAAGTGGATGAAGACAAATAGAAAGAAGAGAGATGCAGGGAGAGAGAAAACAAAAAGGAGAAATAAAATTAAAGACATGCAGTGTGGAAGAGAAGAAGAAAGAAGAACACGGTTGGGAAGATGCAATCAGAAGGAGGAAAAAGAGAAATAGAATTAGAAAAATGCAGGGAGAAAGAGGAATAGGAAGAAGAGAAATGCATAATGCATTGAGAAAAAAGAAAGATCGATTGTGAGAGAGGGTTGAGTTGAGAGGGACGGTTATTTGACGAAAGGCTGAGAGAGTGAGTGTGAATGAGAGTGAGAGTAATTGTCAGAGAGAATTAGAGAGAGAGAGAGAGAGTGAGACAGAGTGTGAGAGAGTGAGAGAGAGAGATTGAGAGAGAGACCGACGGAGAGATAGAAAGAGCGAGAGAGAATAATGAAGAGATAGGAAGAGCGAGAAAGTGAGAGAGAGAGATACCGACGGAGAGATAGAAAGAGCGAGAGAATAATGAAGAGATAGGAAGAGCGAGAGAGAGCGTGTGTGTGTGAGAGTAAGAGAGAAAAAGCTAGAAAACCAGACAGCGCCAACAGGGGCCGTCAGGCGTGGTGAAGAGGAAGTCCATGTAGCTAATGTAGTCATACGCTACACATACAGGGTGGGTGATATCACAAGCTGTGATGCAACGAGCGGAGGGTAACCAAACCATAGTGACTGAGTCTCTCTCACAGCGGTGATACCTCGGGCACGGGGAAGATAGCATCGCCATCGCTTGGTGAGTGATTTGACCAAATGCAGCTGTTACCACCAACCGTGTTCCTATTGAACACTGCCAAACACGTGGCTTGTATTGTTCAGCTCATCACCGAAACATTCACAGTTCTCACTTCCATCACTGATGTTAGGCCCAGTAATGAACTTCAACTCAATCAAAAGACGCGATCGACTTGAACAAAAGCCAGAGACAGATTTGAAGGAAATTCGATGAAGCAATACCATAATATTCCAACGAAACTCATTACCGAGCTTTCAATTTACTCCTCGTTATTTGTGCATTTCTATGATAGATCATATATTTATCTTAACAACAGGTACAGATGAAGAGAAATTTTAAATTTTAACTTCATCTATGTTAAGAGACAAAATTCACACCAGAGAGACATCTCATATTCAATTCTTCAATTCTTTCTATTTTATTTTTTTTATTGCTGATGATAACCACATGGGTCCGGAGACTTGTGCGTGGGTAATCAGGTGAATTGTGAGAGAAATCCATGGCTGAATGAGATTCGAACCCAAGGCTGCGGGAAACGAAGCCAGCTAGAACCTTAACACAGACAAGCGCCCCAAACAACTGCGCTACCAGAGCCGCCAATTTCATTTAATTTGATTTTTTTTGCTTGTAATATCTACATGAGTTTGACACTTTTGCGTGTGTTATTGAGTGGAAAAAGCTGCAAAACCGCAGAACACAAGACTGCCAGGAGCCAGGAATCGAATACTTTCGGAGCGGCAATCAGGCGTTCTATCTTCTTTACAAATTATGCTCATCGATATGGAGAGAACACCTATAAGAACACAGTATAAGAACACTTATATATCGTGTATATACAGTGTTCTTAAGTATCGATGATCATACCAAGCTGAAATGAATATGAAAAAATTTATATAAAAAATAATCATACTGAATTAAGCAGAAATAGTATGAATTCTTATAAATCTTATAGTCAGTGTTATATCAGTTAGAAGTACCGGTGTAGGCCGTGTAGGAATGATGAGTAATGATCAGAAAGGTAGTTTATGATTTTGTTTAGATTCAAGATGTTTTAAAAGTCAATTCCCCTGGAAATTAATTAATTTAAGAACAACTGATATTACAAATATTCTGAAAACTTCTCAAATATTTAACTTAAATTATACACGACCCAGTTATTGGCAGGATTGATCAGCTCAGCAGCTGGGACTACGCGAGTCATGAAAATAAATTATAATTTATCGCGAATCCATCTTACATGAATGGATTACCAAGAAAAGAAAGGTTCTTGAACGGAGAAAATTGTTGAATGGAAAGAATCTTGTCGGTTAAGAATTACTCATATTGGGAGAAGTGCAAACAAGCAAGGTTTGTTCGGAGATTGTATTTTGTCGGAGAAAAGAGTACGAGTACAAAAACCAGAGGTGTAAATTGTGTGTTGTTCGTGAAAAGAAAAGGTCCAGACACGCCACAGTGGATGATAAGTGCTGAAAAGGGGAAGCGATGAAAGCGGAGGTGATAGAAAAGAAAAGAAAGATAGAATTCGCCAATACTTGATAGAAAAGAAAAGAAAGATAGAATTCGCCAATACTTGAGGGGAAAGGTGACGCTGATGGCTCAGGTTGAAAGTATGGCGGGGGGGGGGGATCTCTCGATTCGGTATTATTTACCTGTGTATGGTGGATTGGTGGAGCCATCAGTGCGTGCGTTATGTCACGCGTGCAATGCCAGAGCCAAAGGGCGTATCGCCGACTCCTCCAGCCGATTGAAAGCTGCGACTGCTTGCAGGGAACGCATAGCATCGCATCAATGACCACCACACCTCAATCTTCTCACTGCAATCATTCATCTCTATGGATATCGATGTGAAATGCTGTAGACTACATCCACGATATTCGTAAAAAAGGGTGGAAACTATCAACGAGCCTTAGTGAATAAATTCTGTTCCATATTTTATCTCGAGCACTTCTATTTCTGGCATAATATTTTCAAACCTTGCCACACAAATAATATTTATCTACAGCTAGATAGCTACATCTACATCTACATCTATAATAGCCAAATGGAAATAGTAAATTAAATAATTCATTTGATGATAAATCAAGAAAGTAAGATCTAAGCTTTCAGAATCGAACCATCTAAAGACCAAACAATGTGGCAGACATTCAAATGATTGTAAATCGAATTCCCAACAATCAGAATAGAGAACTGTCAAAGTGGGAATCAGGATATAATTTCCTATCATTTTTATGGTATTTTCTGATTCATGATACCATAATCTGTGTTGTATGTTGAGGTGTTATCTCTTCAGATAACTGGCAATAAGCTTGTTTTCTTGGATTTCTTGTTCCAGCGATCTGCGTTGTTAATATTAACTTTTATGGTATATTCAACGACTTACATTCAATATTGTGAATATTTCTACTCACTTTTCGGTCAAACGTTTTCGAGTCATGGAGACTCATTCATCTTCAAAGTTTGTTTTTAATGTATTTCTCTGGATTAGTTGAACAGAAATTTTGGAAGGTTTTACAAATTTAATAACACGTTCCTGAACCAGGAATTGCAGCAATATATCGAAATTATTGACCTATCAGGGAGGAGATTATATTACGCTGTGTAGATTTGAGCAAGTGGAACACACTTCCATCAATGCAGGTAACGAAAGCAAAACAAGGCAAATCTTATCACAGACCTGGCTGGGGCTTGGTGAGTACCCCTTTGGAAATTTCATTAGTCCAACCCCTAATAACAGCAGAGAGGCAAAAAGGCCTCAAGGTGAAACAGGAATGGGAGGGTTCTAGGGGACTAAACTCCGACCCTGGGGCGATGAACGATGCTGTAGCTTGAAATGAGCACAATCAGCTCTGGCACGGGAGACTCTGGATGAACGCTGTTTCCCGTTGAGGTTAGGTAGAGACCTACTGGTGAAAATAGATCGCAAAAAACCGGCACCGAAAATGGAGGGGACGAGCAAAAAGACGGAAAGCTAGTTAGGCATTGACACGAGGCGCCAATCCGTCTCAGAAAACGCACTTTCAAAGAGCAGGGAGGGTCAACTTGAAAAGTGAGAGCTCTCTCCACTTGATATTAAACTTGAAGCTGCATTGCAAAAAGGCTGGGCTGATTTATGACGCTGTGCCTGTGTCAAACAATCTTGCGACATTCTACACGCCTTTTTGCTGTGAAGAGAGGGGATCAGCTAATTTGGAAAACACCGAATGATAAAACTGCCAGCAACAGCTTTCAAAAACTTTGCCTTTGGTAAAAAATGTCGAATACGTGTTATAACAAACACCGAGTTGACGCTCTAAACACTATTTGAGTTCCATTTAATCAACTGCAATTTATACTCTCTAGGAGTTATTTTGTTGAGTTGAGACAGTGGAGAACTTCAAAGAAAAAAATTATCTTTCGTAAGATAGATGAACTACAAAGCGTCAGATACAGTTAAAAAGCGTACAGATATTCCAACTAAATTGAGAAAAGGATATGATAATGCTTTTAAATTATTTAAAAGTATACAAAGTTGTAACAAAAACAATATTATAGTTGTCAATAAGTAAGATACTCAAGACAAAAACTATGAAACTTCCTTTTGGGATTGGTTCAAGACATTAATCTCTTGTATTGAATTGAAAAAGAGAATAATAACGCTTCTAAATTCATTATAATATTATACTTGGAGTAACCAAGTTACACTTGGAGTAACCCCTATGTGTGAATCAAGATTGTATAGTATGATAAAAACTGTCTGGGTACTTTGACTGTTATGCTGAATTTATTATTTTTATATATATATATATATATATATATATATATATTTGTATTATGTTTAAATTTTGACAATATTATACTTCCCAATAAGTATGATCAAATCATCTCATCTGATGATTTAACATCTAACAAAACTGAATTTCTCCACCACGTTCAGCACACAGTGGTTCAATAGACAGGAGAATGACACACCAATATTGAAGCAGAAGGTCTACTTATTTGAGCAAGTGGAGCAATTCCATCAATGCACGTAACGAAACAAATCAAATCAAGGCAAAACAAGGCAAATTTTATTACAGACCTGGCTGGGGCTGTAGCCTAGCTAATAAAATAATAAGATGAACTCTCATCCGATACTTCATGTTTCATGATCTCCGATCAGTATTTTCAGTATCAGTTTCAGATCTGGATTTTCAGTATTTTCAACCAGACTATTCAGAGTATTTCAATGGTCTTTATGTGTGTATCAAGTAGTGATAGTACTGTAGAGAGAACAGAAAGGATTTCAATTCATCTAGGAGAAAAGTAACAACAACCTCTGAAATCTGCATTCTAATACAGCTTTGTCAAAGCCACGAATTATTCACAACTCAGCTTGGGTAAAATACAAGTGGACCGTCGTTCAAAATGTCAGTGATGACGAGAGCATGTTCAGAGTTCACTCAAGCTCAGACCAACTTGCGCTGCAATTTTCCATTGGCTGACAGCCATGACGTTGACACGCGAATGTACGCGACGGATGTACCACCACCAGCACTAATTACACTTTAAAATTGAATAATCGAACGATACAGTTGAACAGATGAGGGCGTAGAAACCACCAAAACGACAGTCTCGATTTGGCAGCTGCTAATTTAGGAGCAGAAAATTGATTCAATTTGAATTGTTCATGATATGAAGCCCAGAACAAATTATTTGGAGTTTCCAAATAGTTTGGAGTAGATGTTTCCACTAGTTAAGGCTTTGAATTGACTGAAAAGTAATTAACATTGTAAAATAATGTAAAAATATTAAAAATTAGTAAAAATTTTACTAATTACATAGTAAAAATTAACAAAGGTAATAATGTACAGCTTTTTTTTTCATGGAAAATAATAGAAATACTTGAATATTTATTTAATAGCATAAAATATTCCACTCATTTTTCAAATTTCAGTTAACTTTGAAGATAAAACATATTTTTCCATTCTCAGGTCATTACTGTATTTGAAAGACTGGACAGTCTTCACACAAGCGTTCGCCAAGCATCACAGGCGTCATGAATAAATGACTGTCTTTGGTTGACCGTCACTGTCAATGACATTTAACCAATGGAAGCCATTTATTTATGACGCTTAGAGAACGCTCCATGTGAAGGTCATTAATGTATTTGAAAGACTGGACAGTCTTCACACAAAGCGTTCGCCAAGCATCACAGGCGTCATGAATAAATGACTGTCTTTGGTTGACCGTCACTGTCAATGACATTTAACCAATGGAAGCCATTTATTTATGACGCTTAGAGAACGCTCCATGTGAAGCCTGCTTGATAACCTTTTTTAAATAAGTGCAGCCGGCAGAGGAGACAGCAGCAAGCGTCACTGACGATTAGACCAGTGACCAAAAATCGATTCAAAGAAAGTTCGAATTACTACAAGTGTTTAGTCAGTGTAAATAAAAACTTCTTAAGGGTCTTATTAGTTCAAGCAGTATTATCCGTCTGCTAGTGAAGCCAACTAAAGGAATACTCGCATGTTCCCCTCTTTTCCTCTTAAATTCCTTTTATAAAACTTATTTCTTATCACCCACGCAGAAAAATGTACTTCCAAATCTTTCAAGTACTTCCCAGAAGCCCTGGTGACATTGATGATCTTCCAATTCTATGAAATCCGTGCATGAAACAGGCAGTAGTGTCATGCCATTACTAATAATAATAATAAGCGTATGGCTTTTAATGGTGGGGAGACCCTTACGGGTAGTTCCACCTCGCCGTTTGAGCCATGTTACGGGGAACATGGTGGACCTACTATTTTAGGTGGGTTCCGAACCACCGGGTAAGTGATAATAAAGCTTATAACATCAAGTCATTGAAGCACGGTCACCCATCCAAGCGCAGTCTTGAGCGGTCGTGACTGAACATCACGATCACTTGAACACCACGCTCACATGCCATTACTGATTGTATATTTTATTATCTGGATTTTTTATGGGGTATCAATAAATATATTTTGAAATCTTATCAATAAACGAGGAAGTTTTCATAAAGCTGATGAACAAAGCAATGTGAAATTGAATTAATGTAAAATAATGTTTTACCTTCAACTAATTTCTTGGACGTGTCATGATTCTCGTTCGATTTTGTGTCGTTATCAACCTAAAAAAATGAAACATTCATGTTAGTGTGAGGTTTGTAATAAATTTTCATAGTAGTTATCATAAATTAAGTTTAGCAATCACTTTTTCCAAGAAATTATATCATCGGTATTATTATTATTAATTATTGGTTTTGTTATTGTTATTATTATAAAACAATTAGTAAGGAGACTACTGATAGTAATTTTCAAATGTTTGTAAGGGTGCTTGCACAGAGGAGCATTCAATACTTGATGATAGTCATCATCACAAGATCAAAAATATGCTGTGGAATAGTGGTAATCATGCTACTCCTATCTGTCATACACCATTATTAAGCATATTTTTGATTTTCCGATAGAGATTATTCTTGAGTAATAGCTCATGGACCATGAAAATATCATATAAAATACTATTTGACTCACTTTCACCGTTTATCGCAGGTTCATTCCTATAAATTAATGAGTAGATGAACGTATTTGACAGATTAGTTATTTATTTATGACAAAAGATGTCACACAGTATGTGAGTTTCATGTGGAAAGTGAATAAATCCTGTATTTTTTAAATGTTATAGCCTTTAATAAGAAAAATATCTCAATTTTCTCCAATTATTATCAGCTCGGTGATCTATAACAACTGACATGCCATTTTTCTTGTTATACATGAAAAAAAGTGTAACGAATCTACTTTGGTAAATTCAAAGGGGGCGTTCTCACTGTCTCGACCGTATTGCCACGAGTAATAGAAGAGTACTCTTCTATTACCCGTGCGTATTGCGCTTGACTGTTTATTTTATAATCCCATAGCAACATATGCCATGGGATTAAAACAACTTCACAAACGTCCTTATAACTCCAATATCAACTTTTTTCTGACAATTTAGTTTCTAAAAATTTTTTTTAAAACATTGGGAGGAAAATCGATTTTATTTTATAGGGAAACAGCTGATACAGATCAATACAAATTTTCCAATTCACTAGAACTGAGAGAAGGCATGCCCCAAAGCGTGCCTCAAAGCCGTACCCCAAACAAGAGTTCTTTATTAGTGAGTCAGCTGATTCTCAGACTTAAAGAACGTCCCAATTTTTGACACAGCGGATTATGACACATGGAAATGTCAAAAATGTTATCTTTCACCTAAGGAAATTCTACCACTGGAAAACTTAAATTTTAATGTCAAATAGTCATATAAAGTTATGGTTTTTTCGTATGAGGTGCCTACTACCTCCTGATTTCGTGCCTACCAAATTTGGTACCTGTACCAAGTGTAGATTTTGCTCTGAAGTTTTATGCGTACGGGCAGACAGACGTATGCATAATGCTCTTGCTCTCCCCCTATGTACTTCGTACAGTGAGAGCTAAAAATCCAAATTCATACTTTCATCGGTTGAATATTGAAATGAGCACTCCTTATCAATTTCGACAACACTTATCAAACATTAACTCAAATTTTCGAACAGATGCCTCCTCAATTAATCGATATGAAAGCTCCAATTTGAATCGCAAATTTAGAGAGGTATATTACCATTCATCGAACAAAGACCAGATGCAAAATTTATCGTCCATAACTCGTTCCAGCCTATAAATCTCACTCGATTTGTGAAGTTTCGTATTACACCCTCACTCCAATTCTTGTCACATAAATATAATATGCTTACTCACACTCTTTATACACTTAATTACTCACATTCCCTTGTGTGTGCGTTCTCTCTTTTACACTCAGCAACATATTTGAACATTATTTATTATCAACCATTCATGATTCACGCTAAGCTCAGACAACTCACATATCCACACAATTGATAATATTCCTGTTGAAAATAATATGATGGAGTGCTATAAATTGCATCAATTTTCAGTACCGGTATTCAATTCACAAAACTAAAATAATAATAATAATTCAATACAAAATTTATTGATCTATATAAAAGTAAAATCTTAGTGTGTCTCTGTACTACAAATATTCAAATTTTATCGAATAGCTTTATGTTTGGTATTTGAATGAGGGATGTTGTAGGTTCTCCATATTCTCTACAGAAATAGTCAGTTACTTCATTATCTTGATAATGTGAATACAATATACATTAATAAATTGTTACATTATCTTTAACATAAAAAGTGAATAGAATAGTGAAAAGGCAGCTGACATGAAACAATAAATTCATTCCAGCACAATAGATTGTAGAATGAGATATCTTCCAGATGAAAAAGTTATTTCCAGGATGAAGAGCTGTGATGTTTCAAGTTCAAGAATGTACTAGTGCTCTGACTCTCCAGTAACATCTCGTTATCGTAAATACAGAAAACAGGTTCAGCTGAATTGGGAAGTTGATAAAAACCATTCATTCTATTTCAGATCACTTCCAAAGTCTCTTTTTAACTCCTTCCCATTATTCCAATCAGGATTCACAGTTCAAAATTTGGTAGAAATGAAACACGTGTGAAGACAGATAATACAAGAACAACTCAATTATTTTTCTCCTCTCACAGATCATAAGCACAGACAACGCTCATAGGTTGAGTGTAAGAGAGGGACACCGTCCCTAACTTCGCCTTTTCATGCAAATGTATCACCAAGCTTTTTTCCTTTTTTTTTGCTATATACCATATTAATATCATTTTCAGTCATAATTTCATGTTTTTAATAATACTTGGTGATGCCTATATATTTTATTTTATACTAGTAACTGTCCAACTATTATTTGTATGAATAAAGAAATTAATTAATCAATCAAAACGATTGAAAATAATAACAAAATAGTATGGACAAAACTATGTCTCAGCAATAACTCTAATAATAATAACCTGAAAATCTACGCATCTGCCTGCTCCATCTTCCTTTTTTAGCAGATGTCACTCCATACAAAGGATGGTTCCTTTTTCAGCAGACAGATGTTTGAGTTGGCGATAGCGTTATCTAAATTATTGAATGTAAAATAATTTAGTTTGAACATTGTTTGAACCGATTCTTGGGCACAATTCCCACCTTTCAACTGATGCTATTCAACCCGATGATATGATGAGTCCAAGCCCCTTTTAATGAGATTTGGGAAAATTCTCGCATTCTTTTGGTGATTGTTTATGTTCTGGTTGAAACTGATCTAACTGGCCTGAAGTTTGTGAGTTATATTGACAGGGCTCATATGAAAGCGTCGAGTTCAAAAAGAGCGAATTTTCATGAAAATGCTTTTGTGTTTTCTGGCTTTAGAGGCGATGTAATTAAAATGCCAAAATGAAAAAGTAATTGAGCTGTTTTCCATTCCGAGCAGCGACGCAAGTAAGCCGATAGAGGTCGAAGATTTATTTTGGATTTAGCGCGTTTGGGGGAGAATAACAAAAAATCGAGTTTGTAGAGAAAAAACGAAAGGGGAAATGGAAGAAGAATGGGCAATTGCCAAGGAGCGTAATTTTTCACCCCAAAACTTTCCTTCGTTGTCTCTTATTCTCTACAGTTTATTCTTATGCTCCGTCTTACTTCGACTCTCCACCCAACTCACTAAATACGACACAGCTCGTTCATCAAGATTGAAATAGTAATAACAGAGAAGTGTGGGAGATGATTTTGTTCTGCGGTTACTCAGCTGTCTTCACTGGACAAGAAACGGAAAGTGAAAAGAGAAATCTCCTGTCTCAATTTCCCCAGCGAATAACGGAGGACGGGCGTTTGTTTCTGTCAGATAATTTACGTTTCAATTACACGAGACTAAACACTTGGCCTGATGAACAACAGCACTTGTGATTGCACGCTAAATGGGAAACTATTATTTCTCTCTGTGCGTCAAAGTTGTTTTATCTCGATCTTGATAATTATTATGATCGTCTAAATAGAATGACATAAATAATTTCAAGTGTTCCAGCTTTCGCTGCTCGATGAAGATTTTAAAAACGTGACGGGATTAACCGAATGACCTTTAAAGCTCATTTCAAATTGTTGTAACTCATATTCTGATTAAGTGTCTATTTACAGCTGACACAAGATGAGAAGGATTTTCATGAACAATGGATTGATATTATACACTCTCTGGAGAATAGAGAATCATCAATAAAACAATATTCACTTTTCCGTATTTTTCAGGCAATAATCTGTTCAAATTTGTTAAAGAAAACAGTTGTTATGTCTACCCAATGACCTTTGGAAGAGGGTAAATAGATTTACGATATCATTTCAACGTTCGAATATTCACGTTCAACGTTGGAATATTATTTCATACAATATGAGTTTGATGTAATTCAAAAAAATATGTCATACAATATAAATTTGCTGTAATTTTAATGAATATTTCATATAATATGAATTTGATGAAATTCAAATAAATATTTCATACAATATAAATTTGATGTTATTGAAATAAATTTCTCAATTATTTTAATTACATAATAAATTATTATATATTATATTATTATTTTATACAATTATTTACAATTATTTTATATTATAATAATAATAATATGAGTTAAGATGAGTTTAAACAATTTATTAATTTTATTTTATTTATTTGACATTGACAATAGTTTAAAGGCTTAAGCCTATTGAAACAAAACTTTATTTTAACAGAAGGAATAGAAGTTGCAAAATATCTTATTGCTGAAGAAAAAGAAAAAAAAGAAGAAAAAATAGTGATAATAATACAATAATAATAATGTTAGTAAGAAGAAAACTAAAAATATAATAAAAGTGAGAAGAAGAGAAAAAGAGTGAGAAGAGGTGATGAAAAACTTAACGATGTGATACACCATGTACACTTTCATGCACATGGTAAATTTGTCACAAAGGTTGTTCCCTTAATAAATGAAGATATAGGCGGGATTTAAATGAATGAATAGATTGAGCTGAGACAATATGAAATGGCAATGAATTCCACAAACGTGATGAAACAACTAGGAAAGATTTATTGAACATTTCAGTAGCATACTTCAATGAGCATAACTGATGTACAAATCTTATGATTGCCGAAAATGAGTTGTGATGAACTCGTTCAATCAATTCAATTGCCGAAGTTTTACAAGTAAAACGTCCGATAAGCTTTTTTTACAGGTGATCTTCTATTATAATGTAACTTCAAATATTATTTGCACTCATGTAAATCACACGATGAATGTAGAAGGAATTGAAATCTACAATAGTTTAGTTTTAGAACCTACTCAGTACTGGAAAAATATTTGGAAAGTCCCACATCCGACAATCTGTGTGGTCAAGGGACTGGAATCTGGAATACCGACCACGAAGTCCTGTTTGGCATACTTTGTGCCATGAAAGAGGAAATATCATATTTTTCCGTTATGAAAAACCATTTATGCGGAAGAGAAAGAGAGAAACTGGAATATTTAGCTTTAGGAACTGACCAACCGCACACATGCAGCCACATTTTTCTAGGATCCATGGAAAGGACTTGAAAAAGGATGTATGAAAAATGTTTTAAACATCGTTACATTATTTCTGATCATTTCTGTCTATAAATAGAATTTATAGAAATGTGCCTTTTTTCTAAGGATCTTCTTTTTGTGATGTAACATATTTTTTTATATATAAAAATTAAAACATAAAATGAATAAGAAATATAAAATGGAATACTTTTATATTATTGGAAATGTTTCTATGAATGATTCGATTTCTTTCTGCTTCTTGAAACATACCAGAGTAATCGCAGTATTGAGTCGTCATAACATTTTTCTCAAACAAAGCTTCCTTGACTAACATTGACATACATTGACATTTCTCTGTGATGCAGAGTATTTCAATAACCATCAGAAAAATCCTCGAATGGAATGATATTGGTAGCTATTGTGTAGAAATAATGAAAGTAGTAGAACTTACAGCAGAAGAGAAAAATCTTGTTTTTAATATTATTTCAACACACTGGCACTTAGCTCCCAGCATCAACAGAATATTTACAATTTTTTGAGCTATGCTGCATCTAGTTACGTCTAGCGAGGATTTCACTACCCTTGTGCAGCATTGATTATTCCAAAAGTTCAACAAAACATGTCTTGACATTAACAACTGGGAAGAGGTCTACATCTATGAACTAGTTAAGGCATCTGTAGCTCAAGGGAAAGTTGATAAGCCTTCAGAAGGAGTTCTTTTTAATATTTCTTAAGATTCGAGATAAGAAACCCTCAAGGTCAGTTTATTAACATGGGCTATGGTATTTTTAGCTGTGTTTCATTGTATTCGTATTGAGCATATAATTATTATACTTGAATAATATTATTTTTAAATCAGAGAAAGAGCATGTTCTACAACTATAATAAAAGTCGTTTACACGAGAGACTCATTACGGGGACGGACAACCCGCTAACCAGCCCTTCCGAAGGCATGGAGCAAATGAATAAATGTTTTTGATTACAGTGCGCGCATTTTGGATGGAAGACGCAGACAGACTGTGAGTCCAAGAAGGTGCCAGAGATGTTCACAGAGTAAAGCAAGCTGTTGTGTGGGAGGTGAGCCCTGAGACAGACAGCACGGCGCGGAGGGCACACATAAGGGCTAACAACCCTACGATAGGATAGGGCGAGCACAGTACTGTGTACAGTTGTGGGAGGGAGGGGATCTGTTCTAATTTCACTTTCAAATTTCCCTCCTTTCCGACAGACAGCACGTTTTGGCCAAGGCAACGCTTGCCCCTACAAAGCACGCGATACTTTCCCGTTCTACGTTCCTCTACATTCACGTTCAAGACTTCTTTTTCTTCTTGATTTTTTTGTTCTTCCTCTTTTTCTTCTTATTTTTCTTCATTCAACTTCTTTACTTCTTGCTTTTTCACGACGCCTCCGCCAATTTCTTACAAATTTTGTTCTTTTTCTTCCCGTCGAACACCCGACTGGAATAACCAATGCACGTTGCAACCGACTACTGACTAATCTACTCAATTTCTCAGCCACTCCCCCCTCTCACACACTCTCTCTTACTTTCTCTTCCTCTCTATCACTCTCTCTTTTTTCTTCCCCTCAACCTTTCATCTGGAATAACACGTTGATGAATTTCGTCCATTGTTCTCACAAGTACTTACTTACTGCACGCTCAAGCCTTCTCTACAAACCTTTTCAAGTCTTTTCTACGCCAATCGTTCCCTAATTGAATCAATTACACCTGTATTGTTGAATTCCATAACTTAAAAAAATAATCATCTCCGAAAATCATCATCGTTATTGGTTATCTATTGTAACAATATAGGGTTACAACGTTATTACGGTTACGGTATTGTAACGTTATCGGTTATTGTTTCACGTAACATCAAATATTGATCATTTTTGTTTTAGAAATTATTGGAAGTTTCAATTTCACAAACATCAGTAACAGATAATAATAGTTTTTGCCCCCATGAATAGAAATCCATGAACACATTTGCTGCCTAGGCAGCTTTTACTATAATACTAGATGATTTCACTAGTATTGACCCATGATACTAAGTTTTATTAATAGCCTTGAATAAGAGTGAACGTTTAGATAGAAATACATTTTATTAGTAAAAAATATTATTTTAGTTAAAGTATAAACTCCCAAATAAAAGAAGAAATATTACGATAGAGTGCTTCCGTAGAGCAGTTTAAAATCTTGCTTCACTCACCTAGCTCCAATCTAGACTTATGTTGCAAGAGTCTAAATTGCTACTTGAGGTCTGCGTTTGCGAGGTCCGTCCAAACGGTAGCTTTTTCATTATAGAACACTCTCATACATCTTCCTTCAATCGTGTAGACTTCTCTAGCCCAAATCTATGCTCCTTGAGCTGGAGTTTGGATTTATTCAGCTCTATGGGAGTGCCCTATTACAATAAGTGTCTCTGTTTGTACAGGACTCAAGTCTAAATGGAATTCAGAAGTGGGAAGATTGGGAAGTGATAGCCGAGTGCCGAAGAAGGTATCTGTTCAATCAGAAATAAGCTACGAAACTCCTGGGCGCTCTTTGTGAGGGTAACCGATTGGATTGGCCAGCAAAAAAGACTCTGTTCTCTGCTGTAAAATCACTACCCGGTGGTTCGGAACCCACCTAAAACTGTAGGTCCAACTCATCAATCACCATCATCCAATTCATTACCCACGCACAGGTATGAAACCTATGTGGGCTTCATCCCAAAAAAAAAATTACTGAAATATTGCCGTATTCTTTTTGTCGCTACTTAATCCATGAGTAATAAGTTTTCATCATGAGTTTTCTGAGAGGAATAGGACATGTCAGTATGGGACAAGTAACAAAAAACAGAATATATATTTTACTTTATTACTCATGCGGAAAATGGCTGGTTGGGAAAGAAAGGGATAAATTTCAGCCTCTGGAAACGGCGCTCTCAAGTTTTCCACCCTCGGCTGCTTCCCAGATGTGAATATATAAGAGTGAAGTCGACTGTTCCAGTCTGGGGGTTTTCATTTCCTTCAGGCTGCTGGCAGAAAACTGGATGATTTTGCAAAATTAGCTCCAGGAACGCACAAGCGTAATTTATAACACCCAGAGAACTTAACTTTACTGGAGCTCTCGTGGGGAAACAGCAATCTAACGCTGATGTGTCCTATTTTCTTGCAGTCCTTTTCCAAGGAATTGAATGCAAATTAAACAGTGAGTTTGACCGTAAAATTTAGGCATCTTCTTTATAGTGAAATTAAACTCTACTGAATAAACAGTATTGTAAAGCAATTCTTCCTCAATAACATATTTCAGTCTTTTACAGGAACACTAAAATTGATAATTTCAGCAGATGAGCCTGAAAAATGAGTTTTCAACACAGAATATTATGTCAACCCATACCTCAATGATCAAGAATAACCAGATTTTCTAATTAATATTTATATTAAGATAGTATTAAGTTTGTGCACTTGTTAATAATCATCCTGTTAAGGTTATAATTTTTGAAATTCCTAATGAAATTGATAATTTTATTAACTTTTCATGTGAAATTTAACGACTTTGAGTCAAATATTTGTTAAGAATAAGTATAACTCACTTAATCTGTAGGCCGAGCGCTTTCGAATCTATGAGATCCATCTTCAGAGGCGTGGGTTCCTAGATCATCATGTCAGTTTTTTGGTTAGAAGTGTTGTGGTTTTTGTAAAATGTGATCAAAAAAGTTTGTGAGATTTAAAATTTAGTTGTTCATTGAGAATGTTTTGGTTATTGTGTGTGGTGTGTTTGTATATTTCAAATTGTTCCAAGGTGTTGAGTTCGTGTCCTTTAGATTTTATATGTAGAATGTATAGGTTTTTTATTTTAGGCTCATTTATTTACGCGTATTTGCTGAGTTTCTCAAGCGTATTTGCTGAAATCTATCTCCAACACTGCGAAAACACTCATATACTCTTTAATAACAAATTTTCACAGAACATAATATACTGGCACAGATATGTAGATGATGTTCTATTGCTATACAGAGGAAACAAAAGACAATGTGAACAACTTCGATCATACATAAACAAAATACATAAGAACATTCAATACACAGCTGAATATGAGCAAAACAATTCAATAAGCTTCCTAGACCTCTCAATTACAAAGAACACAAACCAACAACACAGCTTCAACATCTACAGAAAACCAACAATGACAGATACCCTAATACACAGCACCTCCAATCATCCAACACAACACAAACACTCAGCATTCAGGTCAATGCTACACAGACTCAAGAACACACCGCTATCCACCGACAATTACCACACTGAACTAAATACAATAAAATACCTAGCACAAGAAAACGGCTACAAACACGACCTAATTGACAAACTCAATCATAAAATAAGAAACAAAAAACAAAACACCAACACCACTGACAAAAAATACATCACAATGACATACATTAATCCACAATCAAACAGACTAGCAAAAATCTTGAAAAAAGCCGGCCACACCATCTCATTCAGAACAAAAAACAAAATAAAAATGCACTTACACTCAATAGATAAATAACTTAAATATAAAAATTGAAAAACATACTGATTTGTTTCATTCTTGTGAATATTTTCTTTGTAATCAAGTTTTCAATATGTTGCTGGTTTCAAATTCTGTTATTGTAAAAGCACTGCCGCCAGCCCATACGACTGATATTAATTAATTTTTTTTTTTAATTTTATTGTAGAAAAATTTTCATTTCATTTCATCTTTTATTTTTTTTCTTAATTAATATAATTTCTTAATGGTAAAATTTTTTTATTTGATTTTTAGTTGTAATCTTCTTTTTCTCTCTTTGCTTTTTATTATTATCTATTTTTTTTCACTATTTGCATGCAAATTGTTTGTAAAAATTTGTTTGGTTTAATAATATTATTTATTTGTAAAATTTAATATGCATTGAATGGGCACATGCTGAAAAACCTACGGGTTTAGCAGGACCCGAAATTGTAATAATGATTTATTTTCAATAAAATTGATTGATTGATTGATCAAAGCTCAAAAAAAAAAACCACACTGAACACAAACCAATACGATCTCCCAGGGATCTACAAACTGAAGTGCTCTGATTGTAACAAATTCTACATAGGACAAACAGGTCGCACATTCAAACAACGTTACAAGGAACATTTTCAAGCCCTGACATCAAAAGCTGAATCGAATTTTGCCGACCATATCATTCAAACTGGACACACTTTTACTGACATCAGTACCAACCTACACATTCTACATATAAAATCTAAAGGTCACGAACTCAACACCTTGGAACAATTTGAAATATACAAACACACCACACACAATAACCAAAACATTCTCAATGAACAACTAAATTTTAAATCTCACAAACTTTTTGATCACATTTTACAAAAACCACAACACTTCTAACCAAAAAACTGACATGATGATCTAGGAACCCACGCCTCTGAAGATGGATCTCATAGATTCGAAAGCGCTCGGCCTACAGATTAAGTGAGTTATACTTATTCTTAACAAATATTTGACTGCAAGTCGTTAAATTCCACATGAAAAGTTAATATTAACAACGCAGTTCGTCATGGAACAAGAAATCCAGGAATTTGATAATTTTAGTAGATGAGCTTCAAGAAATGAGTTTGAATTACGCGAACACAACATATTATTTCAATCCATACCTCAATGATCAAGAATAACCATAGAGTTCATCTAATTAATATTGATATTAAGATAATATTAAGTTTTCTACGCTTGTTAATCATTTTGTTAAGATGATAATTTTCTATATTCTTGAGAATACATTAGTTTCAAGGTTGAGTACAACTGGAAATTTTGTGATTATGTGTGGTAAAACTGTTAAAATTAATTTGTCAACATTTTTTACTTTGATATTTTTCACAAACTACATTCTTTTTTATTTTCAACTCTACTCGCTTTAAAAAACTCAAGATTTATCGTCATCAAATTAATAATCTATACTTGTTCCGGAGCTTATTACAGAAACAGTAGAAGAAAAAATGGATTTCTCAATTTTGAATCGGAGTAGTATTGTTAGTTTGTAGAAATTATATGGTAATTATAATTGGAAAATGGATTACGAGATAGATGGAGTCATTATAATTAAATATATATATATTATTTAGACATTTCTGAATTCAACACGAAAAATAGAGCCCAGTTTATGGTGTGACGGTTCATTTTACTTACATTGTATAATATATGGTGATAAATCAATCCTAACTCAAACTGTCAATCATGTTTAAATTTGGCACTTACATGACGTCATTATAATTTAGCTTAGAGCATCCAAACTTAGTGAATCAAATTGAGATACAATTGTTACACTCATAAATTGAAAATTACCTCTGTCTTTCATGAAACGCTGTCATAAAAATCATATTTTAAGTAGACAAAGTAAGCTAGTACTAGGTTATGGAATAATAAGTCATACTACCGGCTAACTACAACTGTCAATGTCAACACAATGTATCGAGATATCAACCATACAAATAGTCGATAATGATTATCGATTTAAAATAAGTCGATAGTAGCAAAGACTGCATATTTCAGCTCCAAATAATCAATTCGAGCAATTATTGTGTTTATAAACTAAGCAAATTATAGAATGAGGCCTGAAAGCCATCCACTCACCTAGTTTATTTGTATTTTCTCATCTGTGATTAGTAATGTCCAACGAGGACTAACATAACCAAATTCCAGGTTAGGATTTTGGAAATGCTCATATATTATGTCGTACACTTGTTTTCCACTGCTTTATTTAAATTTTGTTAATTGCAATCACTGTAGAATCACTTGAGCACAATTTCTTGAAGGTATCACAATCACTTCTTGAATTTCGTAATTTTTTGAGTACATGTGCTTGGAAATTATCGATATCACAAAGTCGACGTAGGATTGATCGATGATAGATTTTAAGTTTTGAATTTTGTGTCCCGAACTGATTTGTTTTTTATGAAGTGTTTCGAATTTCCACTTAATCATTTTTTCTCTTTATTGCTTTATGTTATATGATCTGATTTGTTCAAAAAATCATGATCTTTTTTCTTGAGTCTCTGTTGCTGCAGATCACTCTACAACATTGCCGGCTCTATCAGCCTATAATTAATCGTGGAAGGGGTTGAATTTGAATACAGGATGTAAAAAGTTCTGGAAAGAAATCCACCCTTTCTTCCGGCTCAAGATCTTGTTAGAAAAGGACATGTCCAACTTAAATGTTAAATTTGTTTCATGAAAAAATTAATGTGAACTCGAACCACACCTGTCCGAACAGTGGTTTATTCGGCCTACGTTCAGCCTAAAAAGTTTTTATTTTCAAAAGTTATAAATTTATAGTGAACCGCTAAAACATACTAGAATTTTCGTCAAGAAAATCCGGAGCCAGCACGAGGACACAGAAGAGAAAATTCAATCTAAATCCATGCAACAGTACTCCAACCAACCAAGTGAGTTACAATATAATATTAGAAGGCCTTCTATGTGTGCGCGCACTTCGAAAATAAATAAAATATCACTATAGGCGAAAATAAAATAGTGGTGCCACCTTGTAAAAGCTGCCGTTCATTGCCACGCGAGACCTGAGAGCTCACTGCTCTATCATTATTCATTTTTACTTAAATCAATAAAACTTTCATTAATTAAAAATCCTGACAATTTTATCTTTCTAAGTAATTTCACCATTAATTTCAGAGCTATATGAATATAGCAGGGGCGTCACTCCTTACATTCTACTCATCTGTCTGCTCAGTCAATGTTTCAATAAATGTATCAAGTGTTAACAAGCATTTCCGTTATTATCCCTGTTAGTATGGTATATTCTGTTCAGTGATTTATTGGAGAACTTTTGTTTAACGCCAGTAGGTTTGAGGGAGTCTATGTGTTTTTTATTGCATTTGCCAGTTTATGCTAAGCATTTGAACAGCATACGACCACCCGGCAACTACTTGGGTATTCAAGGTTTCTCAAATTCCTGCCAATAACCAGCTAAATAGGGTGATATCACGTGATAGCTCATACACCCCCTAATGTTGACATTGAGGGCGGTAGGTGGTACTTGTAGAAATGATAACAAGTGATTTATGAATTATTTGTATCATTTAGTAACCTACCTGTCTCTGACGGCATTATTGAGTGGAAAGGAGATCCAGTGTGTTACACCTTACTTTATCTTATAATTTTTTAGAATAAGTTTAGGAGAGGTGAACATCCTGAGACCCCACCAGGACGGTGATTCCTATTGGAAAGGAGATATTACTTTGCAAATTTCAGGTAAACCTTCTACCAGTATTGCATCCTTCAATACTCAATTTTATTTGTGCAAGGTTTTGGTCTTTCGAAAGGAGTTATATGTGAGATTTTTATATAAATATAGCCCTTCAAAGAGCAGCCGGAAAAGCCCTGACAATGGGTTACGGTATTTTGGTGATTATGTCAAGCATTGAGCTTATTTCACTTATTATCAAGATGATCAACACTATAGCCATAATTCCTAACAACAGAAAATAAATATGAAGATTAAATACCAGAAAAACTTCCAAGTTCCAAGACGCAGAAAAAACGGAACAAAAAGCTGATTAACGCAATTGTATTCATTTCAAATTGTATAAATGTTTCATGTTTTCAATTCATCCCGTACATTAATTGAATGCTTTGAAGCGACAAAAGATCAAGAAAGTTCTAGGAAATGTCTCGTTGAACTACTTTTCAATGACGCTGCAAGGTACATGAAAAACTTTTCAGTCATTAATAAGAGCTACTTTGTTTCCAGAGGGATCGACAAAAATTATGTGCATTCTTTCGAATTAGTCGTTTAACTCGCTCTACTTCTTCTGGTCGAGGTGTTGGCTTAGCAAAAATTAGTTAAGTACTCAACTTTTTCCTCTTTCAAACTTTTAAGTAGTTCACTGATGATTCGTGCTTATAAGTTCAACATTTACTGCATTAGACGCTGAGAGGCATCGGGGATGAGGGATATTTTATCTTCGTTTTCACACTACATTAGCCGCTTCACTTCCTCTTCTACACCACGCTATTATCATTATTACCTACTTTGCAGTATTTCACACACAGCACAGCCAAACTTTACACCTGAGTTCAAAATCAGTGATATGTGTCAGTAGAATCTCAGATATTTGTGTTCTACTCATTACATTACACTTCATGCACGGTGCTATAATATTCCAGTAGGATGAGAGAGCTCAGGGCAGCTCCATGTCACTCATAACAATAATCCGCGTAGTAACATCACTATAGGAACATTGTATATTTTATTTCTCGATAAACCTGAAAATGCTCCATATATCTCAAGAGATGGTATGTTGATGTAGTTGAATTTCAACAAAAAAGCTACATATATAGCTTTTTATATCACACAATATATATATATATATATATATATATATATATATATATCATTAGAAGACTAATATTGTAACATTATTACTCCTTCACGCACACAGACAAATCATCCAAGCGGGGATGATGTATATTAAAGAAAAATTGCTTGTATGAATTTTTTTATAATTTTTGAATAAAGAAGAATTTGAATTTGAATTGTGATAGTTTTTGCTGTTGGAAGAGTTTCAAGAATTTGAAGCGATTAAATAATTGTACTGGACAAGTCTTCTACGAGTTTTTTTTTCTCAATTTTTTACATGATTATTAGAGAAATGATAATTTAATATTGGAATTCATTGTTCGATTATTTAAACAAGCAAAGTTCTAGTTGATTCTTTCTCTTTCAATAACGTTATTTGAATAGATATAATCTCTGGAAAATTTCTCTCTGATTGATTTCAAATAGTTATTAGCTATCAGCTAATTCAGCTGATTCAGCTTTGGAACTGGATTAGGTTTGAGCTGAAAAGAGGTCATTAGTAGAGTCCTAGTAAATTTTTTACGCTTGGAGAATGATTTTTAATGGTTTTTTGTGCTTTTGCATCATAGATTTTAAATGATTAAAATTTATATAGTTGATAAGTGATTTTGTACTGTTTGTGATATATTTCACAACTGTTCTGGAAAAAATAATATAAGTCTTTATGTACGTAAATTTATAAATTTCCATTATCCTACGTCTGATTAAAGAAATGAAATATTATTGACAAGATTATAAAATGGATAACAAGGAAGAAAATATAGATATTTAACAATAAGAATATTAGTGGAGCATTTACGTGATAAGGGCGGAGTCTGAACAAATCAGAGTAGGCCATAGAATCATTTTGAAATCCATTCCAAAAATCATTTCAAACTTTGGTCATTCATGTACATAGATTCAAAACTAAATTCATTTTTTTAAATTGTAGAGAGGAGAGTGGTCGTTCTGAAAACTTAATAAATTTGTCAAAATAAAGTTCTATATCGTATTTTCTAATCAAGACGCCCTCGACGTTAGAGCCACCCACCAAATCAAGCGAGGCCATTTTTTTTTAAGTTCCGGCGAAAAGTTACAGATGATTGATGACCAAAAAGTTGTCCTGCTTCTGAGACATGATAAGGACGATGGAGAAGTTGGGGGGGGGGGGGGGGAAATCAGAGCGTGCGCAAAAGATTGGGCCTGCAACACGTGCCAAACAGCACATAAGAACTTAAAAGTCGCTGAGGGTTCAATTTCGTTTTCTCGCTTTGGAAAGACAGGACGTAATCTTCTGCGAAAACGATGCGACAGGAGTTTTTCGGAAGTTGCGAAAGTTATCCAGTTGCAACTGCGTGGCAAAGGCGTTACCCCGTCACACCTTGCTGGGTAAACTTGTCGTCTCTTTTCTACGGTATTTAAAACGTACGAAAAAGTCCGAGCAGTGATTCTGGCCCAACTTGGCAAACAATTTTGTAATCTTCCTCTTTCCCACTTCGTGATTCAACTTTAACCCTTTCAAACACCAAGATTACTGTTTCTGTCGAGTGCTTGGAAAATCGATCGTCAAATCAAAAACTTCTTCACGTTCGATTGAAGAGTTCAAAGGAGGAAAGTTTTCTACGCATCCGGAAATTGTGAAGAGGCTGCACCCCAACTTCTTATCAACCTATTGAGTGGGATTAGGAAACCAAGTGATGGATTCGAAGTTGTCAATTCGAACAAAATGGAAAACATTATAAATTTCGTTTACTCGTGCAATGCAAAAATTGACCGTGAAGTATAAAAATCCTCTCATTTTTTTTAAGGATGAAGCCCAAATAGGTCTGAGACTTGTGCGTGGGTAATGAATTGGATGATGGTGATTTATGAGTTGGACCTAAAGCTTTAGGTGGCTTCCAAACCACCGGGACGTGATAATACAGCAGAAAAGAGTCTTTTTTGATGGCCAATCCAATCAGTCACCCTTACAAAGAGGGCCCATGAGTTCGTAGCTTATCTTCATCTGATTGAACAGATACCTGCTACGGCTCACGGCTGTTACTTCCCATCAGAATATAGACAATAAGCTCTTCAACGTTTACTGAAAACTAAGATTGAAGACTACCGTGGAAGAACCTATTCGACTAGCCAGTTCATTAGTTGGTCGTTTCGTGATACTGTACAATAAACTTACAAATATTGTACTACAGCATAGCATATTATCAGTCGAGTTGTCTGGTTGGGTATTATTTTGAAGCTTGGAAGTGGGAATGCAGAATCTTTGCATAAGCTTGTATGAGAAATATCACTTTAAAAAGTATTATGATTATAAGGGCAATACAATTAATTGGTTGAAGTTTCTAGTTTGAAGATACAAAAGATAGAGATTTACAGTGTAATATCAAAAGATATTTATTCATTATTATTTATTTTGAATCTATCAATACGATCATCATATTATTTCAGATTTTTATGCTTCCAACTTAGCCTGAGCTTGTTGTTACGTTAGGCTCTGAAAACACAGTTATCATAAGCTACAATCAACACTATTTAGTATGTTTCTATGTTGTCATAAAAATATTCTCAATTCTCATAACATAAAACTTTACTGATAAATGATTATAGTGTAATGAGTTTGGTTAGAATTCACCTTGGAGCAAAATTATCCAACTAGGTAAATGGACAACATTTGTTAAAAATAGCTATTTGGATTTGAAAGCTCCATTTCCAGAGGACTTTTCGTCAAAGGTTAAGTTTAGTCATTTTATTGCGGGGGAAGTTGGTCGAATAAAGTTTAGAATTAATATTCTATCTAGTTGACAAACAGACGTGAACGTGTAAAGGATTATGAGGTGGCAGGATGTTGAGGAGGGCAAGAAGAAGTACAAGAAGAGAAGGAGCACGAGTGAAGCATAACACGTTCATCCTGGCTTGAATTTCCTGTCAAAACATCTACTATGTACTGCCAAAGTAAAGCAAACAGCACTTGGGTCCTGTAGAGATTTTGTTCCTTTCCTACATAACAGCAGAACATCATTACTGATCACGACCATATGTATGTGTGCTGATGCTGATACAGAATAGGAACACTCAATTTTGCGTTTGTATTTGTATGTGAGGGTGTGTTTGTGTTTATGAACACGCGAAATTGTGTGCGGATCCAGCTCAATATGAAGCAACAGGTTCACTTGTCTTGACATCAATGCTTTTATCTAAGTAGAATTTAATGCCTCAACGATGACTCATTTTGTTTGAGCGCACGCACCTGTGAATAAACACGCCCGGAGTGCTTTCCTCCGGAAGAAAATTGATTAAAATGTCTACTCTGATGTTCAACTAATAAAATTTGTTTAAAAAATTGCGTCATAGCCCTATATATAAAAATAATGATTTTCGTCGATAAAGCGAACCTGAATAAATTATCAATTATCAATCAAGTTTAAAAATAATATATCATAGAATTGAGCTCTTTGAATTTTGTAATAGTTGCCACGAAAAACGCATAATTTCCTCGAGAATGTCATCTTCAAAATTTTTAAAAAGACCAACACTTGCATTATTTATTCATCATAAAAGCGCAAAAATGATCATTACCACAATCATCACTTCTATAGTCACTCTAATAATATCATGTTCATTGGAAAATACACATAAATTTAGGACAACGATGACTACCAGACCACAAATTTCACTTTTGCTGGTTACAACTGGAAATTTATTGTTTGTAAACTTTTTTATTTGTGTTTTATCCTTATGATGCATTATAGAAATTAATCAACTTGATCTAAAAAACGATAATGGAGAAAAGAGTAATTTAATTGTTTGAGTTTTTTATAGAAAACCCCTCATGCTCTCCTTTATTCATTTTCAAATCACGTTTGCTTAATATTTTCAGGTTGTTAGGCAAGGTATTTTCAGGTTGTTATTGTTAGGCTAAAGTTCATTCTATTCAAGATCTAGAGAACTGGATAAATCAAATCCAGGCCTGCTGATATATCTTCTACCGTACTTTATTCCCTTACATTTCAGGATGTACTTGCCCTTTCACTTCAGCAGGGCAGTCCTGATTGCAGTAATAATGGAAATGAATCAATAACTCCCTCACATTTACCTAGTCTTTTCCCCCTTACTATAATCTCACCCACACATAATCCATCAATAATCTGCACCTACGTATAGCCTACCATTCACTGGACTGATTTAATCTCTTTTTAATTTGAACATACCACATCATTCAAGTGTTATAGAATACAGGAGCTCTAATAACAGACTCAACCTAGATCGATAATCTAACTTTTTCTAATATATTGATATTTCACTTAAAATTCAATTCAAGATATTTGAACACATATCGATCTAAAACGAATCAAAGTAGAACTTCATGAACTAAGTTTTAGTACCTAAGCAACACCTATCGACCACCCGCCGCTATTGATAAGTTTAAAAGAACTGGAACACATCTCTAATGCAACAGTTTTGCTTATCTTTTATCTTTGTAAACAGCAGAAGTTTGGCCACCACAACGATCCACTCATGAACATTTTATAAGATGGCGCGTCCCGATTGAATGCTCGGAAATTGGAAGAAGACAGCTTCTTGCAACATGATACAGGTTTATTACAGCAACATCGACGCTACCTTCAGCAAACCTCTTCCGCCACAAACTTCCACAAGGTTGAACTCCAGTAAATATAACTTTTATTATATTCTGCGAACGTGTTCCAGTCAAGCGGTGAGAAAAAGCAATCTTCATAAAATGCATCGGAAATTATATAGAAATCGCAGGCTATAAATTCAAAAGCAGGTGGTACAATCTTAGTATAGCTCCTGAGTCAATAAAATAAATTATTTGCTTCTCACATCTTACGAAGTTGATGTCCTCATCATATTCAATTCATTCAAAAATATCGATTGAAAAAATTATACTCGCAAGCAATAATGATTTGGTACGGTACTCTTCAGTAACAGTAAATGCACAGCATAATAGTAGTTACCCGAATGAGTGATACACAAAAGTACTGTATACTATATTATTAGGCTACATAAGAAAATAAATCACTTCCCGGTGGTTCGGAACCCACCTAAAACTATAGGTTCAACTCATAAATCACCATCATCCAACTCATTACCCACGCACAGGTCTCAGACCTATGTGGGCTTCATCCTCAAAAAAAATCTAGAGTCCAATCAACTACAAATATTGCACCACCTAGTCTATGTTTCCAAGCCGAGAAAAATGAGTTTGTAGAACAATATTTTGAAATAATATAGTACATAATAGTGAATAATATAGAATAATACAATATAGCACAATAGAAAAAATATTGATATGAAACTTTAATGCAAATGTGTATGAAGATTATTGAGAAAATGCATGGCCTACATTTCCATATTGCTTTGATATGGGTTGGTTGAATATGAATTCATGAAACCTTTAAAAAGTAGATGAATCAAAATTTGTGCAGGAGTTCTTTATAGTCCAATATTGTTTGTGAGTGCTTGAAGACGAAAAAAATCGAATGACGCTTTGAATATTTAAAACTAGCATTTTACCCAGTTTTTCCTGGGAATCCAGTTTGGAGTTTCTCTTTTCTGGTAGATAACTTATGGTAGAGGTCACAGAGTTACGAAATTGGGAAGGGTGAGTGGAATTTCAGTGTTGATTAACAGTGTGCAACTTTTTGGAAAGAGAAGTGCACAAATAAACAGTGTTTTTTAACGCTGGGAGATTAGCATCTTGAATATTAATACAGAACTAATCTGTTTCGTTGGCTTGTAACATTTCGGCGTATTGTCTATATCAGCATCATAGTAATGTATCATTTATCAGCCGCTCTATGAGTCTCCTGCATCTAATCCATTTTTTTTTTAAATGATGAAATTCAAACATTAATTTTGAAAACGATAAATAGAAATTGATAAATCGTGCTTCGAGGTGCACTGAATTGAATTAAGAGGAAGCTTTGTGCCAAATTTAGTAATCCAAACCGTTTTTGCCAAATCCGTAAGAATGACACACATACGCACACACACAATTCTCTCTTATTATATAGATATTGTTTGAACTATTTCAAATATTTAACTGGAATGTCCGGTTGTGTCATTTATTTTTTAACCCGATCATTCAACAGCGATCGAAGACGTTGGGAAAAACAACAGAAAATAGACTAATAGACAATAGAATTATTGTCTATTAGTCTATTTTCTATTTTAGACAATAGAATTAATAACCTATACCTTGGTGTAATATTCAAATACATCGCTGACAGCAGTCAACATCTCTTTCTTATGCTCAACTACCTAGAGCTCAATCACATTAGGAAAGTTATATAAAGCAGTATCCAAGATCAAGGTCTGGGGTGGAAAATAGAATAAAATGTCTAATTTTATTTTATAACTAAGAGGGTCGAGATAGGGCGAAGCCGACCATATCTTACACTCAACCATAAAAATAGGTAGATGAAACTCTTTAATCTCCACAGACATACGGTATTGAGATGGGTATGATGAAGCGTAAATAGAACAGATTAACATTAGAAATATTCTTCTTATTACGAAGCTGTATAACAATATTTTTACAATAATCAAACCTGAGGATTGGATGAAAAAGCAAAATTATGTACAACTTGAATAGATCTAATAAACATCATTTTCATTGTATGGTATTTAAATAGGCAGAGAGACCTATGTTTCCACCTCAATGTTTGAATCGTGTCATAGGAAGCTCAGTGAACTCGTATTATAAAAAAATAATCAATCAGATTCTTGAAGCTAGTTTTAGGAGTCAACTCTTATTTGTTAATTAAGAAACAAACTGTGTATAATAGGTAATATTACATAAGATAGAGTAGATTTAAGTATTAAAATTTATGTGTAAAATTATTCAATTTACTGTTATTTAAACTAATTGTATGTTTTTAAAATACTTTAATTCTCATGATGAATTTGCAACTTATGGGAAATTATCTGTCAATAAAGGAACAATAAAAATTAAATTCTATCAAAATGCTGTGGTTTCAAGTGAAAATATGAAAACTTTATATGTTCATATAATTTTGAATGATCAACCTCTATCCTCCTCCTCCATGTACTGACACACTCAGGTTTCATGCATCGCTATATCGTCGTTCACTCGTCAAACTTGATATAACAGTGTTCGCTTACATCATTATTCATTTTTCAAAGTAATATCCTTCACGGAGAGAGATACAAAAAAGAAAGCGAACTGGTAAGACAAAAATCAGATCTGTCAGTTGCACATGGCGTGGAAGAAAGAGCATCTTTCGTTGCAGACAATGGGGGAAACTAGTGAATCAGACACTGCTCTTTCTCTAAATTGTACACTTCTTCCGCTCCATCTGTCAAAACTTTGCAATTACGAGGACGATAACGACTGGAACAATGCCGAAATTGAAAAATTGAGTACGGTAGCTTTTACATGAAAAATGGATCGCCTCTACAACATCTTAAAGATAATGTAAATGATATGGCAAAGAAACAAAACCAAAAAAGGAGTACCCAAAACCTCCATTCAAAGTCTGGACACAATTCACAAAATGTTGATTTTTTCTCAAAAAAATATGTTACTTGCAACTTTTTTGTAAGTTTAAAACATGACTAATTGCTCGAAGATAACCTTTTTTAAAAATAGTAAATACTTGATTATAAATGTTTTTTTATTTTTTCTTTATTGCTATTAAGTCTCTTGAGACTGAGACCTGTGCGTGGGTTGTATGATTAAACAAGAATGTTATGGACTAGTCGAAAGTCGATGAAAATTTTAACCTCTGGTAATAATATGGTTATTAAAAACTCAATTTTAAAGTTCTATAGGTAAATTCGAAGGGATTCTTACTTAGTTATACTTGAAAATTTAAAAACGATACCACCCTATTTTCTTTTAGAGGCTTTCAAATATCATCTGTAGGAATAATTCTATTTAGTTATTCTGATCGTATTATACTGAAGTTGTTGAGATCTTCATATTGATTATAATTTCCCAATATTGAAAACTAAATGAAGATCACTTACAGTATAATACCAACTACCTTCACTAGATTAATACCATACTTCACTACAACAATACAAAAATACAACCAAATACAATACAACCAAGATCGATTATCTGTATATTAAAAGTCAGATTTATCATTTAACTTGTTTTAAATATAGTATATAGGATTACGATCCTAAGAAATTTCCGCTTTATTTTTTCGTCAAAATACAAATATAAGAAAATTCACAATATAAAGTGTATAACACATTTTTGGCACAGCCAGCAAAGTAAATATTTGAGCGCTAGCTGTGAGTTCATTCAATAATATTACTAGTAAACATAGAAAGCTCGTGAAATGAGAGAAATCAATAATGAATTTAAAGGTAAAGTAATAAAGATCTTAAAGTACCTCCATGAGGTGACAAAACTAAAAAACACACAATTATCATCCTTTCATTGTAAAACAATCGAAAAACACAGCAAAAAAATTATATAATTTTTAATCCAAGAGATTCGAAGCTCTATGAGGATTGCTGATAGACTATATTACTAGATTGAAGATAAACTTATTCACAACATTGAATTAAAGAACATTGAAAAAGGTGCAATGATGCATTGAGATTATTCAAAAGCTGGATTTTGAAGCACGAAACTCTAAGATAGCTAGCACGCTAGCATCACGGTTTAAAAGCCTCGAGAAACAGGGGATGAAATGTATGTGAAAGGGGTAATGGGCCACATTGTACTGCACTTATCAAAGGTTATGCTAACTTGGGTCAGCGGGAAGTTAACGTAAGCGAATTCACAAACAGCAGAGATTGCTGTTCGAAGTTTTTTATGCATAACGCTGCTTGGCGCATAACAAATGTGCATTATCAATCCATATATTCTAGCCCCGGTGGTGTGTTTGGGTTCAAATAGGGGATGTTAAGGTGTAGTGGTAGATGAGTGGTTGGGGAGGGGGTAACACACGCACGCACCAACAAGGTACTTTGTTCACCAGGTCACGCACACTCAAATCCCTTACTACGCGCGAAAAACTACCGCCTCAAGGTCATAAATATACATGGACCGTGGCGTCGGGAGAGGTGGCATCAATCATCAAATGCAGAATAGACGTGTGGCATTGTAATTCAAGACACACATTCTCATCCAGGAGATGCTATCGCGCAGAGCATGTCAGTATCTTCGATATCACAACCGAATATCATGATAAGAATACATTGTACATTGCTGATAAGTGATGCTAGCCATTTAGTGACAGTGGAATGATGATTTTTTAACAGCAATATAAACTTCAGTTTTATTATGGCCTTTCATAGTATGGAGTATTCCCATGTCCATCTCTATGTCTAAGACCTGTGCGTGAGTATTGAATGATGGTAATACATGTGTTGGACCTACAGTTTTAGGTGGGTTCCGAACCACCTGGAAGTGATTTTACAGCAGATAACAGTGTCTTTTTTGCTAGCCAATCCAACTGGTCACCCTTACAAAGAGCGCCCAGGAGATTCGTAGCTTATCTCTGATTGAACAGATACCTGCTACGGCACTCGGCTAAATAAATAGAAAAGTTTGTGTACGGTATTCTAGTAAACGTGTTCAGGGCCGTAAATTGGGACAAACGATTACATATAATTACAAGAACTAAATCGACTTTTCCATCTAAATGTTCCTGAATTGATTTTTCAGCACAAGGCCTTCTTGGACTTGAATAAATCAAGATTCCAGGAGGAAAATATTATAATAGTGATAAGATTCACGTCAACTCAGAAATCACGTATTTTTCCTCATTTTCTCCATCTATCGGTGAAATGCAAGCAGAAAAGCGTAGACAACGACAAAATTGACTCTGAAATGTGTCAAAGCCATTCAATCGAAAACGCGGAAAATCCTCTGATCGAAGAATACAAAACGGAAACTGCGGGGTTATGAATACATTGGTAGCGAGTAGAAAAATCGTCATCGCATCTCGCGTCGTTTGTTTCTGCTCCTGCGGATTGAGTCGTTCGGAATCTTTTGTTTGCGCTATTGTAATGGAAGAAATAAAATGGATGCTGCGTAAGATGAAAAAATGAGAAGAAAGAAAACAGCCGTCTGGGCGGAATAGCGGAAGTTATGTGGTACGCGTGTGCGGGTGACTAATAACAGAACGAAATATGGAACAAAGTTCAACCCTTCGCTCGTATTCCTTCGCACACTCTCTTTCTCGCCCTTGTCTGTGTGGCAATGAAGCATTTTCCATCTACTTCGCACCCTTCGCCCATAAATGCTGCTTGGGGTGCATCTGCGTGGAACGATCCAAGAACGAGACGTGGAATGCCTTATAGGTGGCACATAATGCGCAAACTGGTGGTATCAAGACTCTCCAGGGGCACCGACATCAGCCAGCCTGCAGCAGCTATTTTTCTCTGCAGAATGATGTCGGAGGCTTTGGGCCACACTTCTGATTTTTATTTCCAGCTATTACCAGATGATAGTCAATAACGATAAAACACTTCTGGAAGCTCTCAATTTCTATGTTATTTTTCACAATAATTCGTATCATCATGAACTGAACTATGTCAACTTTAATCATTCAAATCGATCGCTTCCATTGTGAATTAATTCAGAAGATAATTGAAAAAATTGGATCCAATTCTACATTATCGCTTTGTATCCTTTACAGATCATTCAGACTAGGTGAATCTATTGTAGTTTTGTGATATTTCCAAATTAATAGTCTCCTAGGCATTTATAAAAAAAGTGGAAGGAATGTATCTACCTTACAGTAAATTCAAAGGGGACGCTCTCACTGTCACGACCGTATTTTTTAAAAACATTTGAAGGAAAATCGATTTTATTCTATAGGTAAACAGCTGATACAGATTAATACGAATTTTCAAATTCACTAGAACTGAGAGAAAGCATGCCTCAAAGCCGTGCCCCAAAAACCTGTTCACTTCCATTGTTCTATCAGCTGTTCCTTTAAGGATAGATGTTTTTTTTTGTGTCCTTCAGCGAGGACTGACGAACTTAATTTCAATTTCCTTTTTCTTCTTAAGAGGTGCCTAATACCTCCTGAAAATTGGTTATCTCTACCTCCTATAGTTTTTGCTCTGAAGTTTTATGCGTACAGCCAGACGGACGGACAGAGCCTCTGCATATGCTCTTCCCCTATGTACTTCGTACAGTGAGAGCTAAAAAGTTGATAATAATTTTTTCCTACAACTGCTCGTAAAGTAGTTCATTACGTACTGAAAACCAATTGTAAAATGCCTCTTTACTGCTCTGCAAGCGGTAAAGTACTTTACGCTCGCCAGCTGTTTTCTTTACGCTTCTGTTTTGATTTTGATGTCTTCTCATTGGTAGATCACGGAATCTGTGAAATTCACATAACCTCAACAATGGCGAACGCTAACCAAATCCGCGCACGGTCTGTGATGATGTTACAAACTACAAGCTTTTATTGTGTTCGAATCCAGAACTGCAGTTGTAGGAAAAATATTGTATGCAATTCGCGCGTGAAGCTTCTTTATCGCTCTCGCAAAATTACTGCGCTCCGCTGTGCGTCGCGCAGTAAATGTTTTGGCTCGAGCGATAAAGTCGCGCTTCACGCTCTTAATACATAAATAACTATTTGTTACACTTGATAGAAAGTAGCTACTTTCCATAGATTTGTCACGTATGGAAAGTGCCTCTTTTCCGTACTAGATCGGAAAAATCAGCTGACAAATAGGGCCTTATAGCCGTACAAGATAGGAAAAAACATATGGCGTGCGGCAAAGATTTTTCCGTTGACTCACATATATATATTATATGTATAGATTTAGTCAACTCATTACATTATCTATGACTCAATACCTGTATCGAATATTAACCAGCTGATTGCACTAGGCTGTCATTATTTTGGTTTATATCTGGGAATTCGCCCATCAAATTCTGAATCTAAATAAAGCAGCTGATTCACTTGTCTTGAATGCTTTTGAATGTCTCGCATATCATCCAGCTGATTGGAGCATGCCTCTCTATCAAGTGGAACAAAAAATATCGTACATTACACGGCTGTAAACTTTTGCCGGTTCTCGAATATTCTCGTTTCTGCACTCGGCTGCGCCTCGTGCATAAACTATCATATGCTCGACCGGCAAAACGTTATTTTCCATCCTAGTTACGTAATATACTATTATCTACGACCATGTCATAATGTATACATTACAGTTTCACAATTGATGCCAAAACAGCTGTTTTTTCGAAATGCTTTTTGAAACTCGTTGTATAAAGAGCTACATTATAACACGGGTTCTGGACCAATCAGAAGCATTTTAACAGCTACATTATAACACGGGTTCTGGACCAATCAGAAGCATTTTTGATGGAATCAATATCGTAATTCAATATTGTGAAACTATCAGCTGATTTGATCAAATTGCTAACTAAGCTGCTAACCTAACAATCTACTATAGCTTTTCGTATTTGAGATGAGAGGTTATAGGTATCTCTGACAGTCACAGGTAAAATGAAATTGTTTTATACTAGTGGTCGTAGATAAAATAGTGTATGCAACGATTTTATTTGGCCATTAAAGCACTCGTGAGATATTTATAACACTCGCATTCGCTCTTACATCTAACTCGTGCTTTAATAAGGGTCAAAATAAAATCGTTGCATAAACTACTAATTCTGCATTTCCGAAAAAAAATTTCATATCTTAATAATTTATTCACACGGTGAGTGAGGCTTTGGAAACTGAACAAATAAAACAAATATTTCCGTTAAAATTATAAAATATGGACATGAGTGATGAACATGAGCTTGTACATTTAGAGAGAGTTCTTGATGCTGAAGAATAGCCTATTACTTTGTACTTTGTACTTTGTATTTCATTCATTACAGAGTTTCACTCTTTCAGTTAGTGTCATTTATCAAAAGACTTTCCTTTATTAAGAAGACAAAAATTATATTGACATGTATTTCAACTAGATTTTAGAATAAGTTGTTTCAGAGCTACTTTTTTCCTGTTTTCAAGTCCGTCCATTGAACCTCTGATAGAATTAAAAATAGAGCACCGCCTGTTCCGCGAGTCCAATTTAGCAATAGTTCTACTTTCCAAAAACAAAAACTGTAAACATGCCAAAACCTCGAGAAAGTAAAAGGGATAACGTCAACTGAATTATTAATTTTTTCTAGATAAACTACTATCTATATAAATTGTGCAGTACTTATAGTATACTGAAACTGTAACTTGTAAGAACTTACTGAAAGTATGATTTCTACTGATATTATCATTAATCATAAATATGATTAATGTTAGTCATTGTTATTAGTCATTGATATTTCTGTTATAGTTCCCGTTTCTACTGAATCTTCTCCATTCAGAATTACTAATCAATAATTCAAATTGTGAATAATAAGACGAAATTGTCACAACCATACTTATTAGAAAATATTAAGAAACTAGTTTCGGTTGTTATACCATTATCAATCTCAATCAAACTCTAGTTAACAGATTGTTTGATTGTGATTGTGTTAGTTTGATTGAGATTGATAATGGTATAACAACCGGAACTAGTTTCTTAATATTTTTAATAAATGTGGTTGTGACAATTTCGTCTTATTATTCATTATGGATACTTTCCACAATATCACCTTCACCACTACAAAGAAAATTCAAATTGTATTTAAAAAATATTTTTGGAAAATATTTTAATAAAACCACAATTTTTTATAAGATCATTATAATATAGTAAGTTTATTTTCATTGACTAAAATCTTGGCTTTAAGTTAAAAGTTATAATATCCATTTTGCTGCATGAAATGACATGCTATTGTCATGAAACTTTGAGAATCAGTGGCTCTGATGATTTTTATAATAAATTATTAGACAATTTCTCTCTGAGCTTTTATCTTATATCAAAATGTTAAGAGCTTTGTAAACGCTATTAGAATAATTTCAAAGCAAGACTATTCAAAATTTTGATTAATATTTAATATTTATGCATAATATTTTGTTTACAATAGTTGAAGTGTAGCAGGTTGCCCATATGCTTCAAGAAGAAAACGTAAAAATAAAGTTTAGTTGGTTGCAGTCTGTATGTAATGATCGTCAATATTGTTCTAAGCCATCAACTGAGAGTTCATTTGATAAGGGGGTTGCCTGTAATTAAGTTACACGTGATGGATGATGAACAAGTAGTAGTATAATAGAATAAAGTTGCGTTTTAAAAGTAAACTTTTGTCATTAGCGGGAGTAGACAGTGCGGTCTCACCTCTGCGGAAAGCTTTCAAGTTGGAAAAGTTTTAATTACGGGGTGAGAGTACGCACCGCATTAAATATGCCTACTGCAGGCAATTTTAATGCTACCGGATTACCATTATGAGAGACAATGTTACATTAGCTACGACTATTACAGCCATTGAATGAATTAAAAAGATATATTATATAATATATTGCTAAACGTGATCAATGCCCAAGCCAGTAAAAAAACCAAATATGTTGGGCTCCTTCATTTTAAAACACCATAGGACTACCATTCGTAACTTAATTCACAAATCACCTCACCTCTGACGCACAAGACTCATGTTAGCTTCATTAGCGAGAAAAAACCCTTCAATAAATACTATTAAATGAACTATGGGGTTGAATCATTACTTTTTATTGAAGAATAACGCCTTCATAGATCTGTGACCTGTGCGTGGGTAATGAGTTGGATGATGGTGGTTCATAAGTTGGACCTACAGTTTTGGGTGGGTTCCGAACCACCAGGAAGTGATTTTACAGCAAAGAACAAAGTCTTTTTTAAATCATTATTTTTAAATTACATCTTTTTTTAAACTATTACTTTCCATAGACCTGATACACTTTGTGATGCACGCACCGAAGCAATGTTAAAAGGAACGCTGAACCTCGTTATTAAAATGATCAGGAAAACTAAATTGCTAAAAAAATAAATTGTAGACTAGATCAGGCATAAGCGATAATTTAATATGTTAATCAATATATTTATATGTTAATATAATTACATAAGCTATAATGTAATAAGTAAATCATGCCGGTTACTGGCCTTCCCTTTTTCCTTTCTATTAATACAAAGTATCGCTAGATTCGCTAGAGATCGCACAAAAACATTACTCTAATTTCTACCCCTGGCGGGCAAACAGTTAACTAACTGCCTGCTCATGTAGAAAAATTATTTGAATTGATGAATAATAAGACGAAATTGTCACAACCACATTTATTTAAACTTAGAGAAACTAGTTTCGGTTGTTACACCATTATCAATCTCAATCAAACTCTCCAAAACTCTCCAAACTCTCGAGTTTGATTGAGATTGATAATGGTGTAACAACCGAAACTAGTTTCTCTAAGTTTAAATAAATGTGGTTGTGACAATTTCGTCTTATTATTCATTATGGATACCTTCCTCAATATCACCTTCGCCACTACAAAGAAAGTTATTTGAATTGATCTTTCCTACAGCACTAGTTTTATCATTTCAAGTTGATTACTTTTTTGTAGTGAATTACCCGAAGTTTATTTCGAAACGCTCTGTATATGCCTAATTACAATAATATTTAATATCTTGATGTACAAATCTTAATCAAATATGCTTGTTCCTCTCTTGTTGAATATTATTGAGTAGCAGCATTGAAGCAGTGAGTACCTTGCTAGCATAATGGCTGTCTAAAGCAAGAAACACTTTGAACAGAACTTGACATGGCTCAAGTATTAGTTTCCCCAAGTAGTCTGGACGGCTTTGAGGAGCTTTACTAACTGGGCTTGGAGTTTATCAAATATGTTCTGTTCGAGAGGCTTCGTTATTAAATTAGAAAGACATCTGGTTCACTGTAAGTAGGCTACTTGATCATGCTCTCACAAACACGGTCAAGTATCACTAATTAAACACAACTTCTGATTGAATATGTTGCCTCTCAGTCCGTTTCAAGCATTTCAATGTCAAATTTATAAAATTAGCTTAATAGGATGACAGGGATGAACTGAGAATACTAGCACAAAGGAGGCATAAAGAATACTATAAAGGAGGCATATCAGACACATATTCGATATATTTTCATATCCATGTTTGTCCAGCTTATATGTAGAAATGCATAAATTCATATGTAGAAATGTTCTACGCAGAACTAAACTTTTGAGTCGTGAAGGACGCGTTTAGAATTTATAGTTCTTCCTCGGCGCTTGGTTGCAGATTGACCGGTTCTCTAGTATGTGAGGTTCATGGTGGTGGTAAAGAGGTAGTGGGAGTAGTGTGATGGGGTAGTATGTGTGGTGGAGGTGTTTTCTGGGGATTTCGTAATGATGTTGAAGAGGCTATGCGATTTGAAATTGAGTTGGTCATTGATTATGAGTTGAGGATGTGGAGTGAAATATTTTTTGTAAATTTCATATTGTTCTATTATGTTGAGCTTATGACTTTTGGGGGCGATGTGAAGGATGTGGGGGTTTTGATCAATGCTGGTGAATGAATGATTTTCAGTGAGTAAAGGTTCGGCATAATTTGATTTTGTGTGCGATTGGGTGAGGGCTTTTATGTGCTGTGCTCTTTGAATCTGGTTGAGGAAGATCAGCCCCTCATAACCTTTTTTTCGGAGGATGAAGCCCACATGGGTCTGAGACCTGTGCGTGGGTAATGAATTGGATGATAGTGATAGATGAGTTGGAGTTTTAGGTGGGTTTCGAACCACCGGGAATTGATTTTACAGCAAAGAACAGTCTTTTTTGCTGGCAAATCCAATCGGTCACCCTTACAAAGAGCGCCCAAGAGTTTCGTAGCTTAACTCTGATTGAACAAATACCTGCTAAGACACTTGGCTATCACTTCCCAAATCACTTCACCTGCCACACTAGAGAACCAGTCAGTCTGCAACCAAACGCCTAAGAACTCTATAGTTCGAAACGCGTCCTCCGTGACTCAAAATGTCAGTTCTCCATAGCATGTTTCTACATATGAATAGTTATACTGTAGATCACGAAAATGGATATCAACAACAATACTAGGAAGTTCTACGAAGGAAACGATGGAAAAAAGTCTATTTACATAGGTTTGATGGAGAAAAGCCAGACAGACAAGAACCCTGTGGTGAATAGAAAAACTACTGTACTTCACTATTTCTACACAGACATTATTCTTGGTATACTTCCAAGAACGCAGTGATTAATATTATTATAATAGTGTATTCATTCAATTAATCATAGATCATAGAATCTCACTTACTTGGAATGTTTTGCTTCCTATGGGAACAATAACAATCCATTTATCCAAATAAGTTTTGAGATTGAGTAAAGAACATTCACTTTCCTCATCTTGGATCTATACAAGTGTACTATATTCAGCCTTACTATATATTATAGAAACAGAATTTATTAATTTCGAATTCCTTTGAGTGCCATCCATTTATACTGATGACTTCCCCAATGGCGGATATTGATAACAGTATTGAATACTGTTCAATACTGTATTCAATACTGTTGTAAATATCCCCCACTGTGGAAGTCTTCAGTATAAATTAATAGCACTTAAAGGAATTCGAAATTAATAAATTCTGTCTCTGTATATTTGTCAGTTGATTAAATTGTCAGTCATTTCAAACTAATAACTTGTGTATTATATCATAATAGGAGTTGATCAAATTTTATTATTTCCACATTGTATTATATAGTAATCTTCTCATTTCTATTGGAAATCACTATCATTAAGAGGTAAGTTTATCTAGAAATTGAATTAATAAAATAATTATACATATTGTGACTGCCAAATGGTTTCTAATTTTCTAAACATTCTTTTTGTACCGATCTTTAGGAAAGAATATTTAATCACTAAAGAAACAGAGTAACTAGACAGCAGTTGTCTGGAATTTGGTCTGGAATAGATTCTAGGTGGTATTGCTAGCGTAGGACACAGGTGACGAATATTTAACAGATTGATCCTTCAACATAACAATTATATGCTAATGTTGTGAACGCTGACAGGGAAACAGAGCACTGCTGGATAGCCATTATGTTAAACAGCTACCACATGTAAGCACCTTATAAGAAGCATTACCTAAGCACCTCAGTGACATGCAAACAAACACCTCAGCTTATAAATTCTACTATATCCACAATCAAGTACAATTAAAATACTTCGCAGTACTATGATTGATGGCAGAATTTGTTTCCAAATGAGTTATTGAAGTCATTTTGTAAATATTATAGAGGAAAAATCATAAAGCGTTCACCTGTATCTTCTTTTATTTGTGGGTTAAGTGGAAGAGGGGGCTCTTATGCCTCAACTTCGCCCAGAGCACTTTTATTACTTGTAGAGTGCACAAATAAAAGTCATTTATCTATCTATCTATCTATCTATCTATCTATCTATCTATCTATCTATCTATCTATCTATCTATCTATCTATCTATAGAATCAAAACCTGAAATTTACGGACATAGCCTATATTTATTCTTTACAAACATGAATAAATATAGTCAGTTGAAGTCATGACTGATAACAAGGAAATGAAGAAAAAGTCATTAATGTAATGTAGCCTATTCAAAATGAGTGGAAATAACTTGACTTAAATGAGTTATTAAGTACAATGAATAGCTTCTCATATTAATATCATAAAATTAAAAGTAAACATTACTTGAGCTATCAAACTCATTATGTAAATATAAGAAAAAATACATGCACAATAACAATAAGTGAAACAAAATACAATCAATCAAGTTCAAAATTTGTATTCTAATGATTGACCAAACTAATTTTGTAGAACTAAGTAAATTCGTATGGCTTTTCGTATGGGTAGTTCCACCTCGCCGTTTTTTTAACGACTGCTTTTTTTATATGAAACCGGGACCGACGGCTTAACGTGTCCTCCGAAACTCAGGAGAACTTATTTGTTGGAAGAACATTCCAGAGCATACAGTGTAGAATATCACTTTGTTCAAAATTCATAGCTTCGCTCCGTGAAAGTGAGAAAGCCGTTCACTTCGATTTTCTAGGGAGTTCTTTTCCACAACGAGTCTACTTAATAGGGCTTTCCACACAATGAGCCCTCCATCTGAAAGGTGGTTGGCACAAAGTGGACTAGCTTTATTCAACGGGTTCGGGTCGATCATTCCGTAGCAGTTTCCTTACAATACTGGATATTAGATGAAAAATCTTTCGCTGCCACCGAACGTTTCATCCGAAACTTTCAATATGAAATCGATACCTTTGTGACCCGGCTCGATTGAGAAAAGTTCACCGCTGAAAGCTGCATTAGGCATCATGTGTGCGTGGCGCATTAGGCTACATGCTACGGAGAGAGGAGGAAAAAAGAGATTGGATAGCTAGAGCAGGAGAGGAAAGTGATAAAACGGGTGTGAGGAGAAAAAGAAATAGAGGATGCCCTGTAGGGAATCACGTCTGGGCTAAATTGCCTCTTCAAAGCGCTCAGCGTGAATACCTCAATTGTCATTCATTTGCACGGCTCTACATTTCAATAGACGGAATTCCTCGGGCGATATAATTAATATTCCGCTGAAACTGAAGGTCAGTTTTTGAAGCGACTCTAGTGCAGTCTCATTAAAGCTTCTGAAGAATTTATAATTCGTTCTCTTTGAGAATTCAGGCTCATCAGAGAATTTGTGCTCATTAGACGATTTCAGTAGGATTATAACCGTTGAAATGAAATGGTAGGGCTGGCAGATAGCTCGATTTTTATTGAAGAGCACAAGATAAGAGCAACGGAGTTGAAAGCAAATAGTGCCAGATTCATCCAAATTAATGAGAGTGATCCAATGATCCGTCATTCAGTCTCAATAAGATTTTTGTGAATAGTTAAAAAAAATGTTTCTCAACTTTCTTCCGCGATTGCTCTCAACCATTTTTTTTTTATTTATTTTTTTGCGGAGGATGACGCCCACATAGGTCTGAGACCTGTGCGTGGGTAATGAATTGGATGATGGTGATCGAGGAGTTTGACCTACAGTTTTAGGTGAGACCTTTTTTCAATTTCCATCGAAATGTTGAAGTAAGTGTTGTTCTAGTACAAGAATATTGTACAGTAATATAATATTATTAGTATTATTATTATTATTAAGTTATATTTGTTCAATGACATTCATACAATACCCGACTTTATAATGTTTTCTATTACACGATTCATGATAATGTAACTAAACTATCGTATTATTTACATTTGTTGTAACATGCTTTTAAGTATTTTATGGAGTGGCCGTAGCCGAGTGGGTTAAGTGCTGGTTTGCTAGCCCAAAGGTCCTGGGTTCGATCCCAGTTCTGGCCGATAGATTTTACCTCGGGCCACTCCCGTGTTTCGGAGGCCACGTTAAGCTGTCGGTCCCGGCTGCCTAAAAGCAGTCGTTAAGTCACGTCAGAGGCCCTGAACTTATTCAGGTGCGACCTGATAACTCTGACACCAGACCTGAGCCAGCCAGGTCACACGATATTATTATTATTATTATTATTTTAGTATTTTATTATCTTTTGAACTATTTGGTGTAGTTATAAATGAATCCATCCAAAACGATTCGTGGAAAATATATTTAAAAAATGTTATTCTTAGATTCGTCAGGCTTCACTCACAGAATGATAGATTGATATGAAAATTAACTTGTTTATTGTCATGAGCAGATAGATGTTCGCTCCATTGGCTGTCGCATCCCGTAATTGAAATTCCCCCTTTTTTCGAATAAACAAGCTATGACATCAGCCAAAAACATGATGAAATTTCAGACCTTCACATGATGGCTAAAAAAACTTGTATGGAAAACAGTTCCAACGGGTATGGTGTTTTTGACAATATATACATTCACATGTAATAGGAAGTGCCACAGTAATAAAAGTATCTGCGATACGATTGACATGTTTTGTATAAAGCTTGAAATTGCTGATAGGTGCACACAGCTCTCACAGACATGCCAAACAAGAAAACGATTGGTTTAGACAAGGATTCTGTTTATTCCTACCTACATATTTTTATTGGTGTATGTGAATGTGGCTTGTTGACTGGAACTATTGCAATAATATTATTTGGAATCTCGCTGCAATAACCACCGACTTTTTCGAAGGAAAAGGTTTCTTTACTTCTCACGGGTTGTTCCAGCTCACGGTTCAAGCTATGTTGTAGGGAACAAGATGATCCTACAATTTTAGATGTACTACGTACAGTAGGAACAATTAGTCTGGGCGCACGGCCGTTTGGTAGTCAGCCATGGCGAGGGGAGTGTTTATCGCTCATTTCTAAAAACATGTGGCCCGTGCGACGCTGCAGATGTCTTCAAGGTCAACTAGTCAACTTTTACAGACGGCTAGTAGTGAAACCAGAGCCACGCGCTCAGACTAATTGTTCCTACTGTACCAGTAGGTGAATGATAACTGAGCTGATATTGAATAGATGAAAATATGAGAACAAAGTTAAATAGGAGTCATGAACTGCATAGATTTATATTCAAAGAAACTCGTATTTATGCAGATAGAGCTTTAATATTTATTGGAAAAAATCTTATTTCGTATTAGATTTTTTATTTGAAGCAGGGTTACTAACAGTTGAGTTATTGATGATTAAAAGCAGTCTATCGGGAACAGGAAGCTTTGTCTTTTTTGCTGGCCAATCTAATCGGTCACCGTTACGAACAGGACCTACGAGAACGCAGCTTATCTCTATCTGATTGAACAGATACCTGCTACGGCTCGTGGCTATCACTACCCGTAAACTCATTAAATCTGAAATTTCAGCACCTCAGTAACTCAAAAAAATAGGTAGGCTTATTCCCATTAATTCAATTATGATGATCAGCGTTCAAAAATGTAATTCAAATGAGAAAAATTACGAGAGAGTATAAAATTATTGTCATGTCCATTGTAATGAAAGGGTGAGTGCACTTTGAATTGCCTCCAAAACAGTTAACAGATTCATTGGAGCACACAAAAGAGGGGCGCATTGATAGATATTACAAATACAGTGTGCAAATTTACACGTGAACAATTGAAATAAGCTGCACATAAAACCTGCGATTTGAAGCACTTTGACCGTGTCAAAGCCCTTATTCACTGCCGGCTAATTCAATAATGATAATTAAACAATGAAATAGGTCTGCACAGCGATCCGTAAATTTGCATTATGTTTGCTGGACTATGTGGCGTTCGTTTGTTGGTTATTTACAGCGAATGTAACGGCATAAAGTGAAGAGAGAGAGGCTTTTGAACCTGAGCTGAATTCGTCTGTCGTAATTCTCACAGCCATTAGCGCTAATTCAGTTTCCGTGCCAATCGCGGTTCATTCAGCGCTGAAGAGAAGGGTCAAACTAATTTACACCTCCGTTTGTTGGAGTCACGTGACTAGCAATGATCTCTCAAGAATCCACTATTAGTCTGTCTACGTTAGATGGTCTATCATTGGAGCATTCTGTAGGTCCGTCTAGACATGCAACATCGCATCGTAACGTAACTCCATCGTAACATCACCGTGTAACACAGCATCGTATCATCATAGCATAACTTATCACAGCACACAAGGATACGATGTTACACGTCTTGTCACGTCATGGCGTCTTGTTGCGGCACAATTTGTTACGGAGTTACTTTTTTATTCCTTATTACAATACATAATTAAATTAATTATGAAATATCAGTTACACTGTGACTTGGCAACATTGCATGTCTGGACGAACCTTTCAAGATTAAAACTGGAAAATTTCTATGCAGTTAAGGTCACACTTCTTATAAAAAATAACTTTCTATCATTTGATCCAGTAAGCTGTCGGAGGACAAATGCCCCAGATGGAATTGAATATTGTTGGATAGCTATTGAATATTGATGGAATGATGTTCAGAACTATAGTCCATAAATGTATAGTATGATCTACAATAATGTGAATCAACTGATTTATAATTTATTATTGTCAAGAAGGTAGAACAAAACTATTACGAGTCATTTGCAGTATATAAGAAAGTGGTTTTGATTAAATGAAGCGCGGATTTGATCAGCAGTTCCTCCGATAATCTTCTATATAAATAAAATTTGAGTTTTGTCTGTACATTTATCAGAATTATATATTTTTTGGTTATTTTTACGTTTTATACATTAAATAAGAGTAGTGGGGAAGTGTGTGTTTTGGCTCAAATATGGCGCCCATGACGTCACAAGGTCACATGACACCCCTCCCCTCTCCCCCCACCATCCCCTGGGTGGGCGGTGGGAGGGAGAGTAGTGGGAGGGGTGAGAGGGTTGTTGAGGGGGGGGAGGGGGTAGTGGTGGGGGGGGAGGGGGGTGGTGGGGGAGGGGGGAGGGGGATGGCCCATCCCACCCCCACCCCCCCGTGGGTGGAGTCGGTGGGAGGAGCCAAGGGGGTGGACCCCTCCCATGGGTGGAGTCAGGGAGGAGCCATGGGTGGAGTCAGGGAGGAGGGACCCCCCACTACCCTACCCCCCCTGGGGGGGGGGGGGGGGGTGAGAGGAACAGCTGGCTCAACCAAGCTGGCTCAACAACCAAGTTGGCCAGCTGACAAAAGGTCAACCTCCCAGTGAGCCAACAGCTGACACAACCAAGATGACCAACCTAATCAACTTAACCTAAAACCAAACTGGCTCAACCTACAGCTAACCATGGCCAGCTGACAAAAGGTCAACCTCCCAGTGAGGCAACAGCTGACACAACCAAGATGACCAACCTGGCTCAACTTAACCTAAAACCAAACTGGCTCAACCTACAGCTAACCAAGTTGGTCAACCTAAAACCAAATTGACTCAACCTCTTGTGGGTGGAGTCAGGGAGGAGTCAAGGGACCCATCCCCCTGACCAACCTGGCTCAACTTAACCTAAAACCAAACTGGCTCAACCTACAGCTAACCAAGTTGGTCAACCTAAAACCAAATTGACTCAACCTCTTGTGGGTGGAGTCAGGGAGGAGTCAAGGGACCCATCCCCCTAGAACCTAGCTGGGGGGGGAGAGGAACAGCTGGCTCAAACAAGCTGGCTCAACCTAAAATGTGGCACTATCAAGATGAGCAACATAATCTGGTCCAACTTAACCTAAAACCAAACTGGTTCAACCTACAGCCAAGTTGGTCAACCTAACCTAAAACCCAACTGACTCAACCTACTGCTTAACCCTATGAAGCTGCATCAGCTGACTCACATAGCACTGAAATCACTGCTATGCTACCATCAACTTGCACAGAAAGTTGGCCAGCTGACAAAAGGTCAACCTCCCAGTGAGGCAACAGCTGACACAACCACTGAATGACCGGCGGTTTGTTAGTTAGAAAAAGCCTCCAAAGGAACGTCAACCTCACCGCCTTATTGGAGGTCACTCTTTTTCATTTGGGTAAAAAGAGGTTCCCACAGGGCTAGGTCACATAAACCTGTGGTATGGAGAAAAACCCATTGTAAAAATTTACATTTCTTTCAACTCTACTTGTCCGTTCTCATGTTCGCATATTAATACGAATTTTCTCTTGTTAAAATCCGTTAAGTTCTCATTATTTAATACACTTTTAAATTTTTCACATAGTAATAAATCGAAATAAGCATCTCCCTCACTGTCGGGATCGTAGAGAATTAGTAACACTCTACCTGTACCATAGACTACGCCGCTTTCAACGGCTAGATACGAACCAAGAGGTACCGATTCTAGAGGTAACACCTCACGTGCCAAAGCATTGAATGCACCCACATCAAACCGTCCCATCTTTCCTAATGATTCAAGTTTCACAATTTCACTCCTTTTATGCATTCTCCCCAACACCCAGGTTGGTCAACCTAACCTAAAACTAAACTGACTCAACCTACTGCTTAACCCTATGAAGCTGCATCAGCTGACTCACATAGCACTGAAATCACTGCTATGCTACCATCAACTTGCACAGAATATAGTGGCTTGGTTTCCTCTCCAACTGTAAGATAATTCTTATACAAATTTGACACAACAAATCCAACATGTAAATTATCTATGCAGTACAAGCCTCTGGCCGCTTTTTTTATAGTGGTGTCGCCGATTCCTCTAAGGAACTAGCCCTAGTCCACTACACCTATTAAATCAATACATCAAACCTTCACCATTAACCTCAGAATTACTTCTTCACACATTTTCTAGCTGCTAAATCAAACAATAATGTCCACAATTGATTAATATCAAATATTGAAATAGCATTAACAGGAAAAAATTAAAAATGAAAGTCTGTTTTATCTAAAGGGATGTATAGATTCTGGACTCAATTACAAAACATTGCCATTATTTAACAGTCAAATTGAAAAGTGGTACACATCATTAATGATAGCAAATGACAATGTTTGCAATTTCTATAATAATTATCAGATATTAACCAATTGTGCTAGTCATACAGCAATTGACCATGTAAACTTTCTTATAAATAAAACAGTTTGCCTCTGTGTATAATTAATAGTTCTTTCCACTATGTACTCAGTTCTTGATTGACTGTCTCAGTGAAAGGATGGTTAATGGGAAAAAGAAAAGTGGACGTGGTATTTTATCTTCTGTAGGAAATATTGTTGGAAGTGTTTTAAACAAGGGAATAGATTATCTTCCTTTTGAGGCTCATTTACCTGGTGGGTACGAATTCTGTGGACCAGGGACAAAGTTGACAAAGAGATTAGCAAGAGGAGATCAAGGTATTAATGCACTTGACCGTGCATGTAAAGTTCATGATATTGCATATTCAAATTCATCAGATAACAAGACACGAAGTATAGCTGATCGACAACTTGCAAATTCTGCTTGGGAAGTTGTCAAAGACCCAACAAGTCCACTATCTGAGAAGGCAGCTGCTTATCTTGTAACAAATCTTATTAAAGCAAAATCTGTATTTGGAGGAGGAATGCGACGGGGGCGGCGACGGCAGCAGCGAAAGCGGAAAGCTGATAGAAATAGTTCTGCAAACAGTATTCGTCAGAGAGCAATTAGAAAACTAGCAAAACATATTAGTGGTAGAGGGTACTATCTGAGACCATATCCAGATTTTTATGGTAGTGGGGTGGGTGGAGTACGATTATTGACTCCACCCAATTCACAAGACAGTGCAAGAAAGAGGAGGAAGAAGAAAAGGAAACGTCATTGTGCTAAGAAAAAGTTGAAATGAATCTCAATAAAGCATTATCCAATCATGATTTAGAGAAATGGGCTAGATCATTGAATATTCCTTTGAGAGGAATATTCATGTTAGATACACTCCCTAGGAAACTACACAAAAATGAAATGGCAATTGTCAACTTGGATAGTTCTAGTGGTCAAGGTACTCACTGGGTGGCATATAATAAAGTAGGTAAGAATGTGTATTATTTTGATCCAATTGGTGACATGCAACCACCACTACAATTGACACATTATTGGCAAACTGAGAATGTTCAAATCTATTATAATTATGATGCTGTACAGAGACCAGATACAAACATATGTGGTCACCTCTGTCTATTATTTCTACTTACTCAAATGTAACATTGTTAGATGGATGGTGGAGTATGTTTTTCACAACAGTTGGGCTCAAATAATTTTGGGTTTCAGTTACGTCATGTCTGTAGACAGGTTCGGACGTGTTTCACGTGGTAAACATATTTTTGATAGTGAAAAAGAAATAGATGAACTTAAGAAAACAATTTTGACTAGATCAAATTTTGATAAAGAAAAAGCAGCTTTAGTCTCAACTGACTATCTTCATTCAAGTTTGAAAATAATTATCGAAGAAGCAAAGGGGCAAAGAGAAAAACTGCTCAGTAAAGATGAATTCAATAAAGAGAAAAAAGATAATTTACTGACTAGAACAGAATTCAAAAATGAGAGAGAAAAGCTGGTTAGTAAAGAAGACTTTAAAAAAGAGAAAAAAGATAATTTACTAAGTAGAATAGAGTTTATAAATGAGAGAGAAAAACTTCTCAGTAAAGAAGACTTTAATAAAGCTAAGAAAGATAATTTACTAAGTAGAACAGAGTTTATAAATGAGAGAGAAAAACTTCTCAGTAAAGAAGATTTCAATAAAGCTAAGAAAGATAATTTACTGAGTAGAACAGAGTTTAAAAATGAGAGAGAAAAACTACTCAGTAAAGATGACTTTAATAAAGAGAAAAAAGATAATTTGCTGAGTAAAACAGAGTTTAAAAATGAGAAAGCCGGATTTGTATCATTTGAGAATCTTAACACAAGTATAAAATTATTAGAAAGCCTTTTAATCGATTATGTACATAATAGTCAGGATTACAAGAACCATTTAAATGATATAATGTATCGTTATGCATATCATTTGATAGGAAAGTGTCTAATAGCTATGAGAACTTTCAACTGGGAGGAATTGGAAAGTCGTGGGCTTACACTAGAACATTGTGTTGATGAGTTTTTTCGTAAGATCAATATGTCAGAGCCAGAGGTTAAATATGATGCTAACCAGTTTCCAACACCAGAGCAACAACGGTTAATAAATCGTTATAAGAACTACTCATAAAAAATTTTTTTAGTAGTAACAGTGCACTATTCACTAGATAAAATGTGAAATGGTTAACTGTTCCCTCACACTTAAATATTGACAAATTACAGTAATGTTGCACAGACACTATTTGATAGGAAGAACCAGTGGACTAGGGCTAGTTCCTTAGAGGAATCGGTGACACCACTATAAAAAAAGCGGCCAGAGGCTTGTACTGCATAGATAATTTACATGTTGAATTTGTTGTATCAAATTTGCATAAGAATTATCTTACAGTTGGAGAGGAAACCAAGCCACTATATTCTGTGCAAATTGATGGTAGCATAGCAGTGATTTCAGTGCTATGTGAGTCAGCTGATGCAGCTTCATAGGGTTAAGCAGTAGGTTGAGTCAGTTGGGTTTTAGGTTAGGTTGACCAACTTGGCTGTAGGTTGAACCAGTTTGGTTTTAGGTTAAGTTGGACCAGATTATGTTGCTCATCTTGATAGTGCCACATTTTAGGTTGAGCCAGCTTGTTTGAGCCAGCTGTTCCTCTCACCCCCCAGCTAGGTTCTAGGGGGATGGGTCCCTTGACTCCTCCCTGACTCCACCCACAAGAGGTTGAGTCAATTTGGTTTTAGGTTGACCAACTTGGTTAGCTGTAGGTTGAGCCAGTTTGGTTTTAGGTTAAGTTGAGCCAGGTTGGTCAGGGGGATGGGTCCCTTGACTCCTCCCTGACTCCACCCACAAGAGGTTGAGTCAATTTGGTTTTAGGTTGACCAACTTGGTTAGCTGTAGGTTGAGCCAGTTTGGTTTTAGGTTAAGTTGAGCCAGGTTGGTCATCTTGGTTGTGTCAGCTGTTGCCTCACTGGGAGGTTGACCTTTTGTCAGCTGGCCATGGTTAGCTGTAGGTTGAGCCAGTTTGGTTTTAGGTTAAGTTGATTAGGTTGGTCATCTTGGTTGTGTCAGCTGTTGGCTCACTGGGAGGTTGACCTTTTGTCAGCTGGCCAACTTGGTTGTTGAGCCAGCTTGGTTGAGCCAGCTGTTCCTCTCACCCCCCCCCCCCCCCCCAGGGGGGGTAGGGTAGTGGGGGGTCCCTCCTCCCTGACTCCACCCATGGCTCCTCCCTGACTCCACCCATGGGAGGGGTCCACCCCCTTGGCTCCTCCCACCGACTCCACCCACGGGGGGGTGGGGGTGGGATGGGCCATCCCCCTCCCCCCCTCCCCCACCACCCCCCCTCCCCCCCACCACTACCCCCTCCCCCCCTCAACAACCCTCTCACCCCTCCCACTACTCTCCCTCCCACCGCCCACCCAGGGGATGGTGGGGGGAGAGGGGAGGGGTGTCATGTGACCTTGTGACGTCATGGGCGCCATATTTGAGCCAAAACACACACTTCCCCACTACTTCTGCGACTTTTTCTTCATTTCCTTGTTATCAGTCATGACTTCAACTGACTATATTTATTCATGTTTGTAAAGAATAAATATAGGCTATGTCCGTAAATTTCAGGTTTTGATTCTATAGATAGATAGATAGATAGATAGATAGATAGATAGATAGATAGATAGATAGATAGATAGATAGATAGATAGATAAATGACTTTTATTTGTGCACTCTACAAGTAATAAAAGTGCTCTGGGCGAAGTTGAGGCATAAGAGCCCCCTCTTCCACTTAACCCACAAATAAAAGAAGATACAGGTGAACGCTTTATGATTTTTCCTCTATAATATTTACAAAATGACTTCAATAACTCATTTGGAAACAAATTCTGCCATCAATCATAGTACTGCGAAGTATTTTAATTGTACTTGATTGTGGATATAGTAGAATTTATAAGCTGAGGTGTTTGTTTGCATGTCACTGAGGTGCTTAGGTAATGCTTCTTATAAGGTGCTTACATGTGGTAGCTGTTTAACATAATGGCTATCCAGCAGTGCTCTGTTTCCCTGTCAGCGTTCACAACATTAGCATATAATTGTTATGTTGAAGGATCAATCTGTTAAATATTCGTCACCTGTGTCCTACGCTAGCAATACCACCTAGAATCTATTCCAGACCAAATTCCAGACAACTGCTGTCTAGTTACTCTGTTTCTTTAGTGATTAAATATTCTTTCCTAAAGATCGGTACAAAAAGAATGTTTAGAAAATTAGAAACCATTTGGCAGTCACAATATGTATAATTATTTTATTAATTCAATTTCTAGATAAACTTACAGTAGTGGGGAAGTGTGTGTTTTGGCTCAAATATGGCGCCCATGACGTCACAAGGTCACATGACACCCCTCCCCTCTCCCCCCACCATCCCCTGGGTGGGCGGTGGGAGGGAGAGTAGTGGGAGGGGTGAGAGGGTTGTTGAGGGGGGGAGGGGGTAGTGGTGGGGGGGAGGGGGGTGGTGGGGGAGGGGGGAGGGGGATGGCCCATCCCACCCCCACCCCCCCGTGGGTGGAGTCGGTGGGAGGAGCCAAGGGGGTGGACCCCTCCCATGGGTGGAGTCAGGGAGGAGCCATGGGTGGAGTCAGGGAGGAGGGACCCCCCACTACCCTACCCCCCCTGGGGGGGGGGGGGGTGAGAGGAACAGCTGGCTCAACCAAGCTGGCTCAACAACCAAGTTGGCCAGCTGACAAAAGGTCAACCTCCCAGTGAGCCAACAGCTGACACAACCAAGATGACCAACCTAATCAACTTAACCTAAAACCAAACTGGCTCAACCTACAGCTAACCATGGCCAGCTGACAAAAGGTCAACCTCCCAGTGAGGCAACAGCTGACACAACCAAGATGACCAACCTGGCTCAACTTAACCTAAAACCAAACTGGCTCAACCTACAGCTAACCAAGTTGGTCAACCTAAAACCAAATTGACTCAACCTCTTGTGGGTGGAGTCAGGGAGGAGTCAAGGGACCCATCCCCCTGACCAACCTGGCTCAACTTAACCTAAAACCAAACTGGCTCAACCTACAGCTAACCAAGTTGGTCAACCTAAAACCAAATTGACTCAACCTCTTGTGGGTGGAGTCAGGGAGGAGTCAAGGGACCCATCCCCCTAGAACCTAGCTGGGGGGGGAGAGGAACAGCTGGCTCAAACAAGCTGGCTCAACCTAAAATGTGGCACTATCAAGATGAGCAACATAATCTGGTCCAACTTAACCTAAAACCAAACTGGTTCAACCTACAGCCAAGTTGGTCAACCTAACCTAAAACCCAACTGACTCAACCTACTGCTTAACCCTATGAAGCTGCATCAGCTGACTCACATAGCACTGAAATCACTGCTATGCGAAAAAAGATAATTTACTAAGTAGAATAGAGTTTATAAATGAGAGAGAAAAACTTCTCAGTAAAGAAGACTTTAATAAAGCTAAGAAAGATAATTTACTAAGTAGAACAGAGTTTATAAATGAGAGAGAAAAACTTCTCAGTAAAGAAGATTTCAATAAAGCTAAGAAAGATAATTTACTGAGTAGAACAGAGTTTAAAAATGAGAGAGAAAAACTACTCAGTAAAGATGACTTTAATAAAGAGAAAAAAGATAATTTGCTGAGTAAAACAGAGTTTAAAAATGAGAAAGCCGGATTTGTATCATTTGAGAATCTTAACACAAGTATAAAATTATTAGAAAGCCTTTTAATCGATTATGTACATAATAGTCAGGATTACAAGAACCATTTAAATGATATAATGTATCGTTATGCATATCATTTGATAGGAAAGTGTCTAATAGCTATGAGAACTTTCAACTGGGAGGAATTGGAAAGTCGTGGGCTTACACTAGAACATTGTGTTGATGAGTTTTTTCGTAAGATCAATATGTCAGAGCCAGAGGTTAAATATGATGCTAACCAGTTTCCAACACCAGAGCAACAACGGTTAATAAATCGTTATAAGAACTACTCATAAAAAATTTTTTTAGTAGTAACAGTGCACTATTCACTAGATAAAATGTGAAATGGTTAACTGTTCCCTCACACTTAAATATTGACAAATTACAGTAATGTTGCACAGACACTATTTGATAGGAAGAACCAGTGGACTAGGGCTAGTTCCTTAGAGGAATCGGTGACACCACTATAAAAAAAGCGGCCAGAGGCTTGTACTGCATAGATAATTTACATGTTGAATTTGTTGTATCAAATTTGCATAAGAATTATCTTACAGTTGGAGAGGAAACCAAGCCACTATATTCTGTGCAAATTGATGGTAGCATAGCAGTGATTTCAGTGCTATGTGAGTCAGCTGATGCAGCTTCATAGGGTTAAGCAGTAGGTTGAGTCAGTTGGGTTTTAGGTTAGGTTGACCAACTTGGCTGTAGGTTGAACCAGTTTGGTTTTAGGTTAAGTTGGACCAGATTATGTTGCTCATCTTGATAGTGCCACATTTTAGGTTGAGCCAGCTTGTTTGAGCCAGCTGTTCCTCTCACCCCCCAGCTAGGTTCTAGGGGGATGGGTCCCTTGACTCCTCCCTGACTCCACCCACAAGAGGTTGAGTCAATTTGGTTTTAGGTTGACCAACTTGGTTAGCTGTAGGTTGAGCCAGTTTGGTTTTAGGTTAAGTTGAGCCAGGTTGGTCAGGGGGATGGGTCCCTTGACTCCTCCCTGACTCCACCCACAAGAGGTTGAGTCAATTTGGTTTTAGGTTGACCAACTTGGTTAGCTGTAGGTTGAGCCAGTTTGGTTTTAGGTTAAGTTGAGCCAGGTTGGTCATCTTGGTTGTGTCAGCTGTTGCCTCACTGGGAGGTTGACCTTTTGTCAGCTGGCCATGGTTAGCTGTAGGTTGAGCCAGTTTGGTTTTAGGTTAAGTTGATTAGGTTGGTCATCTTGGTTGTGTCAGCTGTTGGCTCACTGGGAGGTTGACCTTTTGTCAGCTGGCCAACTTGGTTGTTGAGCCAGCTTGGTTGAGCCAGCTGTTCCTCTCACCCCCCCCCCCCCCAGGGGGGGTAGGGTAGTGGGGGGTCCCTCCTCCCTGACTCCACCCATGGCTCCTCCCTGACTCCACCCATGGGAGGGGTCCACCCCCTTGGCTCCTCCCACCGACTCCACCCACGGGGGGGTGGGGGTGGGATGGGCCATCCCCCTCCCCCCTCCCCCACCACCCCCCTCCCCCCCCACCACTACCCCCTCCCCCCCTCAACAACCCTCTCACCCCTCCCACTACTCTCCCTCCCACCGCCCACCCAGGGGATGGTGGGGGGAGAGGGGAGGGGTGTCATGTGACCTTGTGACGTCATGGGCGCCATATTTGAGCCAAAACACACACTTCCCCACTACTAATAAGCCGAAAATAGTCTTATCTCAATTTCTGTCTGTTACGGCCCCGAAGGCATTTTACGCGGCCTTCTCCTCAAAAACGAAAGCATCGATCGGGATTAAAGTAATTGAACAGTATTGAAAACTTTATTGACAATGTCTTTAGCTATAAAAAACTAAATTAACTTTTTTTTTAACAGAGTAATAAACGTTTAAAAACCAAGTATTGTGCGATTTTGGATACATTTTACGCGGCCTTCTCCTGAAAAACGAGAGCATCGATCGGGATTGAAGTTATTTATCAGTATTTAAAACCTTTTTGACAATGTCTTTAGCTATAAAAAACTAAATTAACTTTTTTTTAACAGAATAATAAACGTTTAAAAACCAAGTATTGTGCGATTTTGGATACATTTCTTCTAAGTTGTATTACCACATAAGAAGAAATCACGTAATTTAACATGATATATCAATCAGCTGTTCTCAAATATTCTCTCTGATAACTGTCACTGAATTGTTTACGTTCTACGTTGTTTACTAAGCTGCTAACTACATGATCGTTGCTATCAAAAAAGCCGAAACATATTTAGTCTTATTTCTAAACATAATCCGTACGAAGGACGGGCACAATAGCTAGTGAATAATAAATAGTAAGATACACTAATTTACTAGTCTGACGATCAATATTAAACGTGTATAGTGAAAGACGGAGGAATACTGAAAAAAGAGGGAAGCTGGTATTTTTCGAGATTAGAGGTGAGTTTCATAGTTGAGACGAATTTAAAAGCAACAAGCAACTGTGTATGAGAGTTACTCCTCCACGAAGTTGGCTTTAATATTGAATTTTTAAAAGTTGTTCGCTACTGAAACGTTTCAAACTAACTTTATGAGTTTCCAATAGATTTACCATGAGAAAGAAAAGAAGTCAGTCAGCTGGAACACCCCTTTCTCAGTTACAGAGCAGACTTTCGACTCTGCGCCTGAACTTGAGAGCCAGGCACTTCAGTTCTATATCGGTTAAGTTTGAAGTAGGATACAGCTGGAAAGCACCATGTACAGTCTGGAATAACAGCGAAAGGAATATAAATGGGAGTGAGGATGCGGCGTTACGTGATTGTGGGAGGAGGAAGGGAATTAAGAAAGGAAGAGACGCGGAGAAAGTAAAAAATAAATCTGAACCTGACGAAAAAGCTGTGGCTCTAAAAATAGAAGTTATAACAAACCACATGTTTGTGCCGTTCCACAAAGTGAAGCGTTAATAGAGACTATTTTTTCCCGCCGTTCTAATGTTTAAGTGGAAGTAGACAGACAAAAACCAGTCAAAACACAGGTGGAATTACAGAAGTAATCTAATTACGTTTTGATTCTAACGGAAGTATTATTAGACAATTATAAATGCTATTTTCATAGTTATCGATCGAAGCTTCACAGTTAAAATTCAGCATGAAAAATAAGATACAGTAGTACATTTTTAGAAATACGTAATTCATAAGTAATATAAAGAACACAATTACTGTCAATGTTACTATTTACAATTTACTATTGGAAGAATTGGAAGATGGACTATAGGTCCTCATACTCAGCAAATGGGAATTTGTTTAAATTCTAAATAATTCTACTAAACCTATATAGTTCAATCTAGTGAATTGAATGAGGACTTCTCTGCTTATTGAACGATGGACTACAGGTCCTCATACTCAGGAAATTGGAATTTGTTCAAATTTAAAATTCTACTGAACTCTGTGTAGTTCAATCTATAGTGAATTCAATGACGACTTATCTGTTGATATACAACTTCGTTCACCACATTAACCGCCACCTTAACCGTTCATAGGAGAGCTTGATTCATTATTACTATTTTCCAGTATTTTTTGAAGTGTTGCTCAAAAGTAACCTGTTATTTAATGATATTCAGTGCAAAGTATATATATGTATATGTAAATTGTTTCTTTCTTTTTGGCAATAAATGAATTGAATTGAAAAAAAGTATGGTTTCATAGGAATAGAATAAGAATAAGATTTATTTCCCATTTTAACAAAAATACGTCAATTTGAATAATAAGAAATTAACTAAGATTCTAGACTATGCAGTTACCCATATTTCGACCCAGCCAAGCATAGCTTGAGCGCCAGACCGACCAAGGAAACGTAAAATAGTAAAAATAGGAGAGTTTATTGAATGATAATTAAATGACAGGTTACTTTTGAACAATACTTCAAAGAAAACTGGAAAATAGTAATAATGAATAAAGCTCTCCTATGAAACCATACTCAGTTATAGACTAGCTACTACTTTATGAGACACTACAATAATGGTATAAATGATTTTTATAGAAAAATGATCTTTGCTAATAATCAATAGTTGAGTCAAACTTGAATATTTCAAGAGAAAGCTTCCAAAATTGTTGTATATTATCAAATAAATGAAGAAGTGTAAGAATGTAAGAATTAGACAATCCTCTCATCACATTATGAATGAGTTTCACTACATCAAGCGCGAAATAAGGGAGGATAAAGGAGCCGAATCCTCCCGAAATTTTCAATCATAACTAGAAAAAATCTGTATTCGTGTTTTTTAGGGAAGTGAGAGCCTTTTTCCTAGAGAAAGCTTCCAAAATTATTGTATATTATCAAATACAGAAGAATAAGAAAGTAAGAATTTGAAAATCCTCTTGTCACATTATGAATGAGTGCCATCATAATTGAGTTTCATATTGTGCATTCCTAATTTAATCTTATCTTTACTGCAGTATTAAACATAATAATATATATGTACTGTGCTATACCTATACTTAACTACATATTAACCAAGTACAATTTTTCTGGAAAATAAACTCATAGGTTACTAAACCTGTTTCTAGATGGTATCCACTCACTGTAATATTTTCCTAGTTGATTTCCCCCTCCCACAGGAAAAATGTGTGGGTTCACCCTGTCTTTAACAATGACGAAGTATTAAAATTGCAGAGGTAGCCAAGCTGCCAAAGCTTAGCTTTGGTGTAAATCATTAAACGCTGGTGGTGTAAGTAATTAAGAATAGAATGGAAAAGTGAATCAATACTGTTTTGCGGTAGCAAGTGATTACACCCCATTTTTAGGTCTGATATGGTTTCATCAGTTGTCTTAGAATCAATAATGGCAGGTTCGTCATGGTCATGGCTAGAGGCTAGAAATCGATCATCAACAGAACCTATTGTGGGAAATAATTTCCTTGGCCAAAACTTGACCCTTACGCACGCAATATTGGCAATACAATCGTACTTCTCCCTTCGAAACGCACCCTTTTAAATGAACAAGGTCAGGATGGGAGTGGTTATTTTGAAGCCAAGGGTCTTGCCTACCTAAGTCAATGAGTCATCCGCGACTCGTACTATGTTACGCACCTACAACTGGATCCTCACTCCTTCTCCCCTTACAATGAGGAATGAATCATCAAAAAAAAACTTTCGAGGAAAGTATCAATCAAACTAGGTGGCACTTTCAGAGAATATTGGTTGAGTCATATACTTTCAATTACGATTCAATGTTCAGAAGTAATATCTGCGTTATATCAACGTTCAGTTCCAGGCAGGACAACATTTACCATAGCTGGATGGATTCCCATAATTTTCCACCATCTTAGCGGGACCAAAAGTATGCTCGTTACATATACGTCAAGAGAGGATCGTCAGAGACTCGTACTCGTACCCAAAAAACGGCTCTTTTCAGAGCCAACCCAAAAATCTTAAAATTGGACGTAGTCTGAATATCTTTCAGATAAATAATATTGAAGGCATGAGTACCTGTGAATCTTAAAATGTTGACGAATCATTGACATGACGACACAGTTGAACGATAAATGTGTATTATAAAAGATATCATACCGATATATATATATACTCAAGATTTTTTTCATTTCATATTCAGAATACTATGTACACAGTAATGCTCAAGTATATTCGACGTAAATTTATTAAACACTTGTTAGACAAAATGTGATTCAATACTGATAATAATTCTACTGATACTGATACTGAATGATACTGATACTGATACTAATACTTCAAGAATTTATATTTTAGTAGTACTTGAGAAAACCAATGGCTGTAAGAGACTTTTATTCTTTTATTAGTCTTTTAAACTCTTGAAACATAGTTAAACTTGAAGACATAAGCCGCCAACAGTATTCTGGATCACTGCTCACAGTCTCCTTACATCCTATTATAAACTATTGCTCCTACGGTATGTGGGTGTGGTTCAACACCGTTGTATTTTATGAGAACATAATAAGATAATTAGTTTACATATCTTGACTACTACAATATAAAAAGTTTAATGAACATCATTATAAAAATGAAAACGGACTTGTAAAAATAACATCAGTATTTCATTTCTTCACAGAATGGACCTAGCGGAGGCACACCCTATTAGGCCTATCAGTGAATTGCTAGAATTATAAAATATTTGGTAACGTTTTCACCAAGCATTGTGAATTGCTCTTAGAGATACAATTTAAACATTTTTTAAAAATTACATCAAGTTTGATTCGGGCCCCTAAACTCCTTTTTGATCTAGTGAAATATTCAAAATTGATCAAATTCTATACGATTAATAACTGCATATCATTTCAGAATTCTGTAACAACTATAATATAGGAATATTTTTGTATATTTACCTTATTGTTCACGCAGAAGTTATAACTGAAACAGAAATAAGATACGATTAAATACGCAGAATAATTTTGAGTATGTTTGGAATATATGTTCTAGCAAATTTTATATTGACTCGTTGCTGGCGCTCAAGCTTTTTAGCTTTTGCTAGCAACGCCTTTAATAATTATATTCTCCTGTTTACATATTTTTTTAAAATTTATTTCAACTTTGCTATTGTTATTTATTCATTTACTGGCTTTGTTGTTGTTTTAATATTTCTTTTGGAGGATTTAATTTTTTGTTTGTATTGTTTTGTTGATGGCAATAAAATGAATTTGAATTTAGAAACAAGAATTTGTTACACTTAGAAATTAAAAATAATTTCACGTTACCACAGTATTGGCCTAGCGGAGGCACAACCTATTATCAGTGAATTGCTAGAGTTATAAAATATTTGAAAACCGTTTCCACCAAACACTATAAATTGCTTATAGAGATAACATTTAAAAGCTTTTTTTTAAATTACATCAAATTCAAGTCAGAACTCCTTGATCTAACTAGGGTTCCAGTGAAATATTCAGAATTGATACAATTCCATAAGATCAATCACTAGATATCATTTCAGAATTCTGAAACAACTATTAATAGAAAATTAAAAAACACTTTTAATTGGAAATTAACTCACGTTATGGCGTGACGGCCGTTTCACTCTGTTGTCAAGAGCATCGTCAGACGACCCACGACCCCGTCTGACGATTTTCAAGAGAACAAAGTGAAACGGCCGTCACGCTATAACGTGAGTTAATTACCACTTGAAAGTGTTTTTTTTTTTTTTTTAGTTTTTATTACATATTAGTGAAAACTAGATGGATCTTCAACATCATAACTATCGATATTTATATACCTTATTCAATTTAGTTCGATTCTTGAGAATTTCAAAACAAACTTCAGATTGGAAATAGCATATAATCGGCAAGCAGCAGTCTTGAAAGCTGTATCAGATACATTTCAATATAAATTGAATAAGAGATGTTCAAGTCAAACACTCCAACAGAAATGCCATTCAAAATTCAGCGCTCAAGCTTCAGCTTAAGCAGTTGTATAGAGTTATCGTCTGAGAGGATTTAACGATGAAGCAGTTGCACGGTTGCGACTGTTCTGCGCCCGTGGGTAGCAGTTATTGTCTCGATATCAATTCTGGTTGCTTGAGTTCTCCATTGTTTCGCTGCTTTGTATTGGCTTGACTAAAGAGATGAAGTTTCTTGGCGAGAGCAGGTTCGACATTGTACGGAGTAAATTTTATCAGTAGTTCTAAGTTTGATCAAATATTCAATTCATATTATTTATTCATACCAATACACTCTTGTTCAACTATTTTTATCAGCCTACCTGACTCATATTTTGTTTTTGATTCTATATAGATAATATTGACATGATAATACAAGAGAAATCGATATAGAAATAGATATGAATATAAAAATGTAATCATATTTATGTATCAATGTAAATAATGTATTTGAGAATATAACTATAAATATAAATTGAAATCAATATAGATCCCTCATATGAAATGGAATGATTTATTTACTTATTCATGTAGTAAAATTTTTAGGAATTATTTTTATCAATGCTACTGTATATGCATTCCAATGATTATATTTAGTTTGTTGAATTGTATACAAGTTTTTGGTCAAGGTCTTAGTGAAATACTTCCTGTATTATAATAAATTTATTTTTTGATATTATTGAATTTATGCTTTTTGGAATTGTCCTTGAAAATAGGTCTAATTTAAATTATATGGAATAGTCATAAATGAAAAAAAATATTTGGGTGGACTTTCCAGAAACGCTGTCTAATTGACATAAATCTTGTAGAAGTATACACAAACAGGCTACAAAATGTAATAAGACTTACATTAGTATAATTTGTTGTAAAGAGAAGCATCCTTTGGAAAATCAGTAAGAGAAGTCCAGAATGAATATTTTGGAATCACAAAAGATCTTGTATTGGTCTTATCTATTGGTAGAATCTAGAAAACAGATCCATCTTTAAAAAATTAAGAGTCCCTGACCAGCTTTTTTTCGTTTTTTTCAAATGCCGATGATGCCCACATGAGTCTGAGACTGGTCCGTGGATCATGAGGTCAACGATGACACAGAATATGTCAGGGTGAAAAACGGGAATCGAAACCGTAGCGGTCAGACCAGCGATCACATAAGACCAATGGTCTTATGTGTTCGCTGGGTCAGACTGACTATTATCAGAAATAACACCACAACTAGTTACAACACATTGACAGTGATCCTATAAATTGAGTTGATAAAACATCAAACCATGATTTTGATAGCATTTCTACATAACAGGCAGATTAACAAAACATCCGTCAATCTTAAGTAAACTTTCACATAACTTGGTATATGGTATAAATAATCAAGGTATACAACCTATGCTATAAAACCTATGATATATAACCTATGGTTATAACCTATAATACATAATCTATCATATAACCTAGGCAATATAATTCCTTTGAACACTGAATGGACCACTGAAAATAAAAAATAGTGAAAAACACTATTGAAATAACTTTTTCCTAGCAAGACTTTTTCCTATTTCTTCTTCGTTTGTGTTTTTTCTTATTCTGTTGATTGGAAACGTTAGGAAAAAAGCTTTTGATGTTTAGATTACTTGAATGGTATTTTATAAACACATAATTCCCTGTCTTTTTGTAATAAGAAACTCCTTAATTGGGAGCCTATATAGACTTGCAAGCTTGTATAGTCTGTTAAGATGTAAATGGGTAGCTTCGAAAAGAATGTCTCACACGCAGTCGCTTCCATGGACTGTTGAAGGATTTATTTTACAAATTTCACCCAGATGTGCGTTGTTGCACATTTGTGTGCATGTGTGCGTGAGTCTACAAATGCAGTAGCAGCAGACGACGCATGTTTGGAGCGGGAGCGTCTTGGGAGCACACGCATTCCCCACGCTGCCGCAATGACAACGACGTGATGGATGAGAAAGAAAAGGCTGCAGGACACCCGAGCTCTACGGGAGCAGGGTGGAGTACTGTAAGGGGTTGCACGCATTTCGGCCTACACAGGCAGCCACAATTAGTTTACAGTTCACGAATGCCAAACATGACATTCGTAGAGCCACCCACCATTATTTACAACTGAGACAATGTTGTTTTCCAATAGAATTGCGATGACACAGAAATAAATACTGTGTTACAGCTACAGCCAATAGATCCAACTGGGGAACATGTTGGGCCGATATTGCTACACGATCCTTGGAAAATGTGAAAAATTGTTGACGGATTCCCATTTGCAAGCAGATAAATTCGACATCGCCTCCGGTCATACTCGTGAAATATACATGTCGATCACTCAGCTTTAACCAAATAAATTTGACGCTCAATGTTCCTAATTTTCGACAAACTGTGAAATAGTAATGAATTTTCCGTACGAATATGCAACAATCCTAGTATGCTACTACCCTAGTTGTACGAGTGAGGTATATTACATTCAACTCATGACTGTTCATTATTCAAATGAACCACTAACGCAAGAAATTGACTGAAATGTCACGCTATATCCTACTATCCTAGCCGTACGAGTTCGGTACGAGAACTAGAAATAAGTTGTTGCATATCAATGGAATTTTTGCAACTTTTAGGAGAATCATTACTTCACCATTGATCCTAAATTTCGTAGAACATGGTGCAAAATCCCTATCATTCATTTCTGGCTTATTGAACTTGAACTTTTGTATTTTTTAAAGCTTTATTCAAGACTGTTATCCTAATTACCTAGGAGCTAGGGATTCTTTTATTTTGATTTTTTATTAAAAAGGAATTCTTGACGAACCGGATGAACTGACTTATTAATTTTAGTAGTCATTAAGTCATAACTGATAAGTCATAGCTTTATTAAGTCATAACTGACTTATTAATAATTACTATTTTCATAGATATTTGATATTGTATTTGCAGTGGTGTCAGTTCAGGGTGAGCGAGTCGTGTGTCAACGCCCAAATAAATTGGGGAATTATAGGATCGTTCGCTGCTTGATCCGTGTAAAGTACATTCCATTTAACTTATAACTGTTCATTATTCAAATGAACTGCTAACGCAGGAAAATTGAAAATTGATCGGAATGTCATGCTCTATCCTACTAACCGCATGAGTTCGGTGCGAGAACAGTTTTGTATTGGCAAAGTCAAGGTCAGCTCGATGCAATAAGTGGCCAAGGCGCTGCAGTGCATCGCAACGAGTTGATAAATAACTACTGCCATTCCCCAGCTCTGAAGTGAACTATCACTTTCACTGCACCTTTCGGCTCTTTCTAGCTGGGCTAGCTGCCGTGAAATGAGCGTTGTATTTTTGTTTATTCCAATAATTGAATTTATATTAAATATTCAATTACTTGAAAATTTTATTAGAATAAATTAAATTTTTACAATTTTTTGGACAATAATGATTACTAAAATATCGATAACGTTTGCTGAAGTAGTAGGCATTTACTATAGACTTTTGAAAAGTAGCATTATGAAGGTAACGTTTATTCTGTCGGCTTGTTTCAGTTTTACTGTTGTTTAAAAATATGAAATCAATCACTAAAATTGGGTCTCATCTATTTTTTCACATAACAAATATATGTAGGCTGAATCTAAATTTAAAAGTATATTTTTCTTTGCAACGCCTCAAGATAAAGGTAAGGAAAGGGCACTATGTTTATACTATAATCAAATCCAAGCAGTTTTCTTCTATGAAAGTTCAGTCTTCATTTCTTTCATTTATGAAAGGCCACTGCTCAGATATCCTATGTTGACCCCACAATTTTTTTTTTGTGGATGAAGCCCACATAGGTTTGAGTGTGCATGGGTAATGAGTTGGATGATGGTGATTCATGAGTTAAACCTACAGTTTTAGGTGGGTTCCGAACCACCGGGAAGTGATTTTACAGCAGAGAACAGTGTCTTTTTTGCTGGCCAATCTAATCGGTCACCGTTACAAATTGGACCCAGGCGAACGCAGCTTATCTCTATCTGATTGAACAGATACCTGCTACGGCTCACGGCTATCACTTTAGGTTTTATCAGTTTTTGATTTGTCTTGTACTTGTAAGGTGTTTCATATAAAACAGTACATTCATTTTGAGGTAGATAAATTCGATCATGAAGTCATGAGACGTTTCGCAAGACATATACGCATGCCTACTTTTTTCAACATAACAATCCATACAAGCCTCTTATATTATCTATTATAACAGTGTCGCAAAGTAGATTATTTCATAATTTATTGTTGTCTCTACGAATGAATCATATATTCATGTGACATTTCACAAGACCTTGTAAACAATACAACCTTAGTGTACACTACTTCCAACACAATGATGCATAAAAGCTTTTTATATCATAATAGTGTTGTCAGGTAGTCTTTACCAGCAATGCCTCTATGCCTCTCTTGTTATTAATGCCATTATGAATTGCGTTATTAATCCATTCCATTTCCATGGTGTTTTAGGAAGAATTGGACAATTGGAGTAACATTTTGACAATAAATTAAAGGTACTATAACCATAAACCATATTGTTAAATCAAAAAAGAGATCTTTCACATGTGCTTTGAGGGCGCATTCTAATTAGAGGGTATAGAGGGTAGAGTAAAAACGTCATAGAGATTATCCAGATAGCTGACGGCGACAGTGAATGGAGGAAGTCACAGTAAACTACTGGAGTTCTGTACTAGACACAATCAGACTTTTATGTACGTAGACTATATTTAAACATGCGTGACGGCACATTTCTGCCTGCTGTCTGTTCACTAATATGATTAGACAGCCTTGAAACATTATAACCAGCCGACCAAAAAACACTACAGGGTTTCAAAGAAGAGGCGGGTTGGTTTCAGGCCGATTTCTCCAGCTGCCATATGGTTTAAACATCATCTAACCACCCAATCTTGGCTATGGCTTCACCCTCTTCATTCATTCGCCCACGGCCCACCCCAACATTATCACCATCATATACGTCGCCATGAGGTGGTTACACAATGTTGGTCTCGTTCTTCATCGCGATTACAAAACCACAATTTAGCGCTCAGTTCTATCGATTTTGCCATGAGCTCTGGGGCTGTTGCACTTCCACCATCGAGCGTAAAATTTGAATCTTTTTAGATTCCTATTTACTAACAGAAAATATAAGGAGACTGTTTGGAAAGTCTTAACAGGCCAGGCAATTCAGTTTCAAAAAGTGGAGTGGTGGACAAAAATTATTAATACAGAGCTGGATTTTTTTTAATCCACTCTAGGCACGCAAGAAAAGATTCCCTCAAGTTTGCAAAAAAATCTGGCTTGTGCATAACTTTTGGGGTCCTAAAACTTCCAAAAATTGGGACTATTTTCAGTTTTTTGTTTTTGCCTATAACTCGGAATCTATTTCGCAAGTTTGAAAAAATCTGGCTTGTGCATAACTTTTGGGGTCCTAAAACTTCCAAAAATTGGGACTATTTTCAGTTTTTTTGCCTATAACTCGGAATCTTTTTACCATGTTTGAAACACTGTTCACACAAAATTAAAGAACATAGACTTCTAATTTGATTCATATATGATAATGTCAAATCGTTTCAGTAATTCATTTACCATTAGTCATCAAAAATCATCGATTTTTGTCCCCCTCTCTGAAAGTCCAAGTTTGAAGTAATTTATCTTGAAAACGCTCCCTCAAAAATGAGCGTCATAGGAACAAGGTTCTAGAACATCAAATCCCCTTTCAGAAAAGACCATAATTCAAAATGTTAATACTGTAATTTTTTGCAAAGATTTTAAAAAAAAGCGACTGATCTACAGCGATATAATAAAACAATACTCATTTGTGTAATCTGTCCTATTGAGTTTTCTCGAAGTGGGGGGGGGGGGGGGGATTTTGTGAGGAGTGGGTAATTTTCAGATTTTCCTTATCTGAAATTGATTTTCTTCCAGAGCAAAGTTTTAGATAACATAATTGTCTTTAAAACCCATAACGTTCTTGTAGGGCTGAAAGCAAGTTCACTATAAGATTGCAAATTTTGGGGTTTGAATGGAGTTTCACATGTATTTGCCCTGGGAAAAGGTTTTTAGCAAGTTATTTCAGCATGAATGGAATTTATTATAGTTTATATCATGCTAGAAATGATTATCGAACATATCGTAAGCATAACAGTTGTACAATTATCACAGATGAAACTGTAAAACCTCTCAGGAATTTACCAACAAAGACTATAAGTATGTGAGTAGGGATGTGTTTTCAGATATCATCTTCCTCCATTCCATCACAGAACACCAATATTACAGTAATATTGATCAACATCAACTATTAGAACTGATAAGTGCGACTCTGTTCAAAGCGGGTGCTTTTATTCTATAAATTATTGTCATTAATGTACTTTCAGTAGGCTTACTACCTGAGCGGCAGTACCAGGTAGACAAAGACCCTTCCCTAACCCTAAAGCCTTAAATTGTAAACAATTCAGAGTAGAGCCAAAGAAATGATTGGTAGATAAGGCTTTCAACTCATTGGGTGAGTTCTTTCATGGGTAAATGTGTTTTGGCTTCATGGATATTGAAATTGTACAGCCAGTGTATGATACTGGCTGTATTAAAGTACGAGTAATTTAATTATATCTAGGGTGGAAATGTTCAAAATATGTGATAAAGTATTTTATGTTGTAATTATTGTATGTTCCTATTTATGTATCTTATGCACTTGACAATTTTCCTGTTTGTACGAATGTTTTGGAATGAACAATAAATTCAAAAAAATTCCCTCCGACCGGACATGTGCACAATTTTCGTGATTTTTTTGTTGTGCAAAATTTTTGTTTGCGAAAAAGTCGTGCAATTGATCCATCAACCCAAATGACAAAGCCTACATACACAAATAATGAATTGAAGCTTTTGAAACTTTATGTTTTGATAAATAGTGTGCTCTTATTTGCTTTATTTGCTCAAAGACCTGCATCTAGGAAAAGTTTGAAAATTTCAATGTTGTCCCTTTTTCTGATATATGTTCATCAATAATTAATTATCGTACTATATTTTTTGAGAATACATAAATAAGGTCTTATTTTTGTATTTATTATTTTAATTGTATTTATTATTTAATTTGTATTTGCGTGAGTTTTAATTGGAATAGCTTGGATGGAATTGAATTTATTTTAAAATGTATGAGAGAAATTGGTAGGGGTGATATATTTTTTATGTCATCGTATTATGTGATACAGTATTCCAAACACGTTGACAACGGAAGCGGTGTGCTACTTATTCAACATAATAATGTCATTTTATAATTCAGCATCGAGTCTAATAAATACGGGTTTGGTGCAGAACATTGACGAATATATTGGAATAATTTGATCATTCGCAGTTTTATCATAAAAGACCATTCACATCATTATATTGGAATGTTGGAGAGGTGAGATAGCAAGATGAGTAACTAAAGAATGCCTTTTAGGGAATATTATCATCCATTCAATTCAATTCCAATTTTTCCAAAATTTTATATATCTTGAAACATTTTTCTATTAAATAATAAATTGTCAACTATCTGCCTTGGTGAAATAAGAAGGATAAGCCTGGAACCTTGGAAATGAAATGAATAACTATAGAATATTATAGTCAATCAACAGACTAGTTCAATCCATTGTTTTCTCTTTTTTTACGTAAAATAAGACACACATGAAGCCGTATACATTATTTTACAGATCAAAATACAGTCTGGCCACAGAATATTTTGCAAAGTAATGTAATATTCAAGACGCTTTTTTTAAACCACACATAGTATTGTTACTTAAAACTGTCACTCTGATTTGTACACTGCAATAACAAATTTGTAGATTCTTATATTGGTGATCTTATTACTTCGGAATAATCTATGGTTAGATAATGTGATATAATAAATATCAATTATCAGAAAAAAGTTATAATAAGAATATGAGAAATTATAATTTGAATTTTCTAAAAATAATGCTTAAATACCCGCATTTTTTGTCAACTGTATTTGATGCAGAAAACTCACAGAGCAGCTGATAACATGATGCTCCGGCCCTCTGATGCTACTATAGACAATCCGCCGATATGTCGTAAGCCAAAGCAAAATATTAGAACTGTATCAATATTGCAGCTGCTAATTACCCAACGTCATGCCAGCTTACTTATTGTGTGCAATTAGCTTTTTCTGTAATGCATTAATCTAAAAAACTAAAAAAAAAGCTGGGCAGGTGGTTATAGCTGCAAAGTTGCTAAAAAGGTAGTTTGTTTATGAAAATTCTAAAAATTCTAATCATCAGTGCAAAACAACAGTTTACAAGTGACCTCATTTCAAACAGATCAACTCTGTCTGGTATCAACACTGTATGGTATTAACTCACCCTTCCCAATTTCGCATCTTGTGACCACCAAAAGTTATCGAAACTTAAGTTAAATTAGACTTAACCAAAAGTTATTTACCAAAAAGAAAAACTCCCAACTGGATTTCCGGGCAAGACTGGGTAAAATGTTAGTCATAACATAAGTTTATCTATGACATAACATTACATTAAGTGTGACCTGAAAATGCCCAATTGATGAAAAACTGAGCTGACAGATTTCATCAATAATAATGATAATAATAATAAGTGTATGGCTTTTAATGGTGGGAAGACCCTTACGGGTAGTTCCACCTCGCCGTTTGAGCCATGTTAAGGGGAACATGGTGGACCTACTATTTTAGGTGGGTTCCGAACCACCGGGTAAGTGATAATAAAGCTTGTAACATCAAGTCAATGAAGCACGGTTACCCATCCAAGCGCAGTCTTGAGCGGTCGTGACTGAACATCACGATCACTTGAACACCACGCTCACCGCATGACCAATCACCATCAATAAATTATTGTGATAAATCTTTTAATGCACCCATACATCTACTATCTAGTAACTCGTCCATAAGAAGCTAAACTTGAGTATAAAACACAATTTACAAATAGAAGACTCTGAAGTAGCTTCAAGTATAGTTATTATAACCAGATTATAATAGTATTGATTCTTACTATAATCATTATAAAATAAATAAATTTATTCGCAAAAACTTAAAAATTACAAACAAATAAGGATACAAATATAGATAGAATCTATTTGCCATACAATACATAGTAAATGTTAATGAATTGGTAATGCTATTGGGACGAAAACAAATTGCTAAAAAAACACCAATAACCATGTGTTGTATGTGTTAAAATAAAGAATTATTGACGTATGTGTGCTTATTTCATCCATCATGCTGAAGGTCTACATCTCAGAAAAAGTATACTGGCTATTGATGGTGGTAATAACCTATGTGTTTTAAAAATGTAAATATTAGAAACGAATTTAAGGTAGTGACATTCCACTAAATGTTGTAAGTATCTTGCAGACTGAAACAGTTTTTATTTCTGAAATTCAAAGCGCCTCCCGTACAGCGGGACCTGGTCTTGTGTGTTCGTTGCTCCCGTATAACTGGAGGTTTCAAATTACTCTAACATTTAGAAAACAAAAGCCAAACGGAGCTCTGTACCTGTACAAGGATTATTTTGCATAATATTTTCAAGTCGGGTACTCAGGTACCTCCCAAGTTGTGTACTAATCGGCGCCGAAATGAATTGACACACTTGGGCGCCACGAGACGACACAGGATTTGAAAACCTGATACAATCATTGGACCAGGTCTCAACGACGGAGGGACAACGCGGAAGCTGTTCAAGCAGAAGAAGAAAAAGAAGAAGTTGAATCACAGCAGTAGCACCTGCCTGCTGGCTGGCTGAAGCAGCTCCAAAATTGGTTTGTACCTCCCTTTCGGTTCAAGTTGCTCGTCATAATTTTACTGGTACAAAAATCTCTCTCGAGACTGTCGAGTGGCCTATCTTCTCGGTTAGCACCTGCCGTTCAGACCGCTGTAGCACCTGTCGGCTTGTTTTGCTCCACACTCAACCTCAGATTTATCCACGTGGATTCTTTAGTTACTGTACTCTGGAACGATTGATTTTTAAACTTTTGTTGTTTAGCTCAACTAAATTTCTTCTATTCGGTTAGCCTGGGTTGACATTATATTGTTATGGAAGAAGAAATAAATAAATACTGCTGTGTCAATAAGTCTTCTGGTTGCGATAAGCAGCATGTTTAGTTTGCTCTTACTCCGTACTCCCCTCGCTTTGCGGTTTATCTAAATTTCTTTAGAATGTTTACTTAGAACTGGGGAAGTGATAGCCGCGAGCCGTAGCAGGTATCTGTTCAATCAGATAGAGATAAGCTGCGTTCTCGTAGGTCCTGTTTGTAACGGCAAAAAAGACACTGTTCTCTGCTGTAAAACCACTTCCCGGTGGTTCGGAACCACTCATTACCCACGCACATGATTGTCTTAGACTTATGTGGGCTTCATCCTTCACAAAAAAAAAAACTATTGGAAGTTGACAATATTTAACGAATTATTTGCCAATTCGCCATAATTTATAATAAAAAGGAGAATAATAAAAATGCATTCTGGCATTAGGTAGACTAGCTCAATTTGAATTGCACACTTCGAATTGTTGTGTATTAGAAACAGTAGGTCTAATGATGCAACGTGGATGTATAAGTAAGCCTTGTAATAGGTAAAGGTAGAGCCGCTACATTGCACCCTAATGAATAATTTGTCGGGAAAGGCATTATTCGAATACAGGAAGTTATTTGCTTCGCTCAAATTGGATCATCCAGCTGGAAAGCGTAACTTGTCTTCAACTTGGTGCTTCGTTTAAGAGTAGCTTCAAAGTTCGAATTCTAATGACACGTGTAAGTTGGGATCCAACTAACTGTTGCTCATGTGCCGTAATACGATGTTTATTAATCCAGTCTGCCTCTGTAGTATAGAGCTTTTATTAGTAGATTTTGGAGAAGAACGCTTTCCCAAAATAGATTCTTGTGTACGAGCTGCTTGATGATCCTTATAAGAATATAGAATACTCTTTTTTTACTTTTTTATATACTCTTTTTTTGGAGGGGCACAAATGGGTCTGAGACCTGTGCGTGGGTAATGATTTGAACGATGGTGATTGATGAGTTGGACCTACAAATTAAGGTGGTTTCCGAACCACCGGGAAGGGTTTTCACCAATTGGCCACCCTTACAAATACAGCCCAGGAAATCATAGTTTATCAATATTATTCTTAGTACTGAGCCGTAGGATTACACGTTCTTCAATTTGTAACCTCGAATATGAATATTTTTTTAAGCAATTGCAATTTTTTTGAGGATGAAGCCCACAAAGGTCTGAGACCTGTGCGAGGGTAATGATTTTGAAATTGAAATTGAATTTATTGCCACATAAAAAAACAGAAACATTACAAATGTCATTGTACAAAATAAAACTAAATAATAATACACTTCTACATTATATTAATCTACATAACTACAAGATCTTTTGTATTAGTGATTACAATGTAGTTATATGTAAAATATTTGAATATAAATTATATGTAATTAATTAATTATCTGTATATCGTCTGTAGCCCTATTACAGTAATGTGCTCAATTACTATTATTTAGTTTTTATAATTATTATGGCATCACCAGCAAAAGGAAAAACCTTGTGCGCTGGTGAGAGTCGCATTTATAGTTTAATAAGTTTATTTATTTTTAAAAATTTATTTAGTAAACAATAAAGTCACTTGCATATAATTTTATTTATTGAATAAAATTTAAAGATGAGAAAAATTATTTGGGTGATGGTGATTGATGAGCTGGACCTACAGTTTTAGTTGGGTTCCGAACCACCGGGAAGTGATTTTACAGCAGAGAACAGTGTCTTTTTTGCTGGCCAATCTAATCGGTCACCCTTACAAAGAGTGCGCAGAAGAACGCAGCTTATCTCTAACTGATTGAACAGATACCTGCTACGGCTCACGGCTATCACGGCTATTGGAGAACGTTTCCTTTTACTAAAATATGAATAAATTTCCTGAACGGCAGGTCTACTAGTAAATCAGAAAATATTGTATAGCATAACCAGCATCGGTGACTGATTTATTTGAATTTGAAGCTAGCCAACAACTAAATATCTCAACTAGACAGTGGCAATCAAGGAAGTAATACAGTATAATTCCTTCCACTCTTGAGCATTTACAGATGATCTGTTTCAGACGGGACTAATCAAGATTGAAACTTTAATTATTCGGAAAGCGAAGTTTGGGCTTCCTATTCAGCCGGACTTGATGTGCACAAGTTAGAGCGAATCGTATCACTGCTCAGCTCACTGACACCAATTACAACTAATGTATAGTGCCCACTTGGGAGGGACCAAGACAAACTTTCCAATGGGCCTTGATACAACCATCCACATTATTCCAGAACTGTATCTGGAACGGATCTGAAATGATCCAAGTTGATAATATAGAACAATAAAAAGACGAATAATAAATTTAATTATTATAATAATAGAAACAAATAATGAAAAACCACTCAAATCTCAAACAAAAGATTCCGTTTTGAATTATTACAGTCTAAAAAAATTATAGTTACAGAAGAATCAATCTATTAAACAAAAAGCTAAAGGAATTAGTGATATTTTATCAATTAATCTAGTTCTTCAATAATCCCAGGACACACAGAATCGCGATAGACAGAATCTTGTGGAGAGGGGAGTTTTTGAAAATATTGAAAAGCTTGATCTTGAGTGTTACTGTTTTTTTCATCTTCCTTAATTGTTTCACCCTTCGTTAACTTTATTAACCTGAGAAAATAGCATTTATGCAATTGGACAGCATCATATTAAATTTATTTTGACAGAACATCTTTTCAAAAACTTATTTCAAGAGCGAGGCAATACACAACAGCAACTAGCACAAATTCGCACGCGTCTATTTTACTTTTCATATTTCTTATTCAGGCTTTTGTTTTCATGAAACTATAATGTGTACTATTTGTGAAGTTTTTTGTTACAGGGAGACGAAGTTATTATGTATATTAAATTTGTTGAGAAATGTTTAGTATAGGCTAACGATGATCTGCTTTTAGGAACCACTTCATTCGTAAAGACATTTTTTTATTTATTAATTTAACTAAAATACAGTTAATGTGAATACAAGAGGCTATTGCCCAAAACTGCTTTTCACAAAATTTTAAAGTAGGATCAAAATCTTTGGTTAGGTCGCTGTTTCACTTGAAATTTGACCTTGAAGCACAATAATTATTCACGTGCACAAGTCTTTTGCAGATAGAGAATATTATTTTTTTCATTCCAATGACATAATCAAATACTGGTTTATTATACCACAGTATTATGAAATTATCATCGGAATTATGTCATTCTTGTTTTTTAGAATCATAAGTTGAGGAATTTTCGTCCGTAAATTCATTTCCATGAGAATCGGACAGTCAAATTTAATTCCAGCTTAACTACAAAAAAACAAAAAAAGAAAAAAAGACTTCATTATTGGGAATTTTAGTCAACAGTAAGATGTAACTGTCATGTGGGTAGCCTACATCAGAGTTGAGGTCAGAAATGGATGCGGGCTTCTGTCAAACAGGACGGAAAAACATTGAAACTGCCAAAGAACACAGAGACAATGGATTGGACACACTCAGCCTTATTGCCATACCGAAGCTAAAAAAGGAATGAGAAAGTTACGAAAGAAGGGCCTCAGGCCAAAAAAGATCTGATACGCACATCGCCAATGTCAGCTCAAATGGACTTCCGTTCAATAACTTTTTGCCTCTTAATGCGGGTTGATTACACCCACTACTACCAAAACAAAACAAACTCATATTCAAAGTAGGGGGATCAGGAAACAGATACAATTTTCAAGTGATAAATATTAATTGTAAGAGTAAATTCTCAATTTAAAAAACATCAATTTTAGACAAACCTCCTTCTCACAGAGATTAAAAAACTGATATTTTCATTCAGATCAGCATCATGAGAGTAAATGCGTATTATGCTTTATTGACCGTCACATTCAAATATCTTATTACATTTATAATTCTGGAAATTGAAAGTATCTCATTCATTCACTAGCTCTGTGGGCTAGTTGGGACAATTTGACGGGGAGACATAATGTGTCCGGTCAATAGAGGTGAACTTCAAGTGGGGATTACCTCAGAATTCGCTCAAATATCAGAATAACATAACCTTCAATACACATAGCACAGTATGTATCACTTTGGTAAATTTCACTAACGTTTTCACTTAAAAAAAAAAAGATTATTTGATTATAAAAACTATCAATTATAAATTTAGAACTGTTGATAATGCCCGAAAAAAACGAATATATTAAATTTAGTTGAAAAACTTGGAGACCAAAAATGTTCATGAGACTACTATATTATTTACAAATGGAGCTAAGAGTTTAAAACAAAATTTATATAATAGTGTATATTAATTTATGTAAGAATATTTATAGGGAGGGAATAACTGAAGAAAACCAGTTGGACCACACTTGGATACTCAGCTCGCTATAATTACTGGGATTGTGGGAATATTGTTTGACAGTACTTTAATCGCAAAGATAAAAATCTTGAAGGTTTAAACAATATCCAATCGCCAAATATTTTGCACTTGAACTTGGGTAATGTTTATTGCCATCATTGCAACGTTCAAAAAACAAACAGTCTTCACACTTCAAAGATATTGTGATAGTTGAGCCATCACAGCAGTCTTAGGAATGATGGACATTTGATACTAATTTTAGAATTGAATATTCACCACTTCATTGTGATTAATTACTCTGTCAGTGTTTATCTCAAAAGGTTTATAAACTGCATTGACTTATCACAAAGTAATGACTGACAAAAACCACAAAAGTAGTACGAAGAGCTCATGATTGAAAGTGTTAAATACTGAGAAATAGGATCAAGAATGTGATATCTCCATTTTTTTCAGTCATACATTCATATATATATAAACGAATGATATTAACCAAAATCTTGACGATTATACTACAAGAAGCAGAGAAGATTATCACTTGGTGAGTCACAATAGTAGCTCAATCAAACAAAAACCAAGTTATACTGGTAGGAAACTCTACAACAAGCTACCGCAGTTTTTTAAGAGTCTTGAAAATATATAAATATTTAAAAAACAATAATTGAAAAAATATTTAGTTGATAAAGCTTTTTATAGTGTACAAGAGTTCCTTTCACATCAAAATTAAGCCTCACCCCAACTAATTGATATAGTAATTATGGTAATTAGTGTATAAGAGTATAATTATTTTTGATCTGACTTGTCTTATACTCCTTAACTGGAGTCTCCAAGTCGTAATCTACAAAAAAAATCTACACACGCACACATTGGAAGGTAACAAGCAGGCTTTTAGCTCAAAAATGTTCAACTGGATAGTTAATCAAAATCAGAAAGGTTATGTATCTAGCAGTCTCACTAAGTTTTATTTTGAATAATTCTTTTATAATAAACTTATATTGAATTCAATAAAGCAACCCAATTCAAATTGTACACTGAAAAAAATCTAAAGGTAAGAATTTTAAATTTTGTTAGAAACTTGGGAGCTAAAATATTCATACAGTAATGTATGCTTTTTCGTTATTCTACACGGAAATGGCTTTTTGTAGGTAAGAAACAAGGTTAGATATATAGATTGAGGTAAGAATGTTTATGCAATAATTGTATTATGAGAGCCATTAAGCAACGAGTGAGATTTAAGTTAGAAAACGAGCGAAGCGAGCACTCTGAACATCTCACGAGCTGCTTACAAAACAATCGCATATACTATCTTATAAATTACGCTTAATTTAACTTGCCAATGCATCAGATAACTTGCCCATAATATAGCATAACCTACAATACATAATTGTTCCCAACAGTTCAGATTTGAAATCCAGTTTGTTTCCGAAAGGTTTAAATCAGCTCATGTGAATACTGCATAACATTCATTATGACACTGCTTTATAGTAATCCTCAATTCTGATTTAGGTAGGCCTACCTGTACTGAGAAATGACAGTATTGTTAAAATAGCTTCATTATAACACTACTTTGATAATCCATGGCATGAAATAAGCAGTTTTGGAATCGCTTTCTAACCTCTTATGTCTACTGTATTTACGTAGCCGTAGATAAAGTGACTTTTTGTCGTAACTCCTTGCACGACATAACAGTACATTCCGGGATAGTAACGTAATATAATATTCCAGTATACCTTCCGCATTTTTCATAGAAATTCTTTAGACTCCTGATAAGTAGCCTCTTTCGAGATTTCCCAGGAAAATTAATGCCTGACAGCGTTGATATGAGACTATTCGATCTTTTACCGAGAGTCCACTTATTGTTTAAAGAGAAATTCCATCTCTGGTGTGAAAATGTATGTATTGACAGTTGGCAGACATTGAAATGATATCTAGGTATTATTTTTGACTATGCTACTCCCCTATCATAAAAAATCCGGTGGTTCGGAACTCACCTAAAATAGTAGGTCCACCATGTTCCCCGTAACATGGCACAAACGGCGAGGTAGCACTACCCGTAAGGGTCTCCCCATCATTAAAAGCCACACGCTTATTATTATTATTATAAAAAAATCCTCCCATACTTCTCATCATCAAACAAAAAACCAACCAGCCTGGCAGTCTGCTATTGACAGTGACAAATTGCTAATATGACGTAGTGACGTCATTCCAGTAGATTCGATAGCGGAATAAACGCAAGCAAAAAACTAACACTCATTGTATAGTCTATATTGAGTCTACAAGATTATGTAAGAAAGAACTTTACTTTCCTTGTGATAAGCTGTTACCAGAGAATTTAGTTTACATTGATATGCTTCATCAAAGTTTATCTGCGGTATAAAATTAAAAGGGCTTTTTTCTTTTTTTTGAGGATGAAGCCCATCAGGTCTGAGACATGTGCGTGGGCAATGAGTTGGATGATTGTGATTGATGAGCTGAACCTACAGTTTTAGGTGGGATCCGAACCACCGGGACGTGATTTTACAGCAGAGAACAGTGTCTTTTTGCTGGCCAATCTAATCGGTCACCCATACAAAGAGTGCCAAGGTGAATGCAGCTTATCTCTATCTGATTGAACAGATACCTGCTACGGCTCACGGCTATCACAGTAAAATGTAGGCTTTTTTAAATACAGTAAATACAGTAGGACCTACAGTTTTAGGTGGGTTCTGAACCACCGGAAAGTGATTCTACAGCAGAGAACAGTGTCTTTTTTGCTGGCCAATCTAATCGGTCACCCTTACAAAGAGTACCCAGGAGAACGCAGCTAATCTCTATCTCATTGAACAGATACCTACTACGGCTCACAGCTATCACAGTAGAATGTAGGCTTTTTTAAATACAGTAAAATGTCCATTCCCGGTACGTTCAAGGAGAATTGCGTCCAGTAGTCAATAATAGTACAGACGATGTTATAAAAAAAGGGTTGTAAGCGAAGAGATATTTTTCCCCAGCCACATGTCCACCTAGTGGACTTGAGAAGCAATATCAAATAAAACAAGATACAACTTCCATATCTTTTTCTTACACCAGAATTCTCTTGTTTGCGGATGTTTCTTTGTTATGATCTGAACTTGAGACAGCAATAATTTTTGACGAGAAGGACTCTGAAGCCATGTGTTATTGCACCTAACGACTCTGGGGAAGAGACTGAAGTCCAGTCACGTGCCAAGAGTCAAGGTGGATGCAGGGGTTACATGGTTGTGGTGTGGGGGGGCTAACCCCCCCCCCCTCCCTGGAAAGAGGAAAAGAACATACGAGCGGATTAGGGAAACGTGTGCTTCCGGGATACGTCACGCATGTGTATGTACACAAGGTTTGCCAAGAACTTTGTTAGAAAGGGTAAGATTAACAAGCGGCCCAAGAAGGGCTTACGGTTACTCCCTGTACGCTTTCTCAGAAGAGTAGAGGAGTTCATGTCAAGCGGAAAAATTACCTGACCACTCACTGGATATTTCCCAATTGGGAAAACCCACCCACAAGGAGAATTGGCCAGTTTTTCCAGATATTATTTCACAGTTGGACAAATCTTATTTCTTCATATACATTGTTATTTCAGATCTCTGAATAGGTATTAGTCAAATTTATTGTGTATTTTTATTTTTATACAAAGTATCCTACTAAGGGGGCGTCAAGGCCTTACAAAGCCAGAGGGGGCTGAGACTATTCCCTTGAAGTATTTCCCATCTTATTTGTATTTTTTGGGTTCTGTATGAGCCCATTCCTTGCCCAACCTGCAGTTGCTCTTCCATTGCATCATTACACTTGACAAGAGTAGGGCTCATATTTTACAGATTCAATGCATTTCCAAACCAGGAGTGTGGAACAGAATCAAAAGCCTTCTTATAATCCATTTAGTCAACAGATATTTGGTGAGATCTTTTTCTCACTTGCTGAGCTGTAATGCATTAATGATAAGTAATTCTTTACATCCTAGAGCTCCTTTTCTACATCCATTCTGTTCATGTGCTATCAGGCCATTTATTTCTAGATTTCCATAAATTTGTTTTGTTATGACAGGTAGAGATTGTAAATTGTTGCCAGACATGTTATTGGCCGATAGTGTTTGGGATCCTGCATATCTCCTTTTTTGGGTAGCATATCCACTGTCAGGAACTCTGTCAGCATATCTGGATCCTGGATTGCTTTTCGGAACAAGTTTGCCAGTACTTTTATGATAGTAATAATTATTGTTATTTTTATTTTTGTTTTTGTTTTTATTGTTATTGTTATTTTTATTTTTGTTTTTGTTTTTATTGTTATTGTTATTTTTATTTTTGTTTTTATTTTTATTTTTATTATTATTATTATTATTATTATTATTATTATTTTTATTATTATTATTATTATTGCCGACCTCACAGCCTAATGGCTGGTATTAAGAATACATACGGATCATTGATCAAGTATGTACCCACTAAATATTGTAAACGTAGTTTCCTGAAATTCTTTCTTAAGCTGCTAAGGTGCTCATATACATTTAGTTACACAATTGCTATACAGTTACATTTTTGTGTTTTCTGTGTTTACAGTTCGTGTTTTTTTTCACTTTATCATTATCATTATTATTGTTATAAATAATTATTATTGTTATTATTATTATTGTTGTTGTTGTTGTTATTATTATTATTATTAATAGTTATTATTTCTATTATGATCATGGTCTATTGCATGACCTTCTATTACTGTAAGTCAAGGCTTTTCTAGCTTCTAGTCAAATAATTACAGATGCAAATCCATCAACAGACTGCAAAACTATAACACATTTTTGATTAAACAGTGACTATCAAATAAAAACCTCTCGGCCCTTCAAATGTGTTACAGAACAACAACAATATTCAAATAGGATACGGTGAAAAAGCACAGAATAAATAATTCAAATTCCACTCCGGCTTGAACGCTCTATGATAGTGATAGGCTTCACTGCATTGAGTCAAAACGGATATCTCATATTGTTGAAATGGTGATGAATATGGGTTCTCTGAATATGTGGTCTGACCCCAATAGACGAAAAAATTTGAAGAATAGACAAAAGAACAAAGCGGCCATACATATTCGATTTCCGACAACAATTGTTATTGCTGTCGATGGCCCAAATAGGAATACATATTTCACTGAGAGAAAAAGATGTGGGAGGAATAGAGAGAGCATGAGAGAAGGCAGACGGACACAAATAGAAGGGCTTTGTAAAGAGAAAGAGGTATTGGGTACGAGCTAAATAATACAAGTTGACACAACTATAACGTACCGTAGCCTCGAGTGTTTTAGTGTGTTGGTCTAAAAGCTTCAAAATATATCCGCCAACTACAATATGCCTGAAGAGCACAAAACAAAGATAAATAATCGTGAGGGAGAGTGAGAGAACGTGCGCCTTTACGTGTGAAAGAGTAAAAAGTGAGAACTTCACAGCCTATTTCGGGGAAAAGAGAGAAAACATCGGATGGCAGAGAGGCGTGTCAAAAAGCAGGCTTGATATTTCTTGGGAAGATTTATTCAGCACTTCATAACCAGCCTTCCCAACGTTTGCACACGTTATAAATCTCCCAGAAGAAAAATAGCAAATTTCAGCAGCTTTCCCTGATAATCACACAAAACCAAACGTCACACACATTATCGTAATTGAATTTTTGATAAAATATGAAATTGGAATTAGCAAATAAATCTATGAAATTGAATTAAAATTATGTACACAAATGTATTTCTATTATTGGTTCCCTTATATACTTGTTTTGAAATATGAGTTTCAATGCCTAAGTTGCAGCATATCTAACGAACGAAACTCTCAAACTTATAGTCCAAGTTTATAGTCCAATATAAATCATGTAACATTAAAGTTAATCTCGTTTTGATTAAGCATCAATTTATTCGGTGTGTTTCACACCTTCAATCTCATCTGTGTATTAATTTAAAGAATGATTATAGCCTCTATATAGGATTTGATCAGGTATTTTTCAACATTTTGTTGTTTAGTCAGAACTTGTTCCAAATTAATAGACTTGCTCAATGGTTAGTTAGTTGAGCAATTTGATACTTTATGTTCAGTTATCAACTTGTATAAGTATTCGGTAATATTGATATGACACAAGAAACTGTATCCTCTATAGGTACAAGATGCAAATGATTTATAATAAATCTAATTCAACAACGTTTTGGCTTTGGCCATGGGATTTTTTTACGTTTATGGATTGAAAGTGAGTTTTGTGATATTTCTGATGATAAATACATACTAGAGTAGCCAGATATTTGTGCTGTCAATAGTAATTATGCAATCAAAAAATTCTTTTCCTTGATCTGCAGTTTTCAGTTTATTTTCAACAAGCTGCTTTGTTCTCTGCTTTTCTATTTTGTTTTATATTCGGTTTTTTTTGTTTGTTCATTCTGACTTGGCATAGCTTCCAAGCGAAGTGAGGAAAAACCAGAAAGTGGAGTTCAGATCATAGCAGGAGGAAAAAAAGAAGGAGAAAAAAGGTTGAGGATTAGGTGGGAGAGGATGAGGAGGAAGAGTGGGGGAGGTGGGACAGAAAGAGGAGGAAGATGAGTAAGAGGAGAAGGAGGAAACGTTAAAGGAGGAGAAGGATAAGGTGAAGGAGGGAGAGGAGGAGGAGGAGGGAGAGGAGAAGGAGGAGGTGGAAAAGGAGGAGGTGGGAGAGGGAGAGGAGGAGAAGGATTATCAGGAAGAGGGAGAGGAGGAGGAGGAGTAAGAGGAGAAGGAGGAGGAGGAGCAGGAAGAGAAGGAGAATGAGAAGGGGAATTAGATTAAAATAAATTAGATTAGAATTAGATAAAATAAAAGGGGAATTATTAGATTGGAAAAATATTAAGAAATAGCGATTGTTAATTATAGCGTTTTGTTATCGGAATAGTCAAATTAAATATGTTACATTGAGAACAAATTGGAGCCCCGTTGGTCTGTACAGAACTACACATTGATGCATTTACATTAATTTATGATAACCATAAAAATTCAAGTACTTCTTTATTTCAATGACGATAACTTCCACCTCCCTTATGAGAGCATTATAAGTTTTCGAAACTTCTAAAGCTTCACTAGTTATCAGCACACTCAGCTTGCTAAATTGGTCCAAAGTTCATTATGCAGTAGAAAAATAATGAACAGGCTGTTTCTAGAAGGTTTATTTGACTCTCAAGTTTTTACATAGGCCTAATAAGGAAAATTTTAAGTAAACTTCAGCATAATAACTTAAAAAGGTTTCTGTTGAACATTATTTAAAGTTTTTTTTAATAATTCCCATACAGTACAAATTTGTTCGAAATATATTCACACACATTGTATTAATAAGCTTGGATGAAGTTGTAGCCAACGTCCAACACATTGAATCAAGAAGACGATTAACAAGTTTTGTTGTTTTGCCCACATGATAAATATGAGTGAATGTCTTTGTCACGAATGCTCACTCAATCTACTATTTTATACAGCCCGCATAACTTGTTTTCCATATCAGTGGAAATAATGTTAATTTATTCTTGTGTAAGTAAAATAAGTTTCGATAAGGTTTCGTCTATAGTTGCCAACGTCTAACCTTGAACTCTAGCACCTTCAATAATCAATGATAGGGGAAAAGCAGTTTTGATGTACCGTACCGGTACTGCAAGCTACTGCATACTGCATACTGTGTATGCTTCTAATAATACTGTATTATGTAAAATAATGTTAGCTTGTAAAAACTTTGTTAAGAGCTTATTCATCCTGAGGCTTCCTCATCACAAGGCGGACTTGAAAAGCCCTTCCACTAAATACTTTTCGAGCTTCCCTTGAGTTGAAAAAGCCTCAAGTAAGGTTCATAAATAATACGCGCCTTACGCTCCTACCAGATATTGTAAATGAAAATTACAATGCTACATATCTACTATCACATATAAGAATCTATTTAAAGTTCAAACTTAGTCAAGTTAAAAATTATTAACGACTTATGTCCTACTAATAATTTAATACCTGATTTAATTTCGAATGTATTAAAACTATGTTTCAAGTCTCCCAAACCACATTTTCTTGGGAATAAACCGCTTTGCTAACCCCTAAGATTCATTATCAATTCTCAATAACTCATAGAATTATGCGTTACCACACTGCAACATTTTTTTTCAAATCAAAAAACTTTTATTTAGATCTTCACATCATAACAATTTCAGAATAAATCTTCATAAATTACAAAATCTAATAATTACCTGAAAGGAAACATCCTGTGCGCAGGTAAGAGTTGCTAATATTATACATAAGCAAAAACCTTAATGAACTGTCAAAGAAAAAATAATACAGAGATTTTAAATAAATACCAAGGAGAAAAAAAAGAGAGAGAGAGAATCAGAAGGTGAAAATGAAAGAGAAAGAGAAGAGAAGAGATGGCAAACTTAGCTTACTATTAAAATAGGACATAAATCATTCGAAAAGTTTTTCCTCAATTCTACTGGACATTATCCACTCAATAATTTCATTCTTAAATCTTCTATCAAGTTTCCTGTTTGTATTTACAATAAAATTGTTTGGAATGTAATTGATCAGTTTACTTGATATGTAAAAATATTGTCTCCTGCACACATTCAGATCTATTCTAATATTTTCATATATATTTCTGGAGGGTCGTAAATTGAGGTGTGATTCACGCAATTGAAATAGGTTTTTATTATTTTTGATGAAAATAATTAGGTTTTTAACATAAAGCTGACGGACTGTTAACACTTTAAACTCATTGAATAAATATTTTGTTGGATAAAGTCGAGGTCTACCTAGAATGGTTTTTATAAGATATTTTTGAATAATGTATAATTTAGTAAAATGCGCATTTAAAGCTCCCCCCCAAGCCCGGATACCATATTGTAATACAGATTGCGCATATGAGTAATAGATCAGTTTTGTTATTTTTAAATTATTTAGTTGTTTAATTTGATAGAATTTGTAAATGAGGAATTTAAGTTTTTTGCACATGTTATTTATATGAGTGTTCCACCTTAAATATGGATCAATTGAGATACCTAAATATTTTACATTGTCTCTTTTATTTATTTTTGGACAAGGACAGGAATCTTCATTGTTGCAATACAGTTGATGGATTTTGATGGTGTTAATTAGTTGTGGTTGGGTTGATGCATTAGGAGAGAATGTCATGAATACGCTTTTATCTGTGTTTAGGGTTAGAAGATGCTCATTCAGCCAAGACTGCACCAATCTGAGACCATTTTCCGCTGTGCTTTTCACACTGTCCCATGAGTGTCCCGTAAAAACCAAAGCGGTGTCATCCGCAAAAGATAAAATATTACAATTTCTTATTTTTAATTTAAGGAGGTCATTTATGTAGATTTGGAATAGTATAGGTGACAAAACTGTACCTTGTGGAAGGCCATATTCAGTGAGCTTTTTAACACTAGTACTGTTATTAATTGTGAGTATTTGATATCTATCTGACAGGTAGGATTGAAGCAATTCCAGTGGTAAACCCCTAACACCCAGATGTTCCATTTTTTGCAAAAGTCTGGATTGAGAGATCGTGTCAAAGGCTTTGGCTAAGTCTAAAAAAGTTATGAGCGTTTTATTTTTGTTATTAAAGTTATTTGTTACTAATTCCAGAAGTTTAGATATTGCATCATCTGTTGACTTTCCTGCTTGAAAACCATACTGATTTGTATTAATTATATTCAATTTATCCAGGAAACTGACTAATCTTCTCTTTAACAATTTTTCAATTACTTTAGCTAGGTTATTCAGTAAGCTGATGGGGCGGTAATTGGTAGGATTAGTTGGGTCACCAGATTCATAGATAGGAACGATTTTAGCAATTTTGAATTGTTTTGGAAAGTAACCAGTTTGAAAGCATTTGTTAATTATTTTGTTCAACGGGTTTAAGATAAAAGGAGAAATTTTCTTAAGACAAGTGGTACTAAGGTTGTCTACGCTGGGAGAAGAGGAAACTTTTAAAGAATTTAGAGTTAGCAATATTTCTTCTTCGTCTGTATTGGTCAGATAGAAGGAGTTATATGAAGAGATTGTGGAATCAATATGGATGTGTTGTCTGTCGGGACTCTTATTTATTAATTCATTTGCATACAGTTGTCCAATGTGAGCAAAATGATGATTCAGAACTTCTGAATCGATATTAGGAATACTTGTTTTCCGTTTATTATTCAATAAATCGTTTAGGCATTCCCATATTTTTTTCGAATTTCCTTTGCACTGATATAATTTGTTATTGTAGTAGTCATATTTGCATTGTTTGATCATATTATTTAAAATGTTTCTATAGTTTATGTATTGAGATTTGAGGAGAATGTTGAAAGGTTGCTTTCTAAGTAGTTTATGCATGTGGTCACGCTTTCTTATGGAAGTAATAAGTCCAGTTGTAATCCAAGGTTTTAGAGGTTTTAGTTTGTGTGGTAAAGTTTTGATATGAGTTACTTTTCTAATTTCTGTAGATAGTGTATTTACAAAAAAATCTACAGCATCATTAACATTCGAGTCAATTAGAGCATTAACATCGGACCAGTTGTAGTTTTTCAAATTTGCAATTAATTTTTTATAATCAATTGATTCTTTATAGTAATTTATTATGTGTGGTTTATCTACTGTTTCACTTATACCTAAACTCAAGCAAGTTAGGAAATGATCAGTTACACTTGTTTTAATTATCGATCCAATAGAAATATTAATAGAATTTGACGAGTTTTTATAAAATATATGGTCTATGCATGATTGAGAGCCATTAACCACCCGTGTTGGTTTGTTAATATATGATTTGAAACCGTTAGATGAAAGCAAGTTGAAATATTCATTTACAACATTTGAGTTACGGTTTAAATCTATGTTTAAATCACCGGTTATTATTATGTTTTGGCTCTCAATCGTATTTAGGTAATCAATACATTCATTCAAACTATTGATAAAAATATTCAAGTTGGAGGAAGGTGATCTGTATATAGCGACTATCGTCAATTTAATATTGCAATTTGGAATGGAAATATCCAGTATCAAAGAGTTAGCCTCAAGAATGTCGAAATTTATTAGACTAATTTTATAACTATTTTTACTGAAAACGCAGATCCCGTCACATTTATTAAGTTTACCAGAATTGCTATGAACTGAATAATTATTGAGGTTATAACTGAAAGTGTTTTCACCACTCCAGGTTTCACTGAGGATAATAATATCAAATTCGGTTTTACAATTCTGCATAATATAAGTAAATTCATCGAAATTCTTATTCATGCTTCTTATGTTCATATGACAGATATTAAAGAAATTATCACATAATTCATCAATGTAGTTTTGAGGCTTGAAATTAAAAACATCATCAACTTCACGAGTCGCGTACGACTAGTAATAATTCATTTTCAAAGTTGTTTACCAGTACCATAGAAAGGGAGAAAGAAGATAAGAATACCAAGAGATAAGATTAAGAAGACGAGGTAAAGAGAAAGAGTACTAAAAGAAGAGAGAATACAATAGAAAGAAAATTCACGAGAAAAAAAAACAAATGAAATTAGTAGTGTATGACTGTTTATGAAAGAAATTAATGCAGAGCTCGGTCATCTCGCGCTACACATATCGCCACACTTGATAATACAAATTGTCTTCTGTTATAAATCAGTATTTATGACTACTGTGCCCCTGGTTTACAAATTCTATTAAATAGAAATAAGAAATAATAATAATAGGTAATTTCTATACAAAAGGCAATAAACAGGTACTTTTATGAACTGTTCAATCAGTACATGGCATCTTTCTGAGCACTTTTCATGTGAATGCAGACGTGATTTGAGGGGTAATTCTGTAGATGTAACGAAATTTTCAAAAATCACTAGAAAAAATTGAGTTTTATGCTAGTTTTTAGGTATATAGTTTGTTAGTAACTAACCACTCCTCTCCCCCCCCCACCACTCGGAAAAATGTCCAAGTTTTCCTTGTGTGAGTTATAGCCTAACAATATTGTAATTCTCACACTTCTTTCACTTGGAATAATTCTAAACATAACAGGCGATGAGAAGAAGAAAGCAGAAACATTCATATTTTTCCAACTGTAATTCTCTGAACTATATTTTCCAACAAAAAATTAAAATTTGAGAAATTATTGTAAGGAAAGTACACCAACAATACAGTTAAATATAAATACCAGATATTAATATAGCTATTTTATAAGTGTAATAATGTAACTAACCTAAATTTGATGAGGGGTAGCCTACCAGTTCGTCTTTAGATGCCGGTATCCGAGTAATCTCACTGTTCTAAAAGTTTAATTTTTAGATTTCGAAGAAGAAAATGAAGTTATGAAACCGAAACGTTTTTATGAGAAACTTCAATCAAAGTTATAAATATTTCAAACACCACTTCACTAATTTATACTGTAAACTGTAGTTAGAACTATGCAGCCGGTACAAACACACTCACACAGTCAACTTCGAAAACTGACGAGCGTGCACAATCCTGCAAGATACTCTTCCACGCGCTCACAACAACTGAGCATGTTTCGACAGAGGACTGATTCACTTGGCGCTAGTTCACCACGCTGCCGCTAGGAGCGCTACCGTACAGTATACACCAGAGTGACTGACTACTACACTCTACTACCACACTACACTACACTTCACAGTGACTCTATATAAAGTCACCGTAGGGCATACAATATTACAACAACCCGTTTGCAGAACTTGCTTTGAAGCCTTTTCAAAATATGTACTAAATTAATATGAATGAATGCTACTAGGGAATGTAAACGGTCAACATCTATTTATCGGCGAGATAAGATCGTTTCAGCAACACAGAAAATTATAAGATCAATCACAAAGCTTTGCTTTTAGCTTTTAAAAAATATTTCTCCTTAGAGCCTTATTATACAGAGCCGCGGTCGCGCGCGTCACAATTAAGGATAAATTACACCAGCTGGGTAAATTTAATTAAAAAATCAGCTGATGGTTCTTAACATTTTAATGTACTTTGACATTGTTTAGCACGGTCAGACGAGCACAGCTCGTGTTATGCTGCCTAAACTGTGGCGTGCGACCGCGATTTCAGTGGCTCTGTTTAACAAGGGCATTATACTTACATTTTTATCTATTATCTACATAGATTAGGCCTAGTCTTGTCAGTTTGTTGATAGATAAAAATACTAACAGAAAGATGAGTCATTACAGTTGTGCTAAGGAAATCTTGTTGATGAAATAAATTAACCCTTGTTAGATTGCATCTTTTGTAGATTTTTGTAGTATTTTGTTAGATTGTATTTTTCATTATAGATTCATTAACAGTTTTGCAAAAAGATACTAAATAAATTATTATATGCAGGGAAAGTTAATCCCACTTGAAAAATAATTGTCGAATATCAATCATTGGAGTACAATCGGTGACTAATGAGATAGCGAGTCTACAGCAAAAATTATTATTGAAAATAGGTGAATGGTGACCGTAATAATAAATTATTGTCAGATACGATTTTAATGCTTTTGATGGCAATCATTAAGATTCATTTTTTCAAGTTCATATTGGGACGAATTTAATAGACTGTAAAGAATGCTTTTTAAAAATCACTCTCCATTTCGTTTGTAACTTACTGTCTTTATTTGGATTTTTATATTTATTGGCCAAACCTATCGTGAAAAGTTGAGTTTTTCTTGAGCGCGAGGTCTAGTGTTCACAGATCTACTGGTATTTATACAGTTAACGTGATTATTAACAGAATTATCAACTGGATATACCTCGCATGAGTGAACCGGTTACTCGACAATAATGAGTAGATCAGCCTTTGGAAGATATTATTGCATTGCGAAATGTTGTCAAAATTATATTTGACTCTAGTTATCTTATATGAATAACTTATAGGATGTTATTCCACAAAATCACAACACACACGAAGAGATAATAATCAATAGAGATCAACAACCAACTGAAAAATTCAAGTGATTTGAAGACTCCAAATAAGGTAGAAACAAGTTCTATCTCTTTCTGAGCTTGCTATTTTTAAGATGAGATTGGAGTGGTCAAATACGAGAAACCATCTTTCGGGCTTGAATTTATGTTAATTTATGCAATGAAAACAGGATATCAACAAGATAACCTGGCAGGCAGGTGGTATAGTCACAGTTCCACGAGCTACGCTTTTTCAATAGAATTGTTCAATTTGGTTTAATAATCGTGTGTGGAATTGAACTCCGCATCCGATAAGGAATAACGAACCAATATTCCGATTAACAGCTGATAAGAAGGAAGACGAGAGCTTACAAGAGGGTCTATGCTAGTGCAGTCTATCATTGTCTGAAGTTCAGAAAGGAAGGGATGGGCAAGGCATGCTTATGCATAAAAGCATTCGCAACGTATCTGGCTGACGATTCCAATCTGCGCTTTGTTTAAATTGAATTTGCAATTTCCATTTCACCCGCAGCGGCTAAGAGAAGAGAGGGGTGTGAGTGCTACTGAAAATAGCGCGAACGAACAAGAAGTCCGAATATGCTCACAAAGGCCCGAATTTCCACGTCTTCTGCCTTTCCTCAATTTACATTTCCGCAACGTGAGAACTAGGCACCTGCTGAAGACTGCAAAGTTGATTCCTCATTTCCTTCCTATCCTTCCGTTTCAGAAAAACCTTCCACCTCGATTTCTTTCTTCCTGTACTCAGTACTCTTCCCTAAACAATCCTGGCTTGATTACTATCCTTCACTAAACCTTCCCACCCTCAAGAGTGTTACGTCATCGAGCACCCTCCGTCATTCAAGACTGGGTTCTAGGATTAGCTATTAAATAACAACTGGAGGTAATTGTGAAAGATTTTTTACGAAATAATGAACGTTCCATCAATTACTCTCACCAATTACCTCATTTTTCCCAAACTAAGCAACTATAATTTGCGAAACGTAATCAGAGTCGCAGATCGAAAAGCTTGTCAATTTCCCTTGCTATCAAATAAAACCAACTTTTGAACTCAGCACTCAGCACAGACATATTTCTGGTTCAATTTCCTGAAAGACTTCTTCAGAGACAATGATGATAATAATTATTAGTTCGCTGTATTATCATGGTTCCCAGTAATTACATGTAGCTCAGTATGAACTGTTTATGAAGGCTTTGAAAAACTTTTGTTTTGATTATTAGTACGATATTGCATGCATGATGAATCCTATAATGAGAAACTAATTGGATGATGTGAACTGGGTGGGTGTACTAGGAACTGTTAACATGTCCACGATAATAAATAAATGGATAAAGAAATTTCAAATATTTTTCGTCGCTAATCTAATTGTGAATTGTATTCAAGTGACAGCATTTGATGAAAATTAAAGGGGTGAGAGTGCAGGCGAGTGCTTTCATTGGCGTACCGGTAAGTCCCTTGTTTGTGATGTTTTCAAAATTGGAAGAGAGGGATGAATGATGAAATGCAGAGAAGTTTTCCTCGCTCAAGTAGGGTTCACCTGTACAAAGAAAATTGTCAATAATTGGATATTTCCTTTTCAAAAATTGTAACGTGATAAAAATCCAATAACGATTGATGGAAACTCGATTTGAAAAAGCGTATTTTTGACTTTTACAGCTCACAAAGAGAAGCTTCACTTTTTCGAGAATTCACAGGACTTGGAAGGATTATTCAGCAATCAGAACTCGGGAAAGTAGTTGGAAATTAATTTTGAATCCCAATTCAATTCTATTGAATGCACTGAAAACTTTTGGTATACGAATAGTAGAGTAAATAGAAATGCAAAAATTCTATTATCCAAAAAATCACACTACTGCCAGGAAAGCGAAGTGGATAATATCAGGATAATATCAGTCAAAAGATAAATCAAACATTGATCAATTACGTTTTAATTTTACTGTTTGCTCAATTCGAAACAGGAAGTAGATAGGTTGATTTTTTAATGTGTGGCGCAAGTTGTAATTTGTAGTCTAATTTCCAGGTAATATTAAATCATGAAAATTATTATTTGAAAAAAAAACCGTTCCACCTGTTAGTTATACTATAGTTTTAGTGCTAGATTAGTGTAAAATGTTATTTTTGGGCGACTTTCTTTTCAATATTTTCCCCAGGGTACCCCTAGACTGGTCGGGTCTTCAAAATGTAATTTATCTGCCACTGGACTCCACTATATTATTCACTTTGTAGCGCATTTACATAGAGTGTAGCCTACTATTACTATATTTCTAATTGTTCAACGTGAAGAATTCTTAATGAATTATTTGATGAATCAAGGGTGGTGCCTTCAAGACTTTTCAGTGTCACTCTCCTTGAGAGCCAGCTCCGTAATAATTATTATAATAGAAAAAATATAAGTACTCAGAATATACGACCATCATAATGATTCGAAATAACAATCAAGAGAAAGCCATTAAAAATAGATTGTGCCCATGGCTATAGTTTACTTGAATATGATCGAAAATGAATCTATAGTGTTCTATAGAGTTCCAATAATGACTGAGACCAGATGTAAGCAGCTGTCCTGTTTCGAATGTTATCGAATTTATTTGATGGCCAGACGTTTGTAGATTGTGTCTATTCTTTACGCTCTACAGCTAACAGCAGGTGTTGTCCTATGGGTCCATCTATGTTGAGGTCACGTTCGAAAATTTGAGATGACGGCTTGAAAGGACGGCGGCTGCACAGTGATTCCAGGCCAGTCTGTCCGAAACCTCCCCACATATAGTGGGGCCTTGTTTGGTCCCATGCTGCTCGAAACTACTATCCCTGCTTTCCCCTACTCCACTTCTGTATTGTACCATCTTACACGGTCCTTCAGACAGAAAGTCCTTATTTTTACCGCTCTACAAGACAAGGAACACACTTCCACCGCACAATAGCACGACCAACTGGACTGATGAATTACTTTTTATTGTATAGGAGGCAATATATTTAATGTCTACTAAATAGCGTGCTTCATTGAATATTTATAAGTAGGCTATAAATAGGAATTGAATTTTAACGCAATAATTTGTACTTATAATGTTTCAACAGGTGTTTCAAAACGTCACAATGTGTTAAATGATTATTATCTTAACGAGGAACTAATCTCGACCAATAAAGTACTATTCCAGCTGCTCAGCGTCAAGCTGTGGTAAATTATTGAAAATACTTCTCCAATGAATTTGAACGTAATGAAGCTTCTCTTAAAAATTGAAATGCAACCTTCCAGTACAAGTAAAAATTATAATTTAAATAGAAATACAGTGTCAGTTTTGATATCAAATAAAACTTGTAGCTCAATATTGCGATTTTGTTAACTGCAACGATTTTCCCTAACTGTTAACTGTTAGGAAAAATGTTAACCTTAACTGTTAACCCTAACTGTTAACGATTTTCCCTAACTGCATAGGGAAAGCTAATAGTGTTCACTATTCACTACATTCACTACGTTGGGTATTGATGCCTGAACTCTGTTCCCCTCACCGCGGTACGCCATCCCTCCTCCCCTCAGCTCAATCCTTTCCCTCCCCTTCCCCACCACACAACCAGAAATATGTGAAGGAGGTTTCAAAACAGATTAATACATTGGTTAGTGGATGGTGGGACCAACGAACCCATAAGACCAATTGATCAAATTGATCAATTGACCAAAACATTGGACTTATGTGTTCGCTGGGTGGGACGGAGCAGGATAGAAGCCAAAATTACGGTGGGGGGGGGGGTGATCAATAAATCTGTTCTTCAAAATGTATATTGTATTATTTAGCATTGTTATTGAATAAAATCGATCTTAAAGAAATTAAATTAATAAAAAAATATTAATTTTTTTGGAGCTCTTGCAAAAACTTTGCAATTATCCAATAGACTTTAATGAAATAAATGTTTCGAACAATTTCTGACTAGTCAAATGCTATCAAGATCGGTTAGTGTTAATTTGAAATGAATCAAATTGAAATGAGCTTATTTAAATTCGTTATTACTTATGAGCATATCAATCCCCATAGTACTTTGATGAGGTGATTTTTGCTAAAAACACTACCAATAGCACTACCTCAAAAAATGTGTTCCAAACATATAAATTAATGTATTTCTATTACTGCTGTTCCTTATTTAACAATATACCAATAATCCAATCGTTTTTATTAGTTTGATTGGCGATAACTTGATGAAATTTCCGATAACTTGATGAAATTTCTTAATTTTTATTATGTAATACATTCAGCTAGTGCAGTTAGTGGTTAGTGAACCCTACTTTTTCAAAGCAGAAAAACGTGTTTTCCACTTTGCAAAAATCCCCATCCATCTAAAATATCTATCAAATTTGAGCTCCACCTCATGAACATATCTCATTCTAGAAAAAAATAACAAACATCAATTTATTATAAATTTTCAAACAAACCAATTGTTGGCCTTGTTTTAATAAATGAACAATAGTTTGCAGGTACACAGGACATAATTTCAGCTGTATTTTCAGCCGTACGTGCATAAAAATGGGGTCCGAGGCTCCCTATACTTTTAAAGAATAGATCCCCTTGCTTAGCATTTCAACAAGATTCACACACTTAAAATCACAAAAAGTTGAAAATCACAAACTTTCTCAAAGTGTATTCTATCTAGGGTTTATGTTCCTATCAACCCCCAGAGCCGAATCCTGGGTGCGCCACTGGTTGCAATTCATTTCTCTGTGCAATTACTAAACTTAAAATTGCTGTCCTTATTGCTATTCTTTAATGGTATCAACTATTAATATTATTTATTAATTTTATTCTGTTACCATCTTATGAAACGTCATGTGATGTCCCTTTTACTCTATGTTGTAATTAATTAAATTTATCAGAGCTCTGCTTTCAAATTGCTAGATACGGTATATGATTTTCCAACCGAACTTTTTTGGGTATTTAAATTGTTGATTTTAACTAATAACTTACTCCTCTTAATTAATAACTCTTTTCTAATAATTTATTTATAACAGAGCTTCTTTATTATATATCTATGAGCATAAAAACTTCCTGTACTTGTTTTAGTGTGATAGTCAATCTATTATGACGAAGTTTATATAAATGATGTAAATTTTGTATTTTTAGTTTGATTTGAACAGGACCGGTTTGCAAGGAGTCAATATTCTTGACGATAGCGAAGTATATAGTGATAGCAATAAGGAGAGGCGACAGGAATTCGGGTTGTTGATGAGCGGAGAAATCTGTGCAGAGCAGCTGCAGAGCCTAAAAACTTCCACCTGGCGACTTAAGCACCTGGCACCTGCCTGAGGACTCCTTCGGTTTGCCTTCACGACTCGGCTTAGCGCTTCAGGCTTCAACGCTACTAAAACAAGCTTACCAACACTTTAGTCCAACTATAATTATCAGCTTGAGTACTTTTCTGTTCCTAAAACTCGAGAGTTTTGGACTTATTTTTCAGTTACTATTTATAAACACTAGGACGTGCGAACTTCAATTCTTTCAGCTTCTTCACTCCAATATCACTCGATCGCTCATTTCTCATTCAGTTAGCTCTTACTTACAGGCAGCATTGTTTTTGAGATTGATAAGCGCATTCTCCTGTATGATAGGTTTCATGTATCATACTTATGAACGTTAAGATTTTGGAGTCTATACTCTATAGGGTTGATTACATTGGGATAGTTACTCGCTAAGCGAGTAGCGAGTAGGACGTTACTAACCGACCGTGCTATAGCAGCTCAGCATACCAAGCCGAATTATATTAAAAATTTATCTTCCAGAATCACCCCCATACTATGGAATTTCTAAGACAATAAATAATATTGCAACACAAAATTAAAATATGATGTTTACCAACAATTATTCAATAAAATTTCATCAAAACAATATACAATATATTATCTCATCTGAAGTGTTATGCTGGCAGCCTGCGTGATTCAGTGTCGGCTTTGGCCACAATATTATTGTATTTTGGTGTTGGCTACTCTGCCAGCGAGTATAAATGTGACCAAATTCAAAGTTGAGAGCCTGTCTACTTTGGATTTGGTCAAATTTGGTACTCGCTGGCAGAGTAGCCAACACTAAAACACAATATTATTGTGGCCAAAGCCAACATTTAATCATGCAGGCTGCCAGCATAACACTTCAGATGAGATATATTGTATATTGTTTTGATGAAATTTTATTGAATAATTGTTGGTAAACATCATATTTTAATTTTGTGTTGCAATATTATTTATTGTCTTAGAAATTCCATAGAATGGGGGTAATTCTGGAAGATAAATTTTTAATATAATTCGGCTTGGTATGCTGAGCTGCTGTAGCACGATCAGTTAGTAACGTCCTACTCGCTACTCGCTTAGCGAGTAACTATCCCAATGTAATCAACCCTTATCACTCTTTTTTCAAATTTAATGCAACTTTATTCATATGCAAGCAAGTTAGACAGAGGGTTCATTAAGTCGCGCACATCAAAAAGGTTGTGAAGTAATGTATTTTATTTGGTATTATTTATTTATTATTGTTATAACTTTTATTAACATATATACTTATATAATAACATATAAACTTATTTCCAACATTTTTTGTCTTCAAAATGGCTGCCTTGTTCATTAATACACGCCCGAATTTTTTTAGCACGTTTGTTAACACTTTGTGTGGAGTATGCCTACACTAATATTGTTAATCTCTGTTGTAATGTTCATTTTCTGTTCATTCAGTGTATGAGGCCTATTTTTATAAACCCTTCCTTTAAGATGAACCCCACAGGAAAAAATCTGGAGGCATCAAATACTGTTCAAGATGGAACACTCGTTGCTCTTGGGAAAACGACATGTTTACCTTATCGCAATCTAAGCAATACTGCAGACCTGTTGTAAGCTGTACACACAATAATGCTATGAGCTTTACATCTATTGTTTATATTACCGATGGTGCTATCTAGCAGTAGCCACTAAACTAATATGAAAAACCTACTGTTTACAGACTCCTTTTAGATATGCGCGACTTAATGAACGGACTGTAGTAGAAGACCAAGCAGAAACTGATCGTGGTTCAGGTGGTTCGGAAAACTCCAGGAGTCTAGAATACCTCAGTCACGAGGGGTCCGGGGGTAATCCCCCCAGAGACCCGGGAGTATCTCTCCCCAATAATTTTTTAGGGTTATAGAAACCTGATGGTACCATCGTACCTGACCTGCTATTTCTACCTGAAGACCTGTCACGGAAACCCTTCTATTGTCTAACTTTACTGCTCCTACACATCACGGCTATTGTTAGATGTCTTGGGAATTACCCAGGCGTGGTGGCACCATCCAGTTTAGGGAGGGACATTTTAATATTTCAGTTGATGGACAGTAGAAGTGAATATCAGTCGACTCTATCTGGTTCATTTCTATCTGGATCATGGATTTCAATTTCGAAAGTCTAACAGCGTTGAAAAACCAACATTTTTGATAGATTGGTCAATCTACATCACTGTCATTCCGAAGTGGAATGGAAACTGGAATGGAACTGCATAACCAAACCTTTCCTAACCTGGCTAGATGTGACTGAACCACCTCAAATTTACACCACCGACAAATTTAAAACCACCAACAAATTTACAGAAGTGGTTCAGTCAGATCTAGCCAGGTTAGGAAAGGTTTGGTTATGCAGTTCCATTCCAGTTTCCATTCCACTTCGGAATGACAGTGATGTAGATTGACCAATCTATCAAAAATGTTGGTTTCGAATTCGAAGTGAATGAAGTGATCATCAAAAAGTAAATAGTTGCTAGATTTTATAGTTGGAGAGCAGAGATCAAAAATGGCCCTTAAACAATCTGGTGGTGCCATCGAAATGTTTACCTCCGATATTCATAGCTATTGTTTTGTTTAACAATGAGTGACCCTTTTCGAGTTGAAAAAGGGATCGGCCAGACCTTCATTCCTAGAATTAGGGATCCTCCTCCGATGGTACCACCAGGTTTCTATAACCCATTTTTTATTTACTCTTTGGAAGAATAATTATATTTTGGAGGCTGTTCAAATAATTTTTTATTCATATTGAATTCCTACCCTATTCAACTACGGTTGATTTGAACAGAATGACACAGCTGTTAAGGCTTCAAAATTAGCAAACCAAAAAATATTTAGGAATTTCATTCAACGATATTAAATTCAGCCTGCGAATTTATAAAAAAAGTATTTTAATTTGGTGGACCCAAAAAATCAGACCTTTCTATCAATTATTTAACAATCAATAAATAAAAACTTGGAGATCAGAATTCATGAGAAATCTTTAAAGTTCTACTCTTTGATCCAAGCTGATTACCCAAGTTTTATGATATCATTCACTTATAAGATTTGATTTCATAACAGGAACAGGAATGCATCCATTGCAATTGGCACAGTCAATGTATGCGAATTACCCGGCAAACACAAGCCCGACCTTTTATTTCAAGATAAAAATAATACTGGAATTACTATAAACTACTGCGATACCGCTTTATAAAAACGATACTCGCACTTATGATATTTGTAAATCACACAATAGCTCACAATCTCATGCTTGTTTCATGAGCTTTTCCCGTCTTGGCAGTTATGCCAATTCAACTAAAGCACATTATAATTGATTGACAATAATATCAAACTAGCCTTCAAACACAATATTATTATTTACTAAACCAGGGGAGCCCAACCTTTTTTAATCAAGGGCCACTGTACCGGAGGGTCTGGGATAACCCCCCCCCCCCCCCCCAGGAAAGCGGGGCTAATATATCAAATATATATTGTAATTAACCACACAAGTACAACAATGCAATAATAATAGTATGAATTACAAAAATGTTAGTCTATCATTTCACTAAGTTGTTAATCAAAGTATCAAGTTTGTATGTAGGCTTATCTTAGCTTCAGTGAGATGTTAGAAACTGCTTTGCACTTGTACTTGAAAATAATGTCTTTCCACTTAAAATCGTTATTAATGATTGGTACAATTGATCATCTGTGAGGGAAGACCAACATTTTTATTTAATGTTATTCATTTTTGAAAATGTTTGTTCGCAAACATAGGCTGAATCAAACACTGAGAACATAATATGCCTACCAGCAAACATTTTTAAGTTTTTGAAATCTTCATTGGGCAAGGCGCTGTAGAATGGCAACAGATCTCCGTTATTGTAACATTTCTCAAAGTGGTCCTTGTGCATTTCATTTGTTGTTAGGTCAATAATTTCGAGTTGAAGGGTTGAGGGCACAGAATCAATATCGCATTTGAAAGGATTTTGAAGCATGTTGATTTTATTGCACTCTTTATCAAAGTCTTCAAATCTTTCATTGAACTGGTGGCTCAGTTGGCTCACTACCTCAACAGCGAGCTCAGAAGGAAATGGCAGACTAGCTTCACATAAGAATAGTTTACATCTTTCAAAGTAATCTAAATTGTTTTTAGTCAGCAGCTTTTCAAAGAGAGAAAATTTTTCCTAAAAGATCTCATCATGAACTGAAGTTTCAAGTTTAAAAAATTTAAATGCCTTGTGATGTCAACCAAGAATGCTAACTTCCACAACCACACTGTATCAGAAAGTTGTGGCGCTTGACGACTTTGTCAGTCATGAAAATATCCAACTCTGCACGAAGTTCAAAAAACCTTTGTAACACTTTACCCCTATTGAGCCACCGGATTTCGCAAAATGATAGGGAACGTCCGGATAAGTACTGTCAATTTCTGCCAAAAATACCTTGAACTTGCGGTGTTTTTGGGAGTGTGGACGTATGTGGTTTACTGTTTTAACAACGACTGCCATCACGTCAGATATTTCCAATAAATAAAGCTCATGTGAATTATTACACAACTGGAAACGTAGAAAGTTTGATTGGTACTTACTGAAGATAAAAGTATTGGTTCGATAATATTAATACACACCTCATGTAAAATATTAACAAGTTAGTTTGAAGTGACTGACAATTGAATAAACTGACAAATATACATAAACAGAATTTATTAATTTCGAATTCCTTTAATTGCTATTACTTTATACTGAAGACTTCCGCAATGGCGGATATTGACATGGAGAAAGGTCTCCATGGTCTAGTGGTTAAGGGCGCTCAACCGGCAATTGAGAGGTCCGTGGTTCGATTCCCGGTGGAGACTGATATTTTTGTACAGTAGCATTCATCGATTCCCATCAGCTGTTCAATGCTGTTGTCAATATCCGCCATTGCGGAAGTCTTCAGTATAAAGTAATAGCAATTAAAGGAATTCGAAATTAATAAATTCTGTTTAAAATATTAAACTATGAGAATGTAGAAAATTCGATTAGTACATGCTGAAAAAAAAGAAGTTGGGTAATATTAATACACGGCTCATGAGAATTATGATTATACTAATAAAAATATAGAAACTGTCATTAGTACAAACTGAAAATGTAGAATATATAATCAGTACATGCTGACAATAGAAACATTAGTTTGATAATATTAGTAAACAGCTCCTGCAAATAATTAAACAACAAAAAATGTAGAAGATATGGTTAGTACATACTGAAAATAAAAATATTAGTTTGATTATAGTTATATACAGCTCCTGTAAATTATTATTATTATTTTTTTTTTGAGGATGTAGCCCACATAGGTCTGAGACCTGTGCGTGGGTAATGAGTTGGATGATGGTGATTTATGAGTTGGACCTACAGTTTTTTAACTGGAAATGTTAGATATAATGTGAAAATATGATTAGTACATTCTGAAAATAATAATGTTAGTTTGATAATATCAATACACAGCTCTTGTAAATTATTATACAAGTGAAAATGCAGAGTGTTTGATTAGTACATGCTGAAAGTAAAAATATTAGATAATATTAATACACAGCTCTTGTGAATCATTATACAAGTGGAAATGTAGAAAGTTTGATTAGTACATGCTGAAAATAAAATAATTACTTTGGTAATATTAATACACGGCTCATGTGAATTATTATTTTACTACTAAAACTAAAGAAAACATGTTTAGTACATGCTGAAAATTTAAATATCAGTTTGATAATATCAATACACAGCTCCTTTTAATAATTATACAACTGAAGAAGTATAAAATATGATTAGTACATCCTGAAAATGAAAATATTAGTTTGATAATATTAATACACAGCTCCCATAAATTTATTATTCAACTAAAAATGTAGAAAGTATTATTAGTTCATGATGAAAATAAAAATATCAATTTAGTAATATTAATACACGGCTCATGTACATTACTATACTATTAAAAATGTAGAAAATATGATTAGTATGACGATTAGGATTCTATAGTACAAGTATTTTAACATCAGGCTTTATTAGATATACTGCTCTTGGAATGTTTTGGTGGGTTGGCAGAAAAGGAAATGGCGATTAGAAACATGAAGATTTTTTGGAAATACACCTGTTTTATACTCTACTTTAAATTAATTAACACTTTCGTATACATATTGACTATTCACCATATAACACCATATTTCTAACAGGAGATAACATCATATAACTTTGATATCATTTTCATCCTTGACACGAAGCTCTAGTTATTTATTGATAATGAAAATGTCTAAAGTTTGTTAAGTACATCCTGAGAATGCCGTTAAGGACTAGACATCTATTGAATCATTTTCAGAATCAAACTAAGATCAGAAATACTTCACCTGAAATAAATGGGAAACAAACCAGTCTTATATTTCACAACTGATGTTTAGTCCTATAATTCACACATGAAACCGCAACCTCTTTTATAATATCTAGAGGCTGGTGTCTCATTCTTCTTTGTATTAATTTTTATCCTCGATATTATTCTCCTGTGATGTTTTCTCAACATTAAATAAAAAGAGTTCAATTAACACAAAATCTCAAAAATGTAACATCTGATGCATTTATTCGGGAAACAAACCTGTTTAATACTTTACCACTAATGTTATTAAATATAATCCATCCCTAAATTTTCTATTTTTAGTATTGAAATCCATCCTTCAATTCACTTTTTTCTCATAATACCTGGAAGGAGTTGCTCCATTACACTTTGTCTTGAATTCTATTTTTTATATTTGGCTTCTGTAATAATTTTAACAACTGTAAATGGAAAGAATTTGATCAGCACGTGCGAAAAATGACAAAAATATAGGAAATCTGATAAATTAATTTGTGAAAAAAACTGTTTCACACTTCTCTGCTGATGTTTAGTATTATAATCCATCCTTAAATTTCTTTTTTTTTCAATACAGCTGTAGGAAGTTGTATTGTTTCAATTTGTTTTGATTTTCATTTATGATAATCCTGTAATGATTTTAACCAATTTAAAAAATGAGAATTTAATTAGCACAAATTGATGAAAATATTGGACATTTCAGGGAATCATTTGTGAAAAAAAACTGTTCATACTTCTCTGCTGATGTTTAGTATTTTTTATAAATCCTTGAATTTTGTTTTTTATAACAGCTGTAGGCAGTTGTGTCAATTCAATTTGTCTTGCTTTTCATCCTAGATATTCAGCTCCTGTAATAATTTTCATAAATGTAGATAACTAGCTGGCCCGACGCACGTTGCTGCGTTCTCATAAAAAATCTTGATTTTATTATTTGTCACCTCCCACTGAGGTTAAATTTCAAATTTCAACCTTCTAGGACTATTAGGGAAGAAGTTAGTCTTAGGGCTCTTCCAGCTGATCAGAGAGGCCTCCTTCGTTGTTTTCTTACACAGTAAGACCTTACTCACCACCTCTCAATGAACATTTCAAATTTAAACCTTCCACGACTATTAGGGTAGAAGCTAGGTTTTTTTATTTTATTATTCGCCACCTCCTACTGAGAATGCATTTCAAATTTCTAGCTGCATTGGTTAACAGATGTCATCAACCCCGCATAATTATTACATTTCATCATACCCAGCCTACATGCAAAGTTTTTGCGTTCCAGACAGCGTAAATAACGCGCCGCTAAGGAACCTGCCATATGATTAAAAACTGTTGTCTTCTATCAGCTGTTCCTTTAAGCTGTTTGGCCGACAAGTTCAGTAGATTAGGTGAATGATGATTTGCAAAACACACAAACAGCTTGTCCATCGAAACAGCGTGTACAGCAGATCGAAAAATTTCAAATTAATTTCCATATGATTAAAAGATCCCAGTAAGCTAGATAGCCATGTACCCATGCTTTGCATAGGCAAAACTTTAACCCCCTAAAAACACCCCTAAAATTGAGAATTTTGAAAAATCCTTTCTTATTGCACGGTGAAATCCTATAAGGATTGTTCATACGAAATTTCAAGTTCATAGGCCTAGTAGTTTTGGCTCTGCGTTGATGAGTGAGTCAGGGTATCATCCTTTTATTGATAGAGAAGATAAGAATTCAATTAGCTTATGCAGGAAATGACAAGAATATTGGATATCTGATAAATTCATTTGAAAAACCTGTTCATACTGGCTTCTCTGCTGAAGTTGAGTATTATAATTCATCCTTAAATTTCTTTATTTTTTCAATAATAGCTGTAGGCAGTTGTATCATTGCAATTTGTATTGATTTGCATCCTAGTATTCAGCTCCTGTAATAATTTTTACAAATGTATAAAATAAGAATTCAAATAGATAAAGCATAAAATGATGAAAATATTGACATCTGATGCATACATTTGTGAAAAAAAACTGTTCATACTTCTCTGCTGATGTTGAGTATTTTTTTAATACATCCTTGGATTTTGTTTTTCAAAATTGTATCAATTCACATTGTCTTGATTTTCATCTTAAATTTTCGGCTCCTGTAATAATTTTCACAAATGTAGATAATACGAATTCAATTGGTACATGCAGGAAATGACAGAAATATTGGATATCTAATAAATTCATTTGTAAAAAAAAACTGTTCATACTTCTCTTCTGATGTTTAGTATTATACACCATCCTTGAATTTTCCTTTTTTCCCAATAATAGGTAAAGGCAGATGTATCATTCCAATTTATCTTGATTTTAATCCTTGCTATTCAGCTCCTGTGATAATTTTGACAAATGAAGATAATGAGAATTCAATTAGCACATTCAGGAAATGACAAAAATATTGAGCATCTGTGGAATTCATTTGTGGTAAAAAACTGTTCATACTTATTTTCTGAGGTTGAGTATTATAATCCATCCTTGAATTTTCTTCTTTATTTTAATAATAGCTGAGAATAGTTATATCGTTTCAATTTGTCTTGATGTTCAATCTCGTGTAATAATTTTTACAGCTTTTTTTCTGAGGATGAAGCGCCCACATAGGCCTGAGACCTGTGCATGGGTAATGAGTTGGATGATGGTGATTTATGAGTTGGACCTACAGTTTTAGGTGGGTTCCGAACCACCGGGAAGCTGAAAATAAAAAGAAATTTGATTAGCACATGTTGTTTATGATAACGATTTTGGACACTAGAAGCATAGATGAACCATCAAGATCTATGTTGGAAGAATTCTTTGGTGAAAAAGCCTGTTTTATAACCAAAATACTTCACACAGATGTTCGGTCTTATAATCCACACTTGAATCCACTATCTCTTACATATCATCCAGAGGCAGAATTTCTATTCTTATTTGTTCGTATTTTGTCTTTTTGTTCTTCATATTCGGTTCCTGTAACGTTTTCAAAGCTGTAAATAGAAAGGTTTTTATTAGCACAGGCTTTAAATAATTAGACAAAAATATTGCACTTCTGACAATTTTTTTGGAAAAACACTAGTGTTTCATACTCTACCACTAAAGTCTAGCACTTTCGTCCATCTTGGAATTTACAATTTTTCATAATAGCTACAGGCATTTTATTTCGATCTGACTAGATTTCTATCCTTAACATTCAGCTCCCGAAATGTTTTTTTACATCTGTAAATGAATATAATAATTTGATTAGCACTTGCTGGAAATTACAAAAATGTTAGACACCAGGACACCACATGAATTTATTTGGAAAACAAACCTTTTTCATCCTCCCTCACTGATGTTGTGTCCTGCCTTTCTTATTCACACAATTCTTCTATATAAAAAAGGCAGAAGTCTATTCCAATATTTTTTGTTTCTTGATATTTTACATTCTTGATATTGAGTACCTGTTTATTTTTCAATATTAATTCCATTAGCACATACTGTAAATGACAAAAATATTAAGAACATGAAAAGCTCATTTAGGAAACAAACTTTTACCCTACTTCACCATTCATGTTTAGTTTAGTATTATAATTCATCCTTGAATTTCCTTTTTTCTTCTAATAATAGCTGTAGGCAATTGTACCATTTCAATTCATCTTGATTTTCGTCCTTGATATTCAGCTCCTGTAATAACTTTAACAAGATGTAGAAAATAAGAATTCAATTAGCACAATTAGCATATTATGAATTGACAAAGATATTGGAGATTTGATGAATTTATTTGATGAAAAATATTTTTTTATACTTGAAGATTAATAATTGAAATATCCAAAAGCAGTGCAGAAATAATAGATAGATTTCAAGTGAGTTCAGTGTTAGAGCCTGAATCAATTTTCATCATCAATTTTTAGTCATCAAATGTAAGTCATCACTAAGGTAAGTGAGCAAATTTTTTAAAATTTAGCAGTAATTAAAATTTATTATAATTATTATTAGTTGAACTTTATGCTATTACTTCTGTTGCATGGAAAAGTAATGAAATAACAATTTCTAAGTTATGATTTATTAATTCCTCAATTTTCAATTTAAAAGTTAGTTCTGTTGAAATTAGAAATAAGATTTGTATTTTTAATGTGAAATATTTTTAAGAAAATAGAGCCTGCACTGAATTATTATTTCAATGCATTAATTGCCTTGATGGCTTCCTCTCTACCCCTTACAGCCATCCCAAACCTCCAAAAACGAAAAATTGTTATTATTCTTAATTTATTAGCTTGTGTCTTGATGGATTATTATTACTACTGTTTCTTATTCAGTTGTACAGCAAATAGTGATATTGTTCAGTTATCCATATGTAGCACGGTTGTCCAGAGTAGGCGATGACAAGAAACGAGGAGAAAGATACAAGAAATTACCTCAAAAAATCGAAAAGTATGAAAAATTTGAGCTCATGTATTCATTTATCTGAATCGTGATCATTCTCATTGGTAGTGGCTCCAAAAAAAAACTATATGTATTCATTCATTCTTCATTCACTCATTTATACTTTCATTTTTTTAAATTTTAATACTTATTATTATTTAAAGGACCCCAAAAAATTTAATGTTTCTAGTTGTTAATCGTTTTCATTTTCATCGGTGATGACCCACCAAAAAATTATATTTTTTCATTCACTCATTTATACAATCATTTTTTAAATTTGCTCAAAACATTCAGAGCACAAGATTCAAGTTAATGTGAGAAAAGATTCTGGAATAGATAACACTTCATCTGAAAAAATGCTACTTAACAGGTGATTCCTGAAAGATAATTGAATGTTGATCATGAATTTAATGGGAATTATTGCAAATAGTTCTTCCATTTAAAGCCGGGTTTCCCCACTTCCGTACCTTTTGCAGAGTGCACTCTGCACCAGTGTTGCCACATGCAAGGTAAAAAAATGTGGGGATTTGTTTCGAAATATCGTACATTCTAATGTTACGTACAGTAATTAACACACGTTCAATTGTTACATACAGCAAAATTCCCCACAAGTCTTTATCTTTTGTCTGGTAACACTGGTGCGCAGCACACTCCACAAAAAGTGTGGAGCTAGGAAAACCCGGTTTCATGGCTTGGAACAGAAAATAGAGATGAATTATTTTGATAGCTGAAATTCGAGTAACTTTCATTTCTTTAGAACTCATCACTCAAAAGCTATGCTTTGCTGATAGCGCACATTTTTGCAATGGATTCTGTCAATTTATTGATTGAGTGAAAGCACATTGGATGTCTAATGTTGTATCCCATATAGCACAAAATATTTATTTTATGTAAAATAAATATCAAATTTTTGATATTCGAATATCAAATTGATATTCACAAACGTTTATTTGACATCAAATTAACGTTCAATTTAGGTTCAAATGTCACAAAATTTTATGTCAATTAAATATTCAATTTGATATCAAATGAATATCAATTCGAATATCAAATTGATATTCACAAACGTTAATTTGATAGCAAATAAACGTTCAATTCAGTTTCAAATGCCTCAAAATTTTACGTAAATTGAATATTCAATTTGATATCAAATGAATATTGGATTGATATTCACAAATGTTAATTTGATATCAAATAAACGTTCAAATGCCACCATGTTTAGAGAAGTATTTGGAAATGAATGAAAGAGTTTCCAACAGTAAAAATTTATTTCTGTCCAAATTATGTTGTCATAATTATGAATCGTAATACTAAGCAGTCCTAATCAATCCTGTAGTCCTAGCAATCCTACGTGTAATCCTAATCCTGGTCCTCTGCAGTAGCTGCCCTTTTTCTCTTGTTCCTGATAAAAAAAGATTGACTGAGTTATTTACAGTTTATAAGAGAACTGCAGAGAAAAATACAATATTTAGACACTCTTTTGGGAACACAGATATACTGAAAAATATTGATTTTTTTTTATAATCATCAGTATTGAGCTTTTAACAGGGATATGGAATATCATTGATGAAAAATGAAACTCAAATAAGAAAAATACCTTTTTCATGACAAAATTAAGTTCTTATCTTCTTAGCAAAGCTTGTTGTGGAGAGATTTTTACATACATAAGGTATAATAGAATTTCCGGTGGTTTGGAACCCACCTAAAACTATTGTCCATTAATCACTCAACTCCATTATCCATTATAGGAAAACCTATATTTTTGCCACCATCACGGAATAGAGACATTTAATTTGAGCCCTCAACCATCTTTCTATGACTTGCCAGACGCCCACAGTTTTGACGCAAAGAAATCGGCTTATGAAATTAAATATAATATAAATATATGATTCCTCTACAGTAATTTACACTGGCACAGTAGTTAAATACAAATAAAAAAATATTAATAAAAGATGGCAACTGGGTATCGATTTCGACCTGTCACACCAGTCATCAGACCCAATCAGTCTCTGATTGGGCCTGATTGTCTATGATTGGGCCTTATCGATACTTGGTGATTACAACCTTTAGTAATCTAGGCTTACATGTGATTATTAAAAAAAATTATAATACCTCTGAGATTTCTCCTTGCTTTGAAGCCTGCTCTTCGATGGTCTCAGCCAATCCTTGATTATGTTCTCTGCATCTTTCTCCTTTCCATCTTTGAATTGCTTCAAAGCTGATTCTAAAAAAAACAAATATGAGGAAAAAATATAAAATAAAAGGACATGAGTCTGCAACAAACTGAAGAGTATAAAAATAACCCTCTCCCACCACCACCGACTCCATTGGCTTGATGTGGCTGAAAATTATTCAAGGTTAGGTATGTCTACTGTCCACTAGCTTGCCTAAGGACAAAAGATATTCTTTAACACCGGGTGATACATTGTAACATTGGATGATTCCTGCATGTCAGCCATGGAAAGTTTTTAAAATTTGTGCAGTACAGTACCTAGTGTGTTTTTATGTAGGCCTAGTTCTATTGTTCACAACTCTTGACTCAGTCTCTATTCCCTCCACCAGAGTGTCAATGATGAAGAGGATAGTAAACTTAAATGGTAATGTATGTGAGTAATAATACATCACTACTTGTTGTTACATTAACTACTCAGTAGCACTACTAAGTAGCCTAGTGAGACAGGCTTTATTGTTAGTTTATGCTAACCTTCCACCTCAAAAACATGATAAAGCATTGTAAAGTTGGCTAAAACAATTATATTCATGTGTTAATAGAAATTACAGTCAAGAGAGAATATGGTTAAATCAAAGTGTCAGTCTTAATCCAATAAAAATATCAGATTAAGACTGACACTTTGAATATAAAAATTCGATTGTTTTGTTGAACGCTTATTGTACAGTATTTCAGACTACTCTACTAGGACCAGGTTTACACATACTTCATACTTCTACAGAATTTATTAATTTCGAATTCCCTCAACTGCTATTGGTTTATACTAAAGACCTCCGCAATGGCGGATATTGACAACAGTATTTAATAGCTGATGGAAATCGATGAATGCTATTGTACAAAAATATCAGTCACCACCGGGAATCGAACCACGGACCTCCCAATTGCCGGTCGGGCGCCTTAACCACTAGACCATGGAGACCTTTCTGCACAGTAGCATTCATTTTTAACTTGGCCATATCGGCTCGTATCTCACAAGTTAGTTCGAAGTTACTGACAATTGAACAAACTGACAAATTTACTTAAACAGAATTTATTGATTTCGAATTCCCTCAACTTGTCAGTAACTTTGAACTAACTTGTGAGATACGAGCCGATATGGCCAAGTTAAAAATGAATGCTACTGTGCAGAAAGGTCTCCATGGTCTAGTGGTTAAGGCGTCCGACCGGCAATTTGGAGGTCCGTAGTTCGATTCCCGGTGGAGACTGATATTTTTGTACAATAGCATTCATCGATTTCCATCAGCTATTAAATACTGTTGTCAATATCCACCATTGCGGAGGTCTTCAGTATAAACTAATAGCAGTTGAGGGAATTCGAAATTAATAAATTCTGTTTAAGTAAATTTGTCAGTTTGTTCAATTGTCAGTAACTTCGAACTAACTTCATACTTCTCTCTGTCATTGACCAGAATCCAGATTGACTGTGTCTATTTTTTTATTAAAGGTGAAGCTTTTTAGCAAACCTTAAATTTTTAGTCTGTGTTAACCTCAATGTTTTTGGACAATGAACATATTCAAAATTTGTGAAGGGAGCAGTTTTGGACTTGGGTCTGTTGCACCTTTACATTCGTTGTAAATTTGCCACAATAGATGAATAATAATAATAATAGTTGATCAGACCTGAACCTAATAAAACAGGCCGAAACACTAACATAGGTAGTTTATGGAGATGAGACTAATATTATTGTCTTGCATGAATGAATAGGCTTATATTGTATTATAATAAAATAAACTAACTGTAGAAATTAATTTTTGGAAAGTTGAAGTAATTAATTAAGTTATTGCTATGCAAAGAAACCAATAAATCTGGTGTTATGGCTACACTAATAAAAGTAGGCAGTATGGCAAACGCTTATCGGTAATGATAAAATATGATTTTATACTACGCTTAAGGTTAAATTTATTAAAACATACTAATAACAAATTTCTTACCTTGATTAGCCACTTCGAACGTGTAATTTGAGAGATAAATGTAATCACTTTAAAGGCAAAACTTGACGATCGTTTGCAGCTCAAAACAAAACAATTACGATGTCGATGGCGATAGCATCAATCTACTCTTTTGGGCAGGCATATAGGAAAGTCTTGGCGCATGCGTCACAGGAATGCTTTTACTGGTTCATTCACGTAAAAGCGCGAAAAGGCTTCAATTCAGTTTGTATTATGATCATCGAGAGAAAATTACTTTTATTTCTTTTGGATAAACTGTACATTTTACAGTTTTTCCTAAAAATTCATCCGGATGTACCGATGAAAAATAAGTTGAATTACTGCCAGCACACACCTCAAATAGAGTAATTATTTTACTTTGCTTTTGAGGGAAGCTTCCTTCTCACCCATTATTAAACATGTATTGTTTTTGAAAAAATATAATCTATCTGATTTTCATCAACACTATTCCATCAAGCTATTTATAGAAATTCCAAAACTTTTGATTGCAAAGAATTTGTTTATAAATAAAATGAGTTTTTAAACTTTTTAGGATGTATATTAGCAAATGCAAAAAGTGGTTAAAATAGAACGTAAAAATCATGTTATGAGTTTCACTACTTTTTTATTTTTACATTTCTACGTTAATTTCACGGAAAAAAACGCTTGCAATTCAACTTTTACTTTTTTTGACTTTTTTCAGGTGAAAATAACGTTATTTTTACATTGTGTGCTGACTGGGTAATTAGCATCTGACAGAAATATTTCTGGAGAACTTTTGGCAGGTTTTTGAGACCTCTAATATGATTGATGATAAAAAATTATGACTAGGAAATCACAGTTTTATCGCAAAAACTCAATTGTTTATCAACAAATTCTCAAAATTGAGGTATCATTTTGTTCACAATAAAAAGGTTAAAATTTACTATTCATAACATTTTTGTATAAAATAAACTGTTTCCATGTAGAGTGATTTTGAAAAATTTATTTAGCCGCCATTTTGAAAAAAATTGAATTTTATGAATCAAACATTTTTTTTATCGAATAGTCCAAACATTTTAATTTCTGTGCAAAATTTCAATGAAATATCTTGATTCATTCACTGAATATAATTACTTTTACACAAAATATGAAATTGAGAATTTTCAAGTGAATATCATCTTTTTTACGTTTTGAATGTTCAATAAATATTCAAAATGTGACATCATTTGACTTTGACATATTGAACATACAATAAACATTCAAAATTTGACATTATTTGACTTTTATATATTGAACATACAATAAATATTCAAAATTTGATGTTATTTGACTTTGACATCTTGAATATCAAATGAATGTCAAATAAATATTGAAGATTTAATTTGACGTAATTTGATATATTGAACGTTTATTTTACGTAAAATAAATATATTGTGCTATGTGGGATGTAATGATTCTATGAATATCACATTAGGGTGAGTTCAATTCTCTGTAAGCAACAATGAGCTTCTATTCATTGGAAAACTACACCTGCTATTCTAGATGAATGGGGAGCTCTGTACTGCTTTGCACTGGTTCATGAAAAATAATCATTCATTCAATTTATCGTATTTAATTGACTATAATAAATTTTTTAATCCCAATATAGTTGTTTACCATAGCAAGGAGATAGTATTTTTGGCTTGAAAGTTTCCATCAGACTTTGAAATTATTTACGGTTTTCAGTGTTTCAGTTTTGAGTGAGCTTTCAAATTAATGGCTTGAAAGTGAAAATGAATAATTTCATTATTTTTCAAGTGAAGTATTATGGTAAATTAAAATTTTCAGCATTAAAATTAACCTCAATGTTTTGGACAATATAACATTTTCAAAATTTGTGAATAGAGCAGTAGCTCCTTCACATTCATAGTAACTTTTCACAATGAATAAGTAATTCATTAAAAAATTGGTGGGAATTTGAATATAGAAATTCTATTACTTCAGAGCTCACTACAAACTTATGGGGCTAGCTTTAGCAAGCAATGACCTCAAAAGTAATGGAATTAATCAATCTAATATTAAACCTGACACTGTATTTCACTTTTAAATAATGTCTTACTCGCATATATTGGAGATGCTTGAGAAATGCATTTCACTTCTGAAAAGAAGCTTCGTCAGCCTGAAGTGAAATGCATTCCTCAAGCATCTCCAATATATGTGAGTAAAACATTATTTAAAAGTGAAATACAGTGTCAGTTTTAATATTAGATTATTCATTAAGTAATATAAACTTGAAAAAAACCCTTTTAAATGGAAATTAACTCACGTTATGGCGTGACGGCCGTTTCGCTCTTTTGTCTAGAGCATCGTCAGACGACCCACAGTACACTGACTTAAGGTATGAGTTTGAGGGTTATGTATGTTGGAATGGTGATGGGGTGGGGGGATGAGTAGGCGGGAGGTTTGAAATTGGGATTATTCTGTCAAATAGAGTATGTGAGAAGAAGTTAAGTTGATCATTTAAAATGTTGTCAGGTTGCTGCTTTGCATGTTTGTAAATCTCATATTGTTCTAAAACATTGAGTTTCTGGCTTTTGTGAGTGAAGTGTTGTGTGTCTAAATTAGTGTCAATGTCTGTATAACTGTGGCCTGTTGAAATGATGTGTTCAGCAAAAGTGGAATGTGTGTTTGGGTGTGAGATGGCTCTTGTGTGTTCTTTGAATCTAGTGGTGAATGTCCTGTCAGTTTGTCCTATGTAGAACTTGTTGCGGTCATCACATTTCAATTTGTAAATTCCAGATCTGTTGTACTTGTTTTGAGATGTTGTCTGAGAATGCAGGTGTTTTTTGAGTGAATTAGTTGTTCTGTAAGCTATTTTATATTTGAGTTTCCTGAATGAAGCTGCTATTTTATAAGTTTTGTTGTTGAGGTAAGTAAGTGTGATGAATGTATGGGGGTTGTCATTCTGTTTGTTGCTGGTGTGAGTGATTGGTTTTGTTGATATTCTGTGCAGTAGTTTGTCTATTAGTGTGTGTTTATAACCATTCTGTTGTGCTATGTATTTTATAGTATTCAATTCTATATTGTAATCTTCTTGTGACATAGGAATGTTTGTTAGTCGGTGGAGCATGTGATTGAAAGCGGCATGTTTATGTTGGGTTGGGTGATTTGATGTGTTATGTATTACTGTATCAGTTGTTGTGGGTTTCCTGTAAATTTTAAATGTTTTGAATGCATGTTCCTGCTTTGTTATAGTGATGTCCAAGAAGTTGATACTGTTATTGTGTTCAAGTTCTAAGGTGAATTTTAAATTGGGATGGATTTTATTGAGATTGGTGTGGAATATTTCAGTTTGTCTTTTATTGCCTTTGTATAGAATTGGAATGTCATCAACACATCGGTGCCAGCTGATGATTTTGTCTGTATTATGTAGGATATATTTTTGTTCTATATTGTGGACAAAGATTTCAGCTAGGATGCAAGAAATTGGGGAACCCATAGGAAGGCCATGAGGTTGTGAATAGAATTTATTATTGTATGTGAAGTAATTTTGTGAGGTAACTAGTGTTGTGAGGTCTAAAATTTCTTGGAGCTGTTCAGGTGGTGTGTTGTTTTGGATGAGCATTTGTTTAAGGTGAAGAAGTGTTTCATGTATGGGTACATTCGTGTAAAGATTTGTAATGTCAAGAGAAGATAGTGTGGAATTGTGTGGTATATGGATTTTTTGTAGTTTGTCTATCAGGTCTATGTTATTTTTTACTGCTGTGTGCTGATGGAATGTTATGTTCTGTCTTATTGTTTTATCTAGGAGTTTTGCTAATTTGTGTGCAGGTGCATTTGTGTGATTTATGAGAGGTCTGATGGGAATATCTGCTTTGTGAATTTTTGGTAAGGCATTTAGTTTTGGTGCTGATGGATTTATGTGCTTGAGGTGCTTTTTGTGGCTGTGAGGAATGATGTGTTGAGTACGATTGATGGCATCTTTTATTTGTGTTTGGTACTTGGGAGTGGGATCATTCTTTAGTTCCATGATTTTATTTTTAGTAATGAATTGTTGAACCTTTGTGTCTATTTCTGTTTTATTTATAATGACTGTGATGTTATAAATAAAACAGAAATAGACACAAAGGTTCAACAATTCATTACTAAAAATAAAATCATGGAACTAAAGAATGATCCCACTCCCAAGTACTGTCCCATCAATTTGTTTTAATTTAGAATAAATTAAGAACGATGGAAACAACCAAAAATTTAGAAGGCGAAACGCGGAAAAAGGAAAACATTTCCTTTCTACATGCTTGTACACCAAAACACCATCAAATACCAATGCATACAAAACCAAGAGGAACTAGGTTACCAAGCCAAATGAAGCACCTCAAGCACATAAATCCATCAGCACCAAAACTAAATGCCTTACCAAAAATTCACAAAGCAGATATTCCCATCAGACCTCTCATAAATCACACAAATGCACCTGCACACAAATTAGCAAAACTCCTAGATAAAACAATAAGACAGAACATAACATTCCATCAGCACACAGCAGTAAAAAATAACATAGACCTGATAGACAAACTACAAAAAATCCATATACCACACAATTCCACACTATCTTCTCTTGACATTACAAATCTTTACACCAATGTACCCATACATGAAACACTTCTTCACCTTAAACAAATGCTCATCCAAAACAACACACCACCTGAACAGCTCCAAGAAATTTTAGACCTCACAACACTAGTTACCTCACAAAATTACTTCACATACAATAATAAATTCTATTCACAACCTCATGGCCTTCCTATGGGTTCCCCAATTTCTTGCATCCTAGCTGAAATCTTTGTCCACAATATAGAACAAAAACATATCCTACATAATACAGACAAAATCATCAGCTGGCACCGATATGTTGATGACATTCCAATTCTATACAAAGGCAATAAAAGACAAACTGAAATATTCCACACCAATCTCTGTTGAGATATGTGAGTGTGACAAATCTGTTTTGGTTTGCAGGTTTTGGATTTTTATTTTTCATTTTATTCATGATTTTTTCTACTAGATTGGTGTTGTATCCGTTTTGTTGTGCTAAATATTTGATTGTATTGATTTCTTCTTTGTGGTCAGCTTGTGATAGTGGAACATTAAGGAGAGTCTATGGATCATGGAGTTGAAAGCAGCAAGTTTGTGTTGATTTGGGTGGTTGGATGAGTTGTGAATGAGTGTGTCTGTGAGAGTTGGTTTTCTGTAGATTTTGAATTTGTGCATGTTATTTAGTTTTTTGATAGTGAGATCTAAGAAGTTCAAGGTGTAGTCTGTTTCATATTCTGCTGTGAATTGTAAGTTTTTATGGGTTTTGTTCAATTGTGTTAGGAGTTGTTCACACTGTCTTTGGTTTCCATTGTAAAGTACAATAATGTCATCAACGTAGCGGTGCCAGTAAATAATTTTGTTTGAGTGTTTGGTGTCTTTTAGTATTTTAGTATTCTCTATGTGCTGTAAAAATATTTCTGCTAGGATGCTGGAGATTGGGGATCCCATTGGTAGTCCTTCTGGTTGGGTGTAATACTTGTTATTGTGGGTGAAGTAGTTTTGTGATGTGATGATTTTTAATGTCTCAATTAGTTCTTTTGTGTGTTCAGGTGGGTTGTTTTGTGCTTTGAGTATGTTCTCTATTATGGAAATGGTTTCAGTTACAGGAATGTTTGTATACAGGTTTTTTATGTCAAATGATGCTAGTGTGGAATTATGTGGGATGTGTATCTTTTATTTTGTTTATGAGGTCTGTGCTGTTCTTTATATGAGATGGATGATTGATATTGATGAGTCTGCGTAGTTGAGTATCTATCTGTTTGGCTAATTTGTATCCTGGTGCTTTTCTGTAATTTATGATGGGTCTGATTGGTGTGCTTACTTTGTGTATTTTAGGTAGGGCTTGAAGAGTTGGTGCAGAAGGGTGAATTTGCTTTATATATCGTTTGTCTGTTTCATTAAAGAGGTGTTTTGTTTTATTTATAATGTTTTTAATTGTGCTCTGGAATTTGGGTGTTGGGTCTCTTTGAATTTGTCGGATGTTGTTGTTTTGTATGAATTCATCTACTTTTCTGTTCAAATCATCAGTGTGGATTATGACTGTGCTATTGCCTTTGTCTGATTTGGTGTAAGTTAGGTTGTGTAGTTCTGCTTTTTGTTGTAGTGATTGAGCTGTCTTGATTTTAGAGGTGTAGTTTTGTTGTATGTATTTCGGTGTTTTGATGATTTTTAAAACATCATGTCTTAGGTTATCTTGTTCTTCTGCAATTGTTTGTTGAATATTGGTTTCAGAGTCTATAGCTTGTCTCACCATGGTGTTGAATTTTTGTGTGGAAGGTAGGTTATATTTTAGTCCTTTGTTGAGGAGATTCTTTTCTGTAGGAGTGAATTGTATCTGTGTAAGGTTTACTGTCCTTTCGTGGAATTTGTGGGAAGTTAATATCAGTTTCTGTTTTGGTTGGAGGTTTTGGATTTTGAGGTTATGTTTTTCATGAATTTTTCTCAATTTGTGCTCCACCCAGGAATTAGTATTCTGTATTAGGTTCATGATGACTTGATTGTTATGGTTGTAAGCTATTCTGAGATGAAGTTTGTAGAGTTCTTGATTGATTTTGTCTTTTTTGTTATGTAACTGTCTTACTGATTCTTTCATGTAAATTGTTTGTACTTTTTTCTGTGTAATTTTGGCAGCTTTGTTAGGTAATTTCACTTGTATTCTAGCATAAGTAGGAATTAAGTTTAGTTTTAAGCAAGTTTTGTTAAAGCTAATGTGTGAGGCCACTGTCCTAACCTTCAAAACAAGTTTCCTGAATAGTTGGAAGTCTGCTGGTCCTGCAGTGTTGAAATCTGTGATGTTTTCCATGACGGATTTAACACAGCATTCAGAACAACAAACAACCTGAAACACCAGATCCAACAAAAACCAGCTCACCTAACAAACAGCACAATTCACAAATTCAACAAACCAGGCATATATAAGCTTAAATGCAACACATGCCCCAAGTACTACATAGGACAAACAGGCAGATCATTCAACATAAGATATAAAGAGCACATCAAAGCACTACATTCCAACTCTGACTCAACATTTGCAGATCACTTAATCAACACTGGGCACTCACACAATAACATCCAAACTGACTTGGAAATTCTACACACATTCCAAAAAAGCCACAAACTAAATACACTGGAACAATATGAAATATTCAAACACCATAAACAAGATAGAACAAACTTACTCAACGACCAAACACAATTCAAATCAAACGCAATTTTCAAATACATAATGGCCGCTCATCCTAACCCAAACAGAGCATGACCCCTGGCGGCAGGCTGACGAAGCTTCTTTTCAGAAGTGAAATGCATTCCTCAAGCATCTCCAATATATGTGAGTAAAACATTATTTAAAAGTGAAATACAGTGTCAGTTTTAATATTAGACTATGTTTTTAACTATTGCGATATACTTTTACTTTGTATGATCTGTTGTAGACTATATTAAATTTGACTTAGTATTATATTTTTTTGTAATTCACTTTGCATATATTGACTTGGCCGATTCATGTATTGTTTTTATGGCTCAATAAATTGATTTGATTTTAAAATAACGAAATTAAATCTCAATAAAATCAATGAATTTAGAGAAATATTTGAAGACAAAAAGGGGAAGTGATAATGCTGATAACAAACAACTATAGGCTAGTTTCATTTCAAGGACGTTTTTATGAATTGAATTTTTGCTTCAATTCAGTTTTCGATTTTAAAATAATAGTGATTATTGTTCAAACATTTTTCTTGTAGTTTGAACATAAATGTATTTGATTATCTAAATTTGCAATAATTTAAAAGAGTATAATTTTAAATTGTAACGTGAAACTGAATAAAATAAAGCTTTGATATTTAATCAAGTGTTTAGATTTAGAATTTGAAAATTGCTCTGGGGAATATTCTTGCATATTATGGAAAAGCTATCTTATCACAAATTGTGAATTATATTATTTTATTTGAGTAATTAGGTAAAATTCTATGGATTTGATAAGTAAATGCAATCATCGGATAGAGAAAGGGAAGATCTTATCTTGATTACAAATTTTATTAAGGTTTTAGTCAGGTTAGGTTAGAAAACTGTGCAAGACTATAATAAAGAATATGATTAAATCTGCTTATTTCTACCTATATTGGTGAACTTGGTGAAATTTTAGTTGATAATCAGCCTATGCAATTAAAGACTTGCTTTGATTTTTTGATAGGACTATCAAAATTACTTCATTAGAAATCTGCAGTGGTTTTAAAAAGCGCATGCAATGGTTTAAGCTCAATGATTATTATTTCATGATTCTGACGTGGATGCTGTTCAAGGATAACATTTCACACAAAATTTAACGAATTTCAATTTTTGTTGGGAAAGGAATTTGTAATTTTTTACATTTTAAAAATGTTTTAAGCCAAAAACATTTTTTTATTGTGGATGATACCCACATGAGCCGGGAGACTTGTGAAAGAGACTTGAGCACGTGAGTGATAAGGTGAATAGGTGAATGATGAGAAACATGCATGACTGAGTGAGATTCGAACCAAAACCTACAGGAAACGAAGCCAGCCAGAGCCCTATCTTATAACAGACAAGCGCTCCAACCAACTGCGCTACCAGAGTCGTCACTTTCACGTGTACTGTACCGTACCGGAATTTCCCTTTTGGGCTCTTTTTTTTCAAAACATTCGTTGAAAAACAATTAGAAATTAGCTACTACCAATATACCAAAGTATTATTTTCTTTTTTGACCGCATTGAAATAGAATCATCCCAAGAGTTTGATGAACTAGTACCTTCATAATGATTCTACCCACTGACTTCAGAGTGAAGAAAAGGTACAAAATTAATAACATAATATAATTTTATGTTAGTTTGAAGTGACTGACAATTGAATAAACTGACAAATAGTCATAAACAGAATTTATTAATTTCGAATTCCTTTAATTGCTATTACTTTATACTGAAGACTTCCGCAATGGCGGATATTGACAACAGCATTGAAAAGCTGATGGGAATCGATGAATGCTACTGTACAAAAATATCGGTCACCACCGGGAATCGAACCACGGACCTCTCAATTGCCGGTTGAGCGCTTTAACCACTAGACCATGGACCATGGTCCGTGGTTCGATTCCCGGTGGTGACCGATATTTTTGTACAGTAGCATTCATCGATTCCCATCAGCTTTTCAATGCTGTTGTCAATATCCGCTATTGCGGAAGTCTTCAGTATAAAGTAATAGCAATTAAAGGAATTCGAAATTAATAAATTCTGTTTATAATTTTATGATTTTAATACTCTTGGCAATTTATTTTGAAGTGAGAAGGGATGTTAGTTCTATTATTTTTTCACAGCTTATTATTCAATTATGAAGAAAGGTCCTCTTTGTTTATATACTATCTTCAATAGTACGTGGGTCTGACTACAAAACAGAGCCAATATAACACCACAATTATCTATTTAAAAAACTGAGGGTTGTCACTTTAAAAATGCATATGCTTAGAGGTATCATGTGTCGAGCATTTTCAAATTGCGTTTATTCCACCCTATTTCAATCATTAAATTCAGTGTGGCAATTGCATTTGGGGGGGGGGGGGAGCTTTTGTTACTTGAAACCACTGTTTGTCTTACAAAATTTAATAACTGAAAAATATCTCATGCAGTTACTTAGAGACTATCTGAGTACAACATTGTTTATGAAAGCTGAATGTGAGAAAATTTTTCATTTTTAAACCCCTGAAGAAGCCATATGTTTATTATCAAGCCCTCTCGAAATCTCCCTAGGGGTGCTACTGTAGCAAGACAAAATCATGTCACTGAACTTAATTCCCATAGAAAGGGTGACAGCTCAAGTCAGGGAATGGGTAAATAGTGATAATGAGCATAGATAAATTGAACTACATCATTGGTTAATAGGATTTTTTTTCATTCAATTAATAATTTGATCTCATCTTATTAGATGTTTTAAACTAAAGAGCTGATGAGTAAAATTTCTAACAAGAATATTATTTATATTTCTTTATCTTAATCTATATGAGCTCTGGAATTAGTGAACGATTTTTATTATTCTAAAAAGTTATAAAAAATAATTATGTAAATTCATTTGACAACACAGAAAAAGTTTTTACTTGTTTGCATGTAGAAAAACTTGGTTTTCATTTTTGAAAATTGTTGGATAACTTGTGTACTCACTTGTTTCCAAGTGAAGATAGCTGTTTTCTTTTCTCTCTTTTCTTTAATAAAGTTTTTTAATAATGATTTTTTCTATCTATTGTTCATCGTTTTTTTCTACTCATTTGTCTTTATATTGTAAAGTTTGCAACACAGTGTGTGAAATATTTTATTTTATTCGGGTTAATTTTGTTAATATACATAGGGCGGGGTAGTCTCACTTCTCTGAGTGTGTTAAAAATGTATTTTGTGAAGTACACTCCACTCGGGACAATGCTTAGGGTGTCCAAATTTATTTTTTCACACTTATCACACTTGTGTTGGTATTTTTATTTTTGTAATGTTTTGTAACTGAATAGTTATTAAGTTTCAACCATACAATATAATGTATTATTATGTAAATATTATTTCATTCAGTATATTATAATCGAATTATGGTTGGAGGAGATAAGCGCTGTTTGAATATTTTATTGTATGTTACTATTGTTTTACTGCATTGCATTACTGTGTGTGTGATATAGATCCATTTTGAATTTGAATTAATATTTGGAAAGTGTCAATATCGTTGGAAAAACATTATGATTATCAATAATTACTTTCATTGGTGTTCTGCTTCTATTAGTGGCGGTACTTGCATTTTTGAGTGAGTACTTTTATTTGTGTGAGTAATTCAAGAATAATTGTATTTGTGAAATTGGCCTGCAATGTAGCCTAACTAAAAACTTCCCCTTGACGCGAGGATATTTGACTCAGTATGAAATTATAACGGAAACATATATCAGCTTCTAGTTTCTGTTGTGCAAGAATGTAGTGCTTTGAATGAAATTAAACGAATGAGGAATTAACATTTCTAAGAAGAATGTGAGTAATGTACATAATTTACTTTAGGTTCCTATTTTCGTGCGGCTCTTTTTGCTTGTTTTTTTTTAAACAATTGCTCTCTGTTGTAAGCAAAAAAATCACAAATATTACTAGCAGTTTGCCCGATTCAATTGAATCTAGGTTCAAATGTGACAACTTATTTACAAAATCAATTTAATAGTCTAGTTTATGACCTGTCTTCCCCTTCTTCTATTTACTCTTCTCTGTCTCCTTTCCTTCTATTATTCTATAATATCTCTTTCCATTATTACTAATTATATAGTTTCTCAGTTTGAAGTTATCGAGGTTTAGTTTAATTGTCAAAATTTTGTTCAGACTTCACCCTTATTATGTAAATACTTCACATAAAATCTCATTGTTAATATCCAACCTTTTACTCATATACAATCTATTGTGTTGTTAATAATATTCTTTTTAATCAGTAGATGGAATTTTGTAAATTCAGTTAAATTGAGTAATTTTATCTTTCATCTTTATATTATCTCCTCTTTACCCGTAAGGGTCTCCCCACCACGAAAAGCCATACGAATTTACTTTATCTCCTCTTTCTTAACCCTACACTTTCTCTTCCACCTCGTATTCTTCTCCTCATCCCCATGCACATAGTTCATTTTTTGTCACATGCAGCACTAGAGTTTCATCAAAAGAGAACAACATTGAAACTTTCATTTATATATAATGACATACAACTATGTGTTAATGGTTAACAACAAGTATTATTAAATCCCATCTCAAGGTCAATATTGAAAAAAATATATATATTTAGAAGTTATTACATAGTATGAAGATTCAATAGAGAACTGCTGTGAATAATTGGACTGTTGGATCAGTCAAAAACAGCATTATTGTCCATAAAAGATAGAAAATAGATTTTTTATTTCCAAACAAGGATCATAGGAAGAATAAAAGGACCTCCAATTGAAGTCGTCAAGCAATCGGATACTATCATCAGCATTATTTCTATGTCCATGCTCATATTCCTTTGCATTCGAAGGAGGCTTTCTCTGCATTGTCCCTGAGTTTTCAACAATAATCACCCACAAAAACTAGACAATATCTTGTGGGGAATCATCGCTGGATTGGGGAAATCTGCTGCACAGAGCTGCTTCAAGTTCTTTTTCCTTCCATCAGTAGGCACATACACAGTGATGTTCCAAGCTGTAGCTCTCATTGAAAGCTATGCACTAAAAGAGATGAAGAACTTGATCTCTGATCATTGCTGAGGGGTACAAAGTGAGTATGAAAAAGCATATAGTTGAGCTCCAGAGTAGTTGATGAATTGGGGCTGAAAAGGGGATGAATAGAGAACTGCAGCTTGGGAAATCGTCTGTATCTGCAAAGTATCAATCTTGAAGTGATTTTTGTTCACGGATGTGCATTGTTGACCCTCATCCTCAGTTTTCCTCAAAAATGTTTTTAATAGTGGCTGCATTTGATTAAGATGCTGTCCAACATTGACTATCTTTAAGCCACTCCAGTCCAAACATTGACTGTCTTATTTCTCCCCCAAACACCCCCCCCCCCCCCCTGCTCAAAGTGGTGGTCGCATATAAGATGCTATGTCCAACATTGACATTATGCATTATAAGCCACCTAACAGTTCTCTGTCACCAGAGGCAATGCATGATTTATTAGAATCCCCCAAAAAAATTTTTTTCTGTTTAATAAACAAGTCTAGTTATTGGGAAAAATATTGAAAAAAATTAATACCCACCCTATATATATTTTTTTCAACTTTTGTTCATTGTTGCCAAATGGCAACTCCATGCACCAGAGGACATGAATTCCCAAATCAGTATTTTGCCTTCTAAACTGAAAGGTATTGGTAAACGTGGCCTTGGCCTTTATACATTATTATCACTTGCAATTTTTTAATACTGATATTATAAAAATCCTAAATAAACTAATAATTTCATATTTCCTTCTATGTTTTCAAAGTTATTTATTGTCCGATTGAAATGCCAAAATTATATACAGTAACTTAATCAATGTTTATTTCTTTACTACAAGCTAATTTATATTTTCAAATGTCTTTCACAGTATGATATTTCAAAAAGCAGTTATTGCTCTGATTGAAGCATAGGTATACAGAACATTTGTTGCATTTTACACGAGTATAGCCTTTGCAGGAGTGTATCCTGCATCTCTGCTTTTTTTCAATGTGCTCCATTGAGCACATTGAAAAAAAGCAGAGAGTTACGTCTGACTGTGCCCAATGATAAAATGCCTCTCTTTTCTAAATATATCATGAGAGGGACACTTGTGTAGTAATTGTCATGATAGAGTTTGTAATTTACATTTTCTGGTACTTTACGTGTCAGCCTCACAACAACATTACTACTGGCACCTAGGTCAGGCTCGTTATCATGTCTCCTGGAACTGTCGTTCTCTTGTCCTGAATAGATTTCAAAGTTATACATGAAGCCGGTAACTCCACTCAGAACAAACAACTTATATCCATATCTATGGGGTTTATTTGGCATGAATTGCTTCATGTGATACCTGGTTTTAGTAGGGCACACTTGCTCATCAACTGATAAGCTCTCTTCCATAGGAATTGACTGAAATTTATTAATTAGATGATTGATGACTGGTCTTAGTCGAAATAGCTTGTCATGACCCGGTTGATTCCTGGGAATAAACTCGCTGTTGTCGTTGAAATGAAGAAACCTCCTTATATTTTCAAATTCATTGACTGACATTGTTTCCTTCACAAGCTGAATTCCAATGACATCATGCCAGTAGTAGCGTACATTCCTGATGCAGGAAATACTTGACAGAATCAGGATCCCTAAAAACTTTCTAATGTCATTTTCTGAGATATGGTTTGCCTTCTCAGGTACTGTCTGAACACTGTATAGAGTACTTTGCTCACTAATAAGTTTTATAAAGTCTTTGTCAAAAAAATAGGTGAAGAACTCATACGGTGTTTGGAGTGAAGCTATTTCATCAGGTAACACATCATTACCCTTGAAGTCAATATCATCACGTTCCAGAAAGTCTTTCTTCCAAGTTGTTCTATAATGACTACTTCTTTGAAGATTGGGTTCCCTATTTTGACAATCACTGGTGCTTGAATGAGCAAGGTTTGAGCTATTAGATACATTTGTAGAACCACTTGTGGTTGGTTGATCAGGATCAATGTGTCTAAATGAATCTGCACTCACCTCAGTTTGAAGAGTCTCACCTTGAACATTTTCCTCCTCCAAATCAAGTGCATTGAAGAGAGCATTTTCATCAAATGTGGGATCATCTTCATCTTCACTTATATCACTGTCCTCAATACCACTAGGAATGTCTCCGACAAGAATATCTTCTTCATTCAGTTTCTTCAACTCACCATTTTCATCCAGAAAATAAATCTCGGAACTAACATCACCTCCTCCCAAATCCATTTTACCGGATTTTATTTTGAAAATTAAACACTATTCAGTAAATAAAAACCTATTGCAATGAATATTCCCGGTTTTCAACATACAAGCATCATCCAAAACAACTCGCAATATACATAACCTCTACAAGGAGTTTCGGCTTCATATAGCTGCCATGTGCATGCTGTTGCCATATGGCAACCAACATTCATAACGGCTGTGAGAAATATAAAAGTTTTATTTGTTATTTTCAAATTCAAAATAGGAATTTTCAGCATTTTCTGTATGTAAAACAATTTTTGTTTTCATTCTAAGTGTCAATTTGAATATGAACAGTTATTATGAAATCAAGATGACCAGCTGATATGGAACCCTGGGCAACCTGCTCAACAAAGCTGTTGAAATGAACAAGCTAACGCTCTCTAGCTGTTGAGAGTACAACTACTACGTGGAATGATATCATATTATGCCATTCAATGCATTCAGTAGCCGTTTGGCAACAAATTCTCGAAATAACAATGGAAATAGACTAGGTTGCCATTTGGCTACTGCATGCATTGCAGGGTTAAGATGCAAATAAAACATTATTTTCTTTCAATAACATGGGCTGCATTCAAGATGCTGACTTGACAATAGTCTTTTTAATTTGTCACCTGCAACCCCTATCCCAGCAGAAAGCACCAAAATGGTGCAAAACACTATTCCCCCCCCCCCCCCCTTCTGAAACCTCCTCCCATTGGTGAGCGCATATAAGATGCCATGTCCAACAATGACATGAATGATATGCCACCTAAAAATCCTCTCCCAGCAGAGGCTGCATTTAAGATGCAAATAAAACACATTATTTTATTATTATAACATGAGCTGCATTTAAGATGCTGACTTAACAATAGTCTGTTTAATTTGTCACCTAAACCCGTTTCCCTAGTGGTGGTCGCATATAAGATGCTTGGTCCAACAATGACATTATGAATATTATATGCCACCCAAAAACCCTCAGTTAACAGAGGCTGCATTTATGATGCTGACTTGACAAAAGTCTGATTTATTTGTTACCTGTAACCTCTATCCCAGCACAATGCACCAGTATGATGCAAAAATCAATTTAAGAATGATAGTTAGCAGAGATACAGACGATTTTTCAAGCAACGTTATCCAAAACATACCCCACCTTAATCAATTCTTCGACCACCCTGGTCCTTTACAATGTACGTTTTCATACACATTGGACGCCCCAGCAATGATCAGAGATCAAGTTCTTTATTTATTTATTTTGACGAATTTACAATGAGTGTGAAGGTGCAACAGACTGAAGTCCAAAACTGCTCCCTTCACAAATTTTGAATATGTTAAATAGTCCAAAACATTGAGGTTAACACAGACTAAAAGTTTAAGTTATGCTGAAAACCTTCACTTGAAAAATAATAAAATGAATCTTATCACTTGACCACTATCAATTTAAAAGTTCACCTGAAACGAAACACTAAAAACAGTTAAAAATAGCTAATATAAAATTTTTATAAAAACTTTTGAGCAAAAAAATATTATCTGGTTGCTATTATGATATTTATGTATTTTAATGCATAGCTTTCAATGAGAGCTATGGCTTGGAATATAGAAGTGATGTTTGGCGAGATGTGATCAGTGCGCACACTCTGTGGACTCCCAACATCATTGTGTATGATGGAAAGAAAAAGAATTTGAAGCAGCTCTATGCAGCAGATTTCCCTAATCCAGCGATGATTCCCCACAAGATGTTGTCTAATTATGTGGGTGATTATTGCTGAAAATTCAGGGACAGCACAGAGAAAGCCTGTTTTGAATGCAAAGGAGTGTGAGCATGGACATAGAAATAATGCTGATGATAGTATCCAATTGCTTGACAATTGCAGGTCGACTTCAATTGGAGTTCCTTTTATTCTTCCCATTCCCTCTAGAATCTTGTTTGAAAATAGAAAATCTATTTTCTATTTATTTTTTTAATCTATTCAAAAGTTACTGTATAGTGTAAAGATTCTACAGAGGACTGTGAAGAGTTGAACTGTGGGATCAGTTGACAAGGGATGTACATTATTGTATGTCCCAAAATATCTTATAATATATAAATGAAAGTTTTAAGTTGTTCTCCTTTGACAAAACTCTACCACTCTGTGACAAAAAATGATCTGGGTGCATTATTGTTATGTGGGTGAGGAAGAAAAGGAAGAAGGCATAAAAGAAGGGGAAGGTTGAATGGGGTACTGACTAGATTATATAAGCTGGGTTTTCTGTTGGAGTTATCATACACTGCTCTCACACCAGACAAATAACTACTGTGCTTACCAGTCTCGTGCTCCAGCTGTGCCTACCAGTCTTGTGCTCCAGCTCCATCAACTTTCAAAGTAAGTGTTGAAAACTAACCTATTAATGCATCCTAAAATCTCTAATGCTTGCACTTGTAAATGCTTGACAGTATTCATTCCACTTACAGCTTTCTAATGCATATTGTTCCATTTCAGGCAACCTACAACTATCTTATGATTTTATTTGGCAATGCCTAATGCATATTGTTTTATTCCAGCTTACCATGTCTCTTAACAAGAGAAGACGCTGCCAGCAAACTCAGGAAAACTGTGATGATTTCATTGTGCTGGAGGAGGCATTCAACAACAATCTTTGAACCTTATCTTTCAACAACCAGTGCTCAACAAACCCTCAAAAGGATTTCCACTCCTTCCTTGACAACCTAGAGGAGAAGATCCAATGCAATGAAGAGATACATCCATGGCTGAATGAGATTCAAACCTAAGGCTGCAGGAAACGAAGCCAGCCAGAGCCCATTATCTTATCACAGACAAGCGCTCCAAACAACTGCGCTACCAGAGCCACCAAATATGTCACAGAATATTACAATTGGATTCCTTTACTGTTATTAAGGACTATGGTATTACGAGAAATATTGCCATTATTCCAGTTTGGAAAAAAGGATTTGTTATCAAGTAACAAGATAATTTCTTTGTCCTATAATTACTTTCTAGACGGAAATTTATTGCAGATTTTACTATTACCTCAGAAAATAATAACAATTTCTAGTAATTAAAAAATAATGTGAAATTGGGGACAATGTTAAATGGCGTAATGTTTTTCATTTAGAATAACAAGAAATGAAACTAGGCTATAGTTATTTCAAATTGAACCGTGTTATTTATTTAAAAAGAAAAGTTTGAAAATGAATAAATGCACATACTACCCAATTACACAATGACAAATCCAATAATTACACATGAGCTCTAGGATGAACATATAATATATAATTATATGTCCGATATCCTGGATCTCATGAATAATCAACAAAATTGTCGCAAGAAAAGAGCATGTTTTACAATATTCAAAATTGTTTTTAAACAAAATCGTTTTCGACTATTATTATTTAATTTGAATATCAGAGTGGAATTTTGAATATTATTTGTAGATTGTCTTTTTATTGTGAAAATACTGTTCAATTTCCAATAGTTCGAGAACAAAGCTACGTTGCAGAAACATTATTATTAAATTTATAGGGTAAATTCTCTATTATTTGAATATCAGAGTGAAATTTTTTATTATTTGTAGATTGTCTTTTTATTGTGAAAATACTGTTCAATTTCCAATAGTTCGAGAACAAAGCTACGTTGCAGTAACATTATTATTAAATTTGTAGGGTAAATTCTCTATTATTTGAATATCAGAGTGAAATTTTGAATATTATTTGTAGATTGTCTTTTTATTGTGAAAATACTGTTCAATTTCCAATAGTTTGAGAACAAAGCTACGTTGCAGAAACATTATTATTAAATTTATAGGGTAAATTCTCTATTATTTGAATATCACAGTGAAATTTTGGATATTATTTGTAGATTGTCTTTTTATTTTAAAACTACTGTTCAATTTCCAATAGTTCGAGAACAAAGCTACGTTGCAGAAACATTATTATTAAATTTATAGGGTAAATTCTCTATTATTTGAATATCAGAGTGAAATTTTGAATATTATTTGTAGATTGTCTTTTTATTTTAAAACTACTGTTCAATTTTCATTAGTTCAAGAACAAAGCTATGTCGTAGAAAAATTATTTTTATATTTATAGGGTAAATTCTCTATTATTTGAATATCAGAGTGAAATTTTGAATATTATTTGTAGATTGTCTTTTTATTTTAAAACTACTGTTCAATTTCCAATAGTTTGAGAACAAAGCTACGTTGCAGAAACATTATTATTAAATTTATAGGGTAAATTCTCTATTATTTGAATATCAGAGTGAAATTTTGAATATTATTTGTAGATTGTCTTTTTATTTTAAAACTACTGTTCAATTTTCATTAGTTCAAGAGAACAAAGCTATGTAGTAGAAAAATTATTTTTATATTTATGGGGTAAATTCTCTATTATTTGAATATCAGAGTGAAATTTTGAATATTATTTGTAGATTGTCTTTTTATTTTAAAACTACTGTTCAATTTCCAATAGTTTGAGAACAAAGCTACGTTGCAGAAACATTATTATTAAATTTATAGGGTAAATTCTCTATTATTTGAATATCAGAGTGAAATTTTGAATATTATTTGTAGATTGTCTTTTTATTTTAGAACTACTGTTCAATTTTCATTAGTTCAAGAACAAAGCTATGTAGTAGAAAAATTATTTTTATATTTATAGGGTAAATTCTCCATTATTAGTGTAGCTTGAGATGATAAGCAGCTAACATTGGGAAATTCTGGCTTTGATATCAGATGTAACTATAATTTCATTAAAATTTGATTCGATTATTGATTCCAAGAACTAATGTTTCATTTTATAGAGGCTATAAAAATTGAAATTCGAAGATTATTTTGAATACAATATTGGGAATTTACTTAATTTTGGACAATGGAAATTGCATCTAAATTACAGTTTTCAATATTGCAAGAATCAATGATTTTGATAATTAAAAAAAGTGGTCCAGGTGATATACCTTTATTTTATTATTCAAATTGTAAAATTAACTAGTTGAACGATAATTTTATTACTTATGAAGAATTTATAATTTGTATCATTGAAATTCAATAATTACCGATGCAAATTCCGCCAGGGGTTCACTCCCCACCGACGCCATTTGAAACGCGGGCGAAAATGCGACAGATGAGATTGGAAATGAAGATTATCATAAGATCAGATTGTTACAAATGCGACAGCAATCAAGAATTTCAACTCCCTATAAATAACTCTTATCCCGAGGGCCTTCCTGAATTGTTGGTGATGGTAAAATTCTGAACATTCAGGCAAATTCAGTTGAAGCTCAGAAATCTTGTAAAAAAAAACCTAAAGAAGTTTGAAACTAATCAAAACACCTAGTTCGGTACAGACGAAAAAATTAATTGGTTCAATGGTTTGAAATCAGTCATGGATTCAACAAAAAAGTGTGAGTTTCATTGCAAACTAAATTCCAAATTCAAGTTTAAAAGGCGAAGCAATCTTTGAAAAAATTCAGTGCAGTGCAGTACAGCTCCATAGGCAAATAATATTGATATAATAGACTACTATATAATCATCTTTAAATTCAAATTCAATTATTACTTGGGACTTTCTTTTGCGTTCATGTAAGGGTTTGAAATAATAGAAAAATGAGCTTATCCACGTTCTAATTTTGTGTTATAATAACGGGTGTTTATAAAATAATATCGGATTTTCAAAGCTTCATAGTATTCATTACATACTACTTACAATGAAAATCACATTAAATGAAAGAGAAATACTTTTGTTTTTTAGCTCCTGTTGGTAAGCAATTAATTGCAAAGAGACTCTCCTGAATTTAATGCTTTGTTTGTGCTATATCTTGGTGACAAGTTAATGTGCCATTTGTTGGTTGGGGGTAAGCGCCTGCAACTGGTACTTCCTGTCGTTATGCGCTAGAACTTTGGCTATTTCCTCAATTGGTAGAAGATGAATAACAGAACTACATTTGGCACCATTATGATACACCATAATAATAAATAATAAGCGTATGGCTTTTAATGGTGGGGAGACCCTTACGGGTAGTTCCACCTCGCCGTTTGTGCCATGTTACGGGGAACATGTGGACCTACTATTTTAGGTGGGTTCCGAACCACCGGGTAAGTGATAATAAAGCTTGTAACATCAATATGATGTCATGTGAGTTGTACTGTTTGAGTTGCACTTTTTTTGTTGTATTAATTTGAATTGTAAGTTGTATGTAATAAACACTATAAAGCGTAAAAACTCCGATATTTCTTATAACACCCAGTACTTAGCTATCGAAACGATAAAATAATAATTCATCAATATTTTGTGTGTAAAAGATATAAATTGCATTTTGATTAACACTATGGTAAATTGAATGAGTGATTCTGAAGAGGGGAAATTTAAATATACTTTTAGAGTCATAGAGTGTCAGCTGTGTCTATCTGAAAGAGAACTTAGTAATTTACCAAACCAATTGAGGTAATCATTGAGTTTGAGCACCAACCATATAATACTGTTGTTTAGGGAGGGGGCAGATGGTAGACGGCAGATGGAGGGTTGGCATGTAGTAGGCCTACCGGTACGGCATTGATCCGGCGTGGCCCCATGTGTTCCTGTTCCTGGCTCGTTTTCGTGGCCCGTTCTGAAATAAACATTAATCTTAGCATCAATTTTGTCAAGTACCAAATAGCTAATACAATAATAAAAATATCAGTCACCACCGGGAATCGAACCACGGACCTCTCAATTGCCGGTTGAGCGCCTTATAGCAATTAAAGGAATTCGAAATTAATAAATTCTGTTTATTTATATTTGTCAGTTTATTCAATTGTCAGTCACTTCAAACTAACTTGTGAGATACGAGCCGATATGGCCAAGTTGAAAATGAATGCTACTGTGCAGAAAGGCCTCCATGGTCTAGTGGTTAAGGGCGTTCAACCGGCAATTGAGAGGTCCGTGGTTCGATTCCCGGTTGTGACTGATATTTTTGTACAGTAGCATTCATCGATTCCCATCAGCTGTTCAATGCTGTAGTCAATATCCGCCATTGCGGAAGTCTTCAGTATAAAGTAATTGCAATTAAAGGAATTAGAAATTAATAAATTCTGTTTATGTATATTTGTCAGTTTATTCAATTGTCAGTCACTTCAAACTAACTTGTGAGATACGAGCCGATATGGCCAAGTTGAAAATGAATGCTGCTGTGCAGAAAGGTCCCCATGGTCTAGTGGTTAAGGGCGCTCAACCGGCAATTGAGAGGTCCGTGGTTCGATTCCCGGTTGTGACTGATATTTTTGTACAGTAGCATTCATCGATTCCCATCAGCTGTTCAATGCTGTTGTCAATATCCGCCATTGCGGAAGTCTTCAGTATAAAGTAATTGCAATTAAAGGAATTCGAAATTAATAAAAATTCTGTTTATGTATATTTGTCAGTTTATTCAATTGTCAGTCACTTCAAACTAACTTGTTGGTACTAAGAGTCGTTGCAGCAGCTCAAAAATAAATTAACTTTTTCTCTCTGCTTCTAATTATTAATGGGAAGTCCATCCAAATTGAATTTCAATGCTAAATAACACAGCAATAATGATCGAGAATTTGACAAAGCTCCATCAATTAAGCCCCCCACTCTACAACTCCTGAACACATGATACGAATATCAATCAGTTTCTGATATCCTCCTCCTCCTGCTCCTCCGCCAGCATTGACAGGAAATAGCGGAAGGCGGCGTCCCCTTCCTTTCCATTGCCAACAATTTGGAAATAAATTCAAAAGAAGCGAAAACTATGAAATACAACAAGAGAGAAATAAATAATGGAGAAACTTCAGAAGGATTTATAAGAAGTTAGTCATGAATCGACCTGCAAATCTGTACACTAAGATAAAAAAGCTTTTGAAAGTATGAAGTACCAAAACAAAGAAGATGAGAAATGTGGAAAAACAAAATAAAAGATAAGTTCCTAACAGGTATGAAGAAAAAACAAGGTGAAACTGTACAAAAGAGGGTGACAATCTATTGAAAAGAATAAAGGAATGTTTGAATTTGTAAAGGAGCTGCTCTACCATAAGAAAATATATGAAAGAAAATCTAGATGAGAAAACTTTTTTAAAAGTTGACAAAGCTCATAAGTTTATCACTTGGAAATGGGAACTCAGAATAGCCTACTAAAGTTTTATTAATTACAAGAACAACTGAATGAAATAACTTGTTTAATGCACGATTCTTCTTGCAGACAGACAAATGCTTCTTATAGTTTATTTAATCGAGATTTAAGAAAAATAATGAGTTGCTGTTTTTGAAATTTGACATGTCGGCCATTTTCTTAACTCCGAACATTATTTCTCAATAAAATTCATAGAGCATAGGAAATTCAATCATATATTGTGGTAATTGTATAACAGCTTCCAAAATTAATTATTAGGCATTACGGAAACTGCAATTTAGAGGAAAGAAAAGTTTCACATAGATTGATAATTGGAAGTTAAGCATACTATGGAATAATAATAATCATGGAATAATATTCTTACCTTTTGCTGAAATCAAATTAAATAAACGAAACAAACGAATGGAAACGCTGAACTAAAAATTAGCAGGAGCTAAAACTGTACTTTGTTTAACCTCGAGACGATCGCATTAGAATGAAGAATGAAGCATGTTCGTGTTCGTAGTATCATAGAACGTAGAACAGATGATCACCCACTGCCATTTGTAGACGATGCATTATTGCCACTCCGAATAAATAGAAAAGTTATTATCAATGAATCTCGTGTTTGATCAGAGATTTTCATACATAAATTTATTTCAGGAATGTATAAAATATTAAATGTTTGTGAAATCTCCACTAATTCCCAGTAAGTTCAGTGTAAGTACAGATGGTAATATAAAATTTCATATTAGAATTCTTAAGTGGTTGTGAATAGAAAAACTCGAAGTCAATATTAAATTTGGGCAATATTTTTTATTAAAATTACCAATTCAATAAGTTCACCATACATGTATATGAAATCATTAAACAATAGGCTGTTTACTAACCCAATTTGGCGCGTACAATTTGAATGTTTTGTTAGGTAAATCCATTCCTATGAATAATTTTTTATGTACTGTAATATTTCAGCAGCCTTCAAGTTTGGAAAATGTTATTTGATTCTTGATTACGAAAGAAGAATTCTGTCCATCAATGCATCCTATGTAACTTTTGTAGTTACTTGTATTTTCGCTACAGTACTAATTGGAATCCCATCATCTTTCTTCTATGCCTACATTGCTTAGAAACGATTTGGCCGACCGATTACATAGAAAGAAAGATTCCACGACATAAAATGGAACAAATTTTTTAATCGAGAATGAAATCCACTCAAAATGAGAAGTGATAGAAGTTAGAAACATCTTCATTCAAAAATTACATTGTTAGTTCGATCGTAGAGCCCTAAAATCTCACCAAACAATTCCACACACTACTAGATTGAACATTTCAGAGCTTTCTAATTTTTCTTCCTGAAACGTTGGTCCTGTGAACTAAATTTCTATGTAGAACTTGGCACATAAATAGCTCAATTAGAACTCCTTGAGCTCAAACAATATATAGGTACCAGACAAAGAAAGAAATAACAGTAGAAAAATACACATACAACAACCACAGTAAAAAATACAATAAAGAAAATTGAGATGTAGAAACCTAGATGCTAAGGAGAAGTCAGTAATGAGATTGATTATTGAAAGTAATAGTTGAATGATAGAAGAAAGTATCAATTTTGAATTGAGTAGGCTAAAGTTGCCTGCTATGTATCTCTTATCTCAAGTAATAGCGTAGCTATACTGTAGCATCCGATTGCTACTCCATTGGCCACACAGGTGCGATTATCGTTTCAGCCTGGAATATTTGTATCATCACACACTCAGATAGGAGTAGTTTGATGAACAGGAAAATATAGAAAACTTGAAAAGCTGAGAACTTGATAGTTGACAAAACTATATTCATTTTCATTTTCTGATGACCAGGTCAATATACTAGGTCCACTGCTTTTTTTGTTATATGTCAACCGTTTACCCAAAGAATTAATTAGTGGTAGAGCCCTCTTATTTGTAGACGATACATCACTCGTTTTCAGCAATTTCATGCTAGATAATTTAGAAATGAGTGCCCATATAGGTGTGCAGTCCATTGTCCAATTCTTAAATCAGTTGGAATTAACAATAAATAGTAAAAAATGCCAATACCTTCAATTCAAGACAGTGGCGGATTTACAGTGGGGGCTTTCGGGCTGAAGCCCAAATGATTTTTGGAAGAATGTAAATTTTTTACCAATACAATCAGTTTGAAGCTCGTAGCCTAAAATATTCATTAGCAAGAATTACCTAATTCCTCTACCGTACTAAGTCTTCAATGGTATGAAATCCGTTAACGTTTTAATACTGTTTAATGTCTTATAGTTACATTTACATTGCCTGCAACCAATCAACTCAGTGTATAGATTTTTGTACTTGCTGAATAGAAAAAGTAGTGCAACATAAAATTGCAGTAATTGAATCACGACAGTACCAACTTTATTTTAATGGAAAGTAATGAGGAACTACATTAACATTTATCAACCAATGCTTTTTTTAACATTCTATCACAGTGGTCGACAAACCAGTGATCACCAGCTACTGATATAAGTTATATATTGTGGAAAAATTCCAGATACAACGCTTGCATGGAGTTTACTTATACCTGTATATATTCTAATACCATTTTAACTGATTTCTCAAAGAGATTATGCAAAAGTTTTCTGGGGGAGTAATTCAGATCCCATATTTCTATAAGAGGAAAACTAATCGTCAGATAAAAACTTTAGAAAAACATCTCTTTTTACAGTGTGGAATTCACATTCTATTAAAACTAATAGGTTGAAACATTAGTTAATTGAAAAATATGTTTCTAATTAAAGCTCTCACATTGATTTTCATTCTTAAAAATGGAATAATATGACTGGAATACCGGAATAATATTATGCTCCTTGACAAACTTCTGAACACACCAGATTCAGCCTTAATTCAATCAAAATTTTCCAATATACTTTAAATTTAAATTAATTTTATCGCTGATATGGTTCAAAGCTATTTTTTATTTCCCAATAATATGAGTAGTTCTCTAGTTATAGTACGGGTATGATTGATTAAGAAAAATTCAAAAGCTTTCACAATACTACTTGTATTCAGTATACCTCTACCCCCCCTTACAAACCATGATTATCAGTAGCTACCAGCCACCCCCAAAATTTTTTCCTGGATCCGCCACTGATTCAAGAACAAACATAATTCAAATGAGGATAAACGTGTTTGTAAACGATAATCAACTAGACCAGGAAGAAAACATTGCATTTCTAGGAGTTTTGTTGGATAGACGATTGACCTGGGCTCCATACATTGAGAAAGTATGCTCTAAAATTTCATCTGGGGTATTTGTCCTGCGACAGTTCGCTAGATTAAATGACAAAAAGTTGCATTTTACAGCTTACCATGGGCTCTTTCTGTCGCATATTAGGTGTGCTATTGTAGTATGGGGTAATTAATCAAAACAAAACCTTGATAGGGTGTTTAAGATCCAAAATAAAGCAATTAGGTGTATGGAAAGAGTAAATACTAGATTAGATTCATGTAGGCCTTTGTTCAAGGGAATTGAATTGAATAACTGCCTTCATTTAAACCTGGGAGGGCGAAGTTAAGGCGCAGTCAGCCCTCTCCACCACTCCCATACAATTCTAATTATTGATCAAAACATAATATCTTAGAAATAGAACAAAAATAAAACAAATCTTTCTATAAGAAGGAAAACAAAACATGTGTTATCTCTTGAAAGTGACAAAAAAATACTCAAATAATTCTATAAAAAAATTTATGAGAAAAAAAGAGGAGATAGAGAAAGAAAGAAAAATAATAATAATGATAAGCGTGCGAGTAAATACTACTGTACCGTATAAAGGAAATAGATAATATTTCCAACTGTAAAATAATAGCCCTTGCACGTAAAAAAAAAAGAAATACGAAACAAATCTCCTAATCTATCATGATTGAAGACAAATAATTACTCAAATCACTCGCGTACACACACTCTCCCCTTACACTCTCTCTCACTCACACACACCCACACAACCCATTTAAAAAGCTTAAAACTTCTAGATTATGCCACGATCACCCTCGCCCAGCCATCTCAAAACCGCCGCGCCGAACGGTGCTCGCCTCTCCTCATTCCTAACAGATGCCGGCAAACCATTCCATAGTCTACAAGCAGTCACACAGAACGATTCATTGTACATCACAGTGCGATGCTGCGGTTTGTTCAACATGTTTTCCCCATGTCTTGTTCCTCTATTATTAATATCCCCAATAAACTGAAATCTAGCTTTCAGATATTGTGGGGCTCTTGCTAATAGAATTTTATGAAGGAGCAGCAGCACATGATAGACCCTACTGTCACGCAGCTTCAAAATACCTAGCCGCTCATAATAAGGGGTGATATGCTCATCCCTATCGAGTCCAATAAAGATGTACCTCACACAGTAATTCTGCGCCCTCTGCTGTAGCAGAGTGAGTGCCACTGTCATGTCATGATGAGTGACTAAGTTGGCATATTAAAAATGTGGAAATATTAAGGTCTTTACCAGCATCACTTTTCGACAAAAAGGAACCACAGAGCCAATTCTCTTCAGTGAATGTACCCCAGCAAAGACCCTGCTGCATGTTTTGGTTACTTGTTCGGTCCAGTCCAGGTTTTTATTGAAATTAATTCCCAAATTAGTAATGTTGTTGCAGCATTCCAGTCTATGTGCATTAATTTCAACAAACGGTCCATTAATTGTGTAATTTTGAGGTAAAAGTCTTCTATTGCCTATTATGATTGTTTTGGTTTTTGTTTCATTAACCTTCAATCTATGCTGTAGTGTCCAGAGTGATATTGCAGTCAAGTCCTCATTCATCTGGCTCACTGCAGTTTCTAAGTCTTTGATGTTAAAATGTCTGTAGAGTCGCAGGTCGTTGACATATAGGTGATGTTTTGTATGCATGAGTCTGTTGGTCATGTTGTTTACATAAAGGCTGAAAAGGAGTGGTCCAAAAACTGATCCCTGAGGCACTCCTCTGTTGACCACCCTCCAACCTGATATCTCAGCCACCTGAAACGCCATTATTTCTATCTAACAGCAGCCGATATTTCTATCAGTAGAAATTCCGGTTTGTTAGCTCAAGCAGTATCAGATTTGAATTTAATCTTAGGTTTTAATTTCTTTTCTCACATATACTGCTACACCCCCAAAAGTTTTATTTAATCTATCATTTCTTAAGAGAGTAAATCCCTCCAGATCCACTCCTCATGATGCCACAAATGGTTTCAGACACCAGCACCACATCGCACTGTTTAGACTCGAAAATAAGTCAAAATTCATCAATGTGACAGCCGATAGACTGAGCATTAACATGTGCAATTTTAAGATACTCGGAATAGCTCCGCAACCTGTCTTGCAGCAAACACCTAGTGTTCGATGCGGAGACTGAGTTGACTGATCTGAGCTGCTCATTTGAAAAATATGAAACAAGACCAAGCAAGAGTAATCGCAAGGGAGTGTGCGAACAAGTGAGTGCGAGAGTGAGTAGAGAAAGAGAGCGTATGAGGGAGAGAGAATGAGTCATGTCAGCAGATTCAATCTATATTTTTGTCAATACTCAATACTGTACGATCAACTAATGTCAAGAAGAAGATATACTGGACTTCCCTCTAATTTAAGTGAGATTATTAATTGAGTAGAACAAACGTAGGTGGATGGACAACAGATGGTGTAATTCATGATAAACACGAGTTACAAGAACTCTCGCAACTCGTGTGGCAAGAATTTAGACTGGAAAACATGTGGTCTATACTTGCGCTCTATTGCAATTAGCGACTCTATCTAGATAAACTCAACAAGTTTATATCAATGACAATAATGGAACAAACTATACAAGGCAAAGCTCAACAATTATTGTTATTGTTATATGTTATTTTGGGAGAATTAAAGGACAATGAAGTACCAAAATTAAAATGAAGATTGCTTTCTACCATGAACAACCATGAATACCATAATCAAAAACCAATATTAAATGCACCTCAAACATATTTAACCCTACTCTAGAAAATGGCTTCTTGCTGTAGTTGAATAGACTAATTTACATTTCAAAATGGATAAATGCGTGAATTCGATAGCCACGGTTTAGTTGTAAAGATTGACATTTAGCCCGTTATTGTAACCACTGCTGTATATTAACCGAGCTACAGCCAATTAAGTTTCATTGGAACAAAACTTAAATTGGCTATAATTTTTTCTGAAAGCAACAGAAACTTTATTTTTGAGGCATTAAATATAGCAGAAACTCAGCAGAATCTCATGATATACTGCTTATAGTTTCTGACGTTTTGGGTGGGGCCAGCTTCACGAAGGTTTGGAAATGTAGTATATTTGTGTCAAGTTTTTGATTTAGATGCGTACTAAAAGAGGTTTTTGAAATTTCCCTAGAAACAAGCCTGAGTTTAATGTTCTCCCAGCGGTTTTTTAGCGTTCTCAAGAAGTTCATGGCCGAAAAAGATGAAGAAGTTGAAAAAGAAGGGGGAAGTAAGATTCATCACAATGGAAATTAAGGGTTTGAAGGTGGAGATGGTGAAGGAAAAATGGAAAGAAAGAGAAATTGGAGGAGGAGGAGTAGGAGAAGAAGAACAGGGTTAAGAAAAATATACAACCAAATTGAATTTTTAAATAATTATGTGAAGTTTTTTATATCCAAATATTCAACGTTTTGAATCGCACAGCCTCTTAGTGTTTTATAACTCAACATTGTTATTAAAATTACTAATTAAAGATATAAATTTACCTAAAGACTTCATGAAAAGTTGAACAATATAGTTATAAAGTGTTTATCATAAATTATATAACAGTGTTTTGTTACATAGTGTAAACACACCCTAGCAACCATTCCGACAGTTACAATAGAAATGACAAAATTTACTTTTTGTGAATTATAGAAATGTATTAAACTAAACAAATTTAATAGAAGATGGAGTCACACACTAGGCATTCACAAACCTAACAAAACACTGTTATTCAACCATTTTGTACAACTTTTCACAAGCAAGAACAGTTTTTAAAATTGGTACCAGTATATAACAAAGTTTTTATTTATACATCAGTAGCTTTTTATTTTTATAACAATTCCATATGTAACAACTTTGTTATAAAACCTTTTATATCAAACTATGTTGTATAACAATGTTACAGATATCTAAATGCAGCCTAATTATGCATTTCTGTGCTTCACAATAATGCACCCCTTTTGCGCTAAGCCTAAAGCTGCACAATTTATGTATATTGTTGGTATAAAAAGAAGTAAAAAGATTTGGGATTAAATCTATTAACTCCCGATTTTTAAATAATCAATCACTGTAACACTTTTTTACAATTAAATCATGTCTCAGAAATGTAAAGGTAAGCCTAGGCCTACAACAGATATGAACTATATTTTTTATGTAGTAAATTATTATTCTATTCTGAACCTAGAACTGATCAAATGAGCAAGTGTTTTTTTAAATATGCAAACAAATTTAAAACGTGCAAATCAACATATAATTTAAAAGAAAATTTCTTCAGTTCTTGACATCATCGAATATCAAGTGCTTCAGCCAACATTGTTTACCCCCGAGTAGAGACCTATGAATTTTGCAGCCTCTGTAAAAGTTAATTAAATAAATTCATCAATAAATGTCATGAGAATGATAACAATACTTTTCTAGATTATGGCGATTATATCGCAAAACAAGAAAGACGAAATTACTTCTGTAAACATTTAAATTAGACTATAATGGGTACGCTCGCTTGATAACTTTTTAAATTATGTATATATTTCCTCCTTCATCACTAAGTAATTCTGTGATGTTTTGCATGATGAAATACTCAATGAACAATCTAATATTAAAACTGACACTGTATTTCACTTTTATATATTGTTTTACTCACTTATATTGGAGATCCTAGAGGGATGCATTTCACTTCTGAAAAGAAGCTTCGTCAGCCTTCATTTCAGAAGTGAAATGCATCCCTTTTAGCATCTCCAATATAAGTGAGTAAAACAATATATAAAAGTGAAATGCAGTGTCAGTTTTAATATTAGACTAAGTAATTCTAAGGCAAGCGAAGAAATGGTGTTTACCGTGTATGAATAAATAAATAAATTCCTGGTGGCTCGATTGCATGAATTTTTCACTAGTGCTTCAAACTAGTTTATTAATAGAAATAATATAAATATATTACTACCACTGAATTTGAATTAAATAAAGTCACAGACAAGAAAACTGCGTTGTATTATTAAATTTAAAATGTTGTGTACCCAACTTTTTTGTGACTATCAATAACTGATAGTTTTACATTTTCGATACTAACCACAATAATAATTGCTGTAATCTTATTGTGAGAGAATGATTTCAGCAATTCTTCTGAGAGTATGGGCGTTTCAAGTTGGTTTTTCCATGTTTGGAGGAAAGAGTCTATCTTCCCTATCAAGCTCACTTAGGTAGTTACTAACTACCCTGCAGGTAGTTATTGGGTAAGTGTTAGCCAAGTGCCGTAGCAGGTAACTGTTTAATCAGAGATAAGCTACGAAACTCCTGGGCGCTCTTTGTAAGGGTGACCGATTGGATTGGCCAGCAAAAAAGACTCTGTTCTCTGCTGTAAAATCACTTGCCGGTGGTTCAACTGTAGGTCCAACTCATCAATCACCATCATCCAATTACCCACGCTCAGGTCTCAGCCCTATGCGGGCTTCATCCTCCAAAAAAAATAGTGGCCTTTCAGAGATCTGATAAGGTAAATTATTTAATAGACTTAGAAAGTTAATATACATTGCATAAGATGTAATATAAAGATGTTACTATACATTGTAAACATACGTTTTATACATTACTGCAGGGTTCCGGCTACCAGTACGCATGTAAACAGATACAATAGAATATTATGTGGTTAGGAATGCAAAATGGAAGTAAAACAATAGTCTATGCTCGCTACTTGTTTTGTGAACAATGCTACTCTGTTTTCATTGGCAGGTGCTGCAAATAGGTTGTAAATTGATTCTTGTTGTTTCTTCTTTCTCCTCGAATGTCTTTCTCACTCCTATATGTCGGGCTTAGTTCTAATGATTTTGAGAATTTTCCAGATTATCTTACTAGGTTCCAGAATGTCATGGAATACTTGCAAACGGTACCTAAATAAGGAGTAGTCATTGTAAACAGTATTTCAGTTGTTATTTGATCTTCGCAACGTTCATATCTATTAAAGATGCAGTTGGTTAAGTATAAACGCTTTATTGAAGCAAACTAGGAACTACGATTACAAGCACATATACACACAATTATCATGTGCGCATAGTAATGGCACAAATATTAAAATCTTTCATCCTCTTCGATTTAAATTTTATTTTGACAAAAGAAAATCGAAATAATACATACTCAAAATGATAAAGTACTGTAATATTCAAAACTCATTTCCTAATTTCAGGAATTTCTCATTTGGTAATGCTTTTGTTAGTAGATGTCACTCAAGTTATCCTAACTTTTTACATATTTAATACTCAATGTATTTTTATTTACAATGTCTTTAATAAAATGCGTTTTTATGTCAATATGCTTGCATGCTTATCTTGCTGTTTTCTGAGCTCCCACCATAGTTCAGTTGGATTTTCTAGGCTTAGTTTTTGTACAATGATACTGTGTTTAATTAAATGATTTTTTTCAATAGAACTGCAAGAGATTGAAACTAAATTTTCGTTTTTAATTTTTTTTTTTGAGGATGAAGCCCACATGGGTCTGAGACCTGTGCGTGGGTAATGTGTTGGATGATGGTGATTGATGAGTTGGACCTACAGTTTTAAGTGGGTTCCGAACCACCGGGAAGTGATTTTACAGCAGAGAACAGTGTCTTTTTTGCTGGCCAATCTAATCGGTCACCGTTACAAACAGGACCTACGAGAACGCAGCTTATCTATGTGATTGAACAATTTGATAAAATGCGTTTTTATGTCAATATGCTTGCATGCTTCTCTTGCTGTTTTTTCAGCTCCCACCATAGTTCAATTGAATTTTCTAGGCTTTGTTTTTGTACAATGATATTGTGTTAAATTAATTGATTTTTTAATAGAACTGCAAGAGATTGAAACTAAATTCCTGGATTTCTTGTTCCATGACGAACTGCGTTGTTAATATTAACTTTTCATGTGAAATTTAACGACTTGCAGTCAAATATTCATTAAGAATAAGTATAACTTACTTAATCTGTAGGCCGAGCGCTTTCGAATCCTTGAGATCCATCTTCAGAGGCGTGGGTTCCTAGATCATCCCATGATCTAGGATCTAGGAACCCACGCCTCTGAAGATGGATCTCAAGGATTCGAAAGCGCTCGGCCTACAGATTAAGTAAGTTATGCTTATTCTTAATGAATATTTGACTGCAAGTCGTTAAATTTCACATGAAAAGTTAATGAAACTAAATTTTTGTTTTTCAATGTGCACTTACCCTTTCTTGTCAGTCCATCTTCCTAGTTATGAAAATGCTACCTTATTCCAAATTTCTCAAGCATTACACTGGGGTAAATCATTACTGTACCAAAAGTCCAGTACACAGTCTTATTAATATACTATAGACTTACATTGAATTTAACATAAAAAGTTACAAGACTTACCTTCAAGTGTGTATTCTTGTTGAGTACATAATATATCCTTTTCATTATCTTCTAATTTCAAGAACTCTTTTAAATCATCACAACTAATTGATTGTTTATTAGGGAACCTATGCTTCAGAATATCCAAAACTGATCTGAAAATTACCATCATTGAATTTCAATATTCAATTTTCTCTGAACAATTCAATCCAATTTTCTCTGAACATTCTAATAATATTTCATTTATTTATAACACATAACACAATCAAGTAAAGATACACAGGCATAGCCCACAACTGCTTTCTTTACAAATTTTTAAATGAAAAATCCAAATTTTAGGTTATGCCCGAGTTGAACTAGGAATTTCACTTCAAATACAATCATTGATTCATTCCAAAACAAAAATATCAATTTAGGAGTTGTATTTAAAAACGGAGCACTAACACAATCCAATAGTCCAGAGAAAGTTGACATAATTTTGAATTTTGTTTAGATTTAAGAGCCAAAATAAAGAATCCATAACATATTCATTTGAACATATATATTCAGAGGAATATATTCAGACTGAAAAAGTAATTTTGTAAAACTGGAAAATCTACTATAAAATGTTATTTTCTTGGGTGGAGGGTTGTTAACTATGAAAAACCCTCGAAAAAGCCCTGAAATCAATACTACTAAATTAACTCATAATCAATACCACATCAATAATAATTATGCTTTCAAATTGCTTAGCAATATGACATTGAATATTATCTCATACATATTAAATAGCTCAACATCACAATAATGCCTAATCGATGTGTTATTTATTGAAATGTTGCAGCTATATTAAGATAATTCAACATCCAGTGAGACCAGACTCCTCCAAAATAATAGCCCTGAACCATTATACTGTTAAGGAAGAAGAAAGAAGTAGGCTAATTACTGTAGTATTCATATAACTTGGCAGCATGTAGAAGATTGGTCATGCTACATCTGAACCCAGCTGCTGCTGCCAAGTTATATTAAAACTACAATATACTGCTGTGTCAATACGTCTTCTGGTTGCGATAAGCAGAGTGTTTTTTCTTCTTGCTCTTACTCCTGTTCTCTCCTCCCCTTGCGGTTTTTCTAAATATCTTAGATTGTTTACTTAGAACTTTGTGGAATGGACTCGAAAATGGGAGAATCCTTATCTGTTCATTTAAGAATTTGATATAACAGTATAATATAACCCTCCCAGTCCTTCTGGAAAATTAGAAATTTATTTAAAGCAAACGTTCAGGTAAACATAAGTTTCATTCATTGTTTGAATTTCGTTGACCTAACAAGTGGCAGTTCTGTTCTGTAGTACAAACGTTTGTTGTTAAAGTGATAATCACAGTATATTGTGACTGTATTAGTGAGACTTCCTTTACATTAATACAAGTGAACTCATACTTGTAGCTATTATTGTAAAACTGACTTGTGCTAAGTAAGTTTTAATTGTTCTGTTTAGACGTTTCATCTTGAATTATTGGGCAGTTTATTGAACAGTTATTATTTAGTATTTGATCAGCCTTTTAATAGTTAGTGATTGATTTTTGTACAGTAGTATAGAAAATTCTTTATAAGCTGAACATTATCGATTTATCTGTTTCTAATTGGTTTATTTCGTGTGACATTACTGATTAGTGCGTATTTTGGATAATTTGTGTAAATAAAGTGCGAGTGTGGGCGGAGGAACGAAGACAGCGGTTCTCTGAACAGATGAAGGCCTCTTGGAAAAGAAGAAGAACCATAAGGAATTGAAATGTTCTCCTAATACAGTACTCTACAATCGTGATCTCTAAATGGTCGAACCGAATCAAAAAAAAGTGCGAGTGTTAATTAAGAGTGTTGCCAGCATTATTTTAGAGATAGAACCCGTAACAATAATTAATTTATACTTTCTGGCTCCTCCTCTTTTTCAGAAATAAATGTATGTGATGCAACACTTTTTATAAAGGAACCTCTTTGTTAAAATTTATTCAAGAGCTTGAATCAAATGTTGGTAATGGAGAGCAACCACTAATTTTCTTGCACAGTACTTCTACATTAGTCCTGTTGGTCATTCAGTCATAGATTTGGTGCTTGTAAATGAAGTTACTCAAAGTTTACCATCTATGCCAATGTTTTATTATGTCATTGTTATAGTGAACCTGGAATGCAGTAGGCAAGTTGTGAGGACAGATGCGAGGAGAAAAATTGAATAGGAAAAGCACCTTAAGAATAATCATTGTATGGCCTTCACTCCTAAATAGATAAAGAATCTTATACCCAGGCAATGAATGCAAAAGTAGCCATTTTCGTAACAAATTAGGAGAAAGTTGAATTTTTGCAGGATTTTAGTATACAAAGTACTTATAGTACTCGAAAAAAACAAAGTCCCGACCCCCACCTCACTTGCTTCACCCTCCACCCCCTCCCCAACATTGCAAGAGCAGTACTTCAGTTAAAGGCTTACAACTCGGAAAATAATCAAGGTATCTTTGTGATCCTCATCCATTTTAATACTTACAAATATTCCTTAAGAAACATGTTATATACATTTTCTATGTAGCTAGCCTACTTTTTCCGGAATAATTAAATTTATACAAAAATATGTCACCACAAACAACAGTTTTAAACTTTGAGGGGGCTGGGAAAAAACCAAAAGGTGGTATTTTTGGAAAATTTTCGGAAAATGTACTTCTAAATGTGTACAATTGGCATTGTAATTGGTGTTTTAAGTAATAATAATAATAATAATCATCATCATCATCATATCACCATGATCATCACAAGTACATCACAATCAATAACGAAATAATAAAAAAGATATGATCAGTTGAAGTTGATTTTTGTGGTTTGTGGAGACATATTTTTGTATAAATTTGATTATTACTGAAAAATTAGGCTACCTACATAGAAAATGTATATAACATGTTTTTTAAAGAATATTTTCAAGTATTCGTTCTGTCTTACCTATAAGTTTATTGTAGGACATATTGGCCCGGAATATTTGAAGGAGAAGCTTGTACTTCTCAGTGATATTCATTCCAGAGATACTCGAACTCATCGTTTTTATCTCCAAATACCACATCACCGTACGGTGATATTTGATGCCTCGTTCAGCGAGACGGCCTCCCGTGAGTGGAACTAACTGCCACTGGGTATCATCTTCTCGCCATATCCTTCTCACTATTTGGCAAACGATTATACCGGCACCTAACTATTGCTGCTGGATACTAACTTCCTCAGGTTAATGATCAGCCTATTGGATGTTTATTTGGAAATTCATGCTAAAAAAAAACAAGGAGGAGTTGTCTTTCTTCATATTTCTATTTTATTTTATTTCTTCTACAATAAGGTTCATCATAAGGATAATGAATACCTCATTATGAATGAATAACCTATACCTTATTTATTAATTGCATGGTTCTTTTTCTCTAGATTATTATTATTTATTTTTTTCTTTCTTTATTCTCTAATATTAATATATCAATTATATAGTTACTCCTCATGTATGTATTCTGTATACTAGTATTGTATATTATTCAATTTGTTTTGAAACTAATACGGGTCTCATTAGAACCAGTGGAAATCATCAACTTGTATTAGAGTATTTTGAACTTAACCGCCATAGAGCCTATGTTGACTTGATCTATGTATCTGTGTGTGTGATCAATAAACCAACACTTCTCGGCGTAACCGCGCTTTGTCTACTTCATTTATAGGTTATGGACCCAGGAAGCTCTAAAAATGAGTTATTTTATTGATTTTAATCACTATGGTTGTTTTTTATAAGTGTAAAAATGTCAAAGTGAGTTATTCTCAGTGAAAATCGGACTGGAAAAGGATTTACAATCGAAAACTTCTGTGTGAAAATTCGACGTCGCTGTGTGCCACATGATGTGCTTTGTGCTAACATAAATGAACTTGAAATTGGTAAATGTACAATTTATTTCGGACAATTTAAGCCTGCAAAATGAATTCTTCCGACTTAATTACGAGATTCAACGGGACAAACTACAAACAATGGTTATTCCAAATGAAGTGTGCTCTTAGAGCTAAAGGTTGTTTGGACGTTGCCTTTGGCAAGGAAACAAAGCCACTTGCTGATAAAGAACTAGCGGATTGGAATAAAAAGGACGCGAATGCAATGTTTACTCTATCAACGGCTATGGACCAGAAACAAATTGTGTTAATTGAAAATTGTGAAACATCGTTTGAAATAATACAAAAACTTGATTCGATTTACTGCCAAAAATCTGAAATAAACAAAATGCTAATAATAGACAAATTTCATCAGTATAAAATGAACTCTTGTGATAATGTAGCTACACATATCAACAAAATTGAAGGACTGGCCAAGGAAGCTAGGGATATAGGTGAAACTATAAGTGAACTTTCAATAATTACAAAAGTTTTGAGCACCCTACCATCCAAGTACAGGACGGTAAGACAAGCATGGTTTTCTATGCCGGATGATAAACAGACAATTGCCAATTTAACTTCAAGACTTCTGGATGAAGAACGAGCTTTAGCGGAAGAAGAGACCAACGATCAAGCCCTTGCAACTTCCATTCAAAATAAGAAACCGTTTCCAGATAAACGAACTTTAATCTGTTATAACTGCCGTGAAAAAAATCATATCGCTAGAAACTGCAAAAAGCCTAAGACCTTTCAATCTACTCGTGAAAATCATGAACCAAGTGACAGAAGATTTAGATCTATGCGTGAAAACGACAGCAGATTTCGATCTACACGTGAAAATCATGACCAAAGAGACTACAGATTTCGATCTACACATGAAAATCACGACCCAGGAGACAAAAGGAAGCAGAATGAAGGAAATTTTTCAGCATTCAATGCAACTGAAGAAACCAACCTAGACTCAGAAGTTTGGATACTCGACAGTGGAGCCTCTTCTCACATGACGGGGAACGGCAAATACTTTGAAGAAATTCAAGAGTTCAACAATGCAAAGACAGTCATACTTGGAAGTAATCTCCGCCTTCCTATTAAAGGACAAGGTACTGTAAAAATCCAAAAATTGATTGAAGGTGAGTGGTTCGACTCCATTATTACCAATGTTCTTTATGTACCGAGTTTAAAAAGAAATCTCTTTTCAGAAGGTCAATTAACTAAAAAGGGTATGACTATTATTAAGGAAAATGATACAGCAAAAATTTATCACGACAAAAAACTTGTAGCTGAAGGAATTCGTACTGAAAATAATTTGTATAATATGTTGTTTAAAACTGTATTGCCAAAAAATATTGAGCTTCTTTTAACAAGTAATAAATCTGTTGCAAATCTTAAACTGTGGCATGAAAGATTAGGACACTTGAATTGCAGAGTAATTAAAGAAATGGTTTCTAAAGGATTAATTAACGGTATTGAAATTAATGACACTGAGAAATTTTTCTGTGAAGGCTGTACGTTAGGAAAACAACATAGATTACCTTTTACTGTAGGAAATTCATGGAAATCTTCCAAGCCAGGTGAAAGAATTTTTAGTGATGTCTGTGGACCCATGTCAGTACCTTCTATTGGAGGAGCCAATTATTTTATTTGTTTTAAAGATGATTGCTCAGGATACAGAGTTGTATTTTTTATTAAGAATAAATCTGATGCATTTGATGCTTTCAAGACTTATGTAAATAAACTTCAGAACATGTATGGACGTACACCAAAGTATTTGCATACAGACAATGGAACTGAATATGTCAATAAAACGTTTGAAAATTACTTGCATGCAAATGGTATTGAGATTGAAAGAACAGCAAGGTATACTCCACAACAAAATGCTAGGGTTGAAAGGGATAACAGAACAATTATGGAAATGACTCGTTGTATGTTATTGTCAAAAAATTTACCTAAAAATCTATGGGCTGAAGCAGTGAATACAAGTGTATACATTTTGAATAGATCAGGGACATGTCAAACCCCAAACTCTACTCCCTTTGAGGTATGGACAGGTAAAAAACCTTCATTGAAACACTTGAAAATATTTGGTTCAGAAGCCTATGCATTGATACCGGATTGTAGAAGAAAGAAATTGGATCCTAAATCAAAGAAAATGATACTAGTTGGCTATGACAGAAATTCAAATAATTATAGACTAATGGACCCCATAACACACAAAATAGTAGTTACTAGAGATGCATTATTCAATGAAAATGAATTCCCAGAATATGACAATGTAGATTTTGACAAAAGTAGATTTTATATTGATATAAATCAAGAACAAAAATCACAGGATAGCGAGAGAGAATTATGTAATGAAGATGTAAGTAGAAATCAAGAACAAATCGAGGACAATGAAGAAGAGTTGAATAATGAAATTTTGGTTAATGACAACAATTCTAATGAGAATGAACAAGGCTATGAGCAAGAAGGAGAAGAAAATAAACTGAATCTAAGACCAAGAGAAATTTTAAGAAAACCAAAGAGGTTCATTACTGAGTGTAATGAAGCAATTGCTTTGTATGTAGAGTCAGATGAAGTACCTATAACGTTCACAGAAGCAATGAAACAAGTAGAATGGAAAAAGGCAATTGAAAAAGAAATTGATGGACTAGAAAAATTGAATACGTGGACACCAGTAGAATTGCCAAGAGGGAAGACAGCCATAGAAACAAAATGGGTTTTTAGGAATAAAGATAATGGTATTAAAAAGGCCCGATTAGTAGCTAAGGGATTTCAAGTTGAGGATAAAGGAAATAATATTTATGCTCCTGTAGCTAAGATGAGTTGTATTAGGATATTTTTAACTGTAGCCTTGTTGAGAAAACAAAATATAATTCATATGGACATTCCATCAGCTTTTCTGAATGGAAAACTCAATTCTGAAGTTTACATTTTGCCGCCAGAAGGAATTAAATGTGACAAAAATAAAGTTTTGAAATTGAATAGAGCCTTGTATGGACTCAGAGAGTCGCCTAAATGCTGGAATGATGAATTTAACAATTTTGCTAATGAACTTGATTTCAAACGTTCCAATCATGATTTTTGTTTATATATTGGTAATGGTGTAAACATGTTAGTCTATGTAGATGACATTTTAATTGCTGGTGAATCTGAGAATGTAATTATAAACTTGCAAAAGAAATTCAATGCTAAGTATATGGGTGAAATATCACATTTCTTAGGCATAGAATTCAGGAGGAGCATTAATGATTTGAAATTGTATCAATCTAAATTCATAAAGAAACTTCTTGGAAAATTTCAGATGATTGAATGTAAAGGTATGAAGACTCCTATGGAAAAAGGATTAGATTTGTCAAATAATAATGAGATGATTGATGTTCCTTTTCGTGAATTAATTGGAAGTCTTATGTATATTGCAACTAGTACAAGACCTGACATAGCATTTAGTGTTAGTTACTTGAGTAGATTTCTGGACAAACCTAGTGAAAAAGTATGGAAAGCAGGAAAAAGAATCTTAAGATATCTGAAAGAAACACAGAATTGTAATCTCACATTTCAATCAAATTCACCTGAGTTATTGCAGGGTTTTAGTGATGCAGATTGGGCAGGTGATAAACTTGATAGGAAGAGTACAAGTGGTTGCTTAGTTCTATTTGCTGGAAATCCTGTGTCATGGTTTTCAAGAAAACAAAATTGCGTTGCACTGTCAACCGCAGAAGCTGAATATTTGGCTGCTGCATCCACAGCCACAGAATTAATGAATTTGAAGGGAATTGCTAATGACTTAGGTTACAATTGTAAAACTTATCTATCTATAGACAATCAATCTGCCATACAAATGACAAAAAATTTTGAAAACAGCAAAAGAAGCAAACACATTGATATAAAGGCTCATTTCATTAAAGACATTATAAATAAAGGTATATTAAGTATTGATTATGTTAGAAGTGAGGAAAACTTGAGCGACATTTTGACTAAAGCACTGTCATATGACAAATTTTTCAAATTGAGACAAGAGTTGAAAATTGTATGATTTCTTTTAATAACTTTTTGTATTCAATATTTGCTTTGTATTATCTATACTTGCATTGTAATCATTCTATTTGCACTATAATCGTTCTATTTGCATTGTGTTCATTATTTTATTTGAATTGTACTTGACGATTTTCTATTTTTTGTAAGCACATAAAAATGAAATCGAGGAGGAGTATTAGAGTATTTTGAACTTAACCGCCATAGAGCCTATGTTGACTTGATCTATGTATCTGTGTGTGTGATCAATAAACCAACACTTCTCGGCGTAACCGCGCTTTGTCTACTTCATTTATAACTTGCAAATAAATAAATAAGTGTCAACTTGTACAAGTGTCAATTTTTTTTGAGGATTCATGAGAATCACAGAGATACCCTGATTATTTTCCGAGTTGTAAGCCTTTAACTGAAGTACTGCTCTTGCGATGTTGGGGAGGGGGTGAAGCGTGAAGCAAGCGGGATGGGGGTCGGGACTTTGGTTTTTTTGAGTAAGTTCTTTGTACACTAACATTCTGAAAAAATTCAGCTTTCCTCTAATTGGTTATGACACAAAACATTCATCGCCTAGGCTACAAGCCCAGCCATCAGCTACATTCTTAGATTCTTTTTGAACGGCCAAGTATAGTTCCTTTTTTATATAAATAGAGGGAGTTTATTGAAAAATTTTGGCTCAATATGAAGAAAAGATTTTTGACCAGATGTATTTGTTCTTCAAGTTGCAATGTTGGCATGTTTTTTTTTTTTTTTTTTGTAGATTACGTCTTGGAGACTCCAGTTAAGGAGTATAAGACAAGTCAGATCAACAATATTATACACTGGATACCATAATCACTTCAATTAGTTGAGGTGAGGCTTAATTTTGATGTGAAAGGAACTCTTGTACACTATAAAAAGCTTTATCAACTAAATATTTCTTCAATTATTTTTTAAATATTTCTATATTTTCAAGACTCTTCAAAAACTGCGGTAGCTTGTTGTAGAATTTCCTACCAATATAACTAGGTTTTTGTTTGAATAAGCTACTATTGTGACTCACCAAGTGATAATCTCCTCGGCGTCTTGTATTATAATCATGTACATCAAGATTTTGGTTAATATCATTCGTTTTTACATATAGAGTAGCTTCATACACATATAAGCAGGGTACAGTTAGGAGACCAAGTCTCTTGAACAACGGCCTACATGAATCTAATCTATTTACTCTTTCTATACACCTAACCGCTTTCTTTTGGATCTTAAACACCCTATCAAGATTTTGTTTTGATGAATTACCCCATACTAAGATAGCATATCTAATATGTAACAGTAAGAGCCCATGGTAAGCTGTAAAAAGTAACTTTTTGTCATTCAATCTAGCAAGCTGTCGCAGGACAAATACCCCAGATGAAATTTTACTACATATTTTCTCAATGTATGGAGTCCAGGTCAATCGTCTATCCAACATAACTCCTAGAAATGCAATTTTTTCTTCCCAGTCTAATTGATTATCGTTTATAAACACGTTTATAGCCCTATCTTCATTTAAATTATGTTTGTTTTTGAATTGAAGGTATTGGCATTTTTTACTATTTGTAGTTAATTTCAACTGATCTAAAAATTGGACAATGGACTGCACACCTATATGGGCACTTATTTCTAAATTATCTAGAATGGAATTGCTGAAAATGAGTGATGTATCGTCAGCAAATAAGAGGGCTCTACCACTAATTAATTCTTTAGGTAAACGGTTGACATATAGCAAAAAAAGCAATGGACCTAGTATTGAACCCTGAGGCACTCCAGCTTGCACCTCTAATTTATTAGATTTATTCTTTACTATACTATTACCAACTACTGTAGTTAGTTCTACACATTGTTTTCTCCCAATAAGATATGATTTAAACCATTTCAGTTCAACCCCATTTACACCTACATTTTGCAGTATTTCCAATAAATTTCTATGATTAACACAATCAAATGCCTTTGACAGATCTAAGAAGATTGCAGTAGCTTTATCACCTGAATCTATTATATCTATTAGTTTTTCAACTAGAGAAACTATGGCTGTCTTTGTTGATCTCCCTTTCTGGAAGCCATGCTGTTCATCACAGATAAAGTTAGCTTCTTGAAGGTGCAGAAGTAACCTATTTAGAACTACTCTTTCAAAAATTTTACTTATTACATTTAAAATACTAATGGGCCTATAGTTTTCTACCTTTTCTCTATCACCACTTTTGAAGATTGGCAAGATCTTCCCCTCTTTTAAATTATCTGGAAAAAGACCTTGTTCTAATGAATGATTGATCAGATGAATCAAAGGGTCTAACAATTGATCTTTACATTCTTTCAGAATTTTACTGGATACCCCATCCATTCCTACAGTTTTTTTATTATTTAAACTATCAATGATATTTGACAACTCGTCTTGGGATACTGGGTGGAATTTTAATTCGTTCTGAATCCCCTCAGTATTCCTCATGTCACTAATACCTGTATTAAGAGATTTTTTAAGATTCTTAGCAACCAGTTGATAATATCTGTTAAAGAAATTACAAATGTCTACACTATCATCAATATATTTGTCATTTTCGTTAATTATTCTGGGGACACTAGTATAAGCATCTACATGAGCTACTTGCCTATTTTTGTTTATTACATCCCACACTGCTGTGTTAAAGTACACACTATTATTCAAAATTTCAGCTGTTTTCTTACATTTCGCTCTTTTCACTTCTTTCATATAGTTTTTCTTTAGAGCTTTGTAATTATCTTCACTTAACATATTTCTAGATAGTTTGAATTCATCATATGCATCTTTAACCCTATTTCTTTCTGCAAGGATATCATCAGTTATCCACTCTTCAATTTTGTCTAATTTGTTTTTTACAGGGACTTTTATAACTGGACAACTCATAGTAATATGATACCTTAAAATATTAATGAAACTATCATATTTGTTATTCAAACTATTGCTATTGTAAACCCTACTCCAGTTTTCTTGTAGCAGATTCTGCTTCAAACAATCGATATTCCCCTGTTCACATTGTTGAATTTCTTTCATTACTCTACTCTTTTTAATTGATTTATAACCTTGCAACCCCACCTCTAAGATTTGATAGTCATGATCAGATAGTTCCGAGCCGCCTAATCTTGTTTTAGAGTAATCTATATTAGTAAGGATGTTATCAATTATTGTTTGTGATGTTCTTGTGACTCTGGTATATTCATGAACTTTTATTTCCGAGTTATTCATGTATATAATATCCCTTAAATCTTCTGTCATTTTATTCTGTGCTGCAAAGTCTGTATTGAAATCTCCCGCTACGATAACGTTTGTAAAACGAGTAGTAGTAATCTCTAAAATCCTATTGAATAGTTCACAAAAATTGTTCCATTCCCCATTTGGTGACCTATAAATACCTAACACCGCTACTTCAAAATTATCGTCGATTTTTACTTTTAACCCAGAAACTTCTAAATCCATTTTCACAGCAAATTTCTCTACATATTCTAAATTAAATGTTTGCATATTCTTAGCATTTTTAGTGAAGATAGCTACTTCGATGAGATGTCCTGCAATACGACGTTTTCAATGAATAGTTTGGAATATTAAGTTGTGACAATTCATCTTCTTTTAAACCATGCTCTGTGAAAATAGCTATATCAGGAGCCTCTTTTTTAAAAAATACTTCGATTCTATCTATTTTGTTACGAATGTATTGAATATTCTGATGGAACACAGTGAGTACCGGTACTTCCCTATCATCCCTTATTACTTTATCGTTGCTTTTGCATATTGAAGTAGATTTACTTAGTCTCTTAGAATCTTGAGAGCCTACCAGGTTGCTACAAGAGTTCCTTCCACTAATGTTATCCTGATTTTTTCTATCGATTAACGTCTTTTAATACAATTGAAGATATGAATTTATCATTTGAAACGAGTTTCCCTTCCCGGTTTTGAGCCACTTTACTAAAAAAGGTTCGTTAGATGATTGTTTAGGAGAATTATTGACAGTAGATTGCAAACGACTTTCAATCAGCTCTGCCAGCCTATTACAAAATATTACTTTGCCAGATTGATTTAGATGTAGACCATGATTAGTGAAGTTTTGTTTTTTCAGCCTTTCATTTAGAAAACAAATCCCCAACTGCTTAGAATTCTTATTTTTTAGGCTGTTGATTGTATTATGAATTGATTTATTTGTTGACTTAATGGCTTCATTTAGCTCTGGCCTATCAAACCTATACGGAATTGTACTTATTATTACATTAGTTTTTTGGCTGAGTGGCACAATCTCTTCAATTTTTTCATTTATTTCAGGAAGATGTTTTAGATTAGGTTCATTTATATTGTTTGAGCCACCCAGTACTATTAGAAAAACGTTTTTACCAAAATCTTTAGTTTGTTCCTGTGCTGACTCTACGATTGCGTTTATAGGGGCACTTGGTTTGAAAAAGCTCTGAACTTCATAGCCTACTTATTTTTTAATCTTTTATTTAGTAGGTCACTACAGTCTCGTCCATGACTGGATGTCAAGAGCAGTACTCTACCTTTCCTATCGTTATTTGCCCTTACTTTAGTTTTGGTTGCTGTTTGCAAAACCTGACTATACGTTTTTGTTTGACCATTTCTATTAATTTTTTCCCCATTTGATTTAGGTTCTACTTTTTTTGTATTGATCAGAGGTTCAGATCTTACATTAGCCAAGTTTATTTTTGATTTTAATATTTCGATTTCCTCTGACATAGACCTACATTGACTCGTGAGATTTAGTATTTCAGTTTTATGGTCTTCCTGCTGCAATTTTATAATAACTTCCAGAGATTTTATGTGATTCACCAACCCTATTCGTTTCCTCAAAATTTTTTAGTGATGTTTCTAATTTTGTTTTCAATTCGGTGTGATCACTCAATAGTTTAGCAACCTTTTCTTCTACATCTACAGTAGCTTTAAGAGCTGTTGGAGATTTTTTTGTTAATAATTGCTGAGATCGCGTAGCTACCTGAGTTTTAGTTAAACAATTAGATTTAGATGCCTTGCTTGGACTCATTTTCCTAGCTAAAAATTGTTTTCAATTGATTTAAGTTTAACGTTTAATGAAATATTACTCAATTTATTACAATTGTCAACTTGAGACTATTTAATTACAAGAGAATTTATCAATATCGGTACACCTAACCTCGAAAATAGAATTTGACTTTTTTTTAAGATACTTTAAATTATAATAGACAAATTAATAATGGAGATTATTAAGATATTATAAATACTAATAATAATAAACAAAAATGCTACTTATCCGTTCGAATTAATACTCTATTCCTCAAAATTCGCAGAGCCTGTTCTGAAAACGTATGCACAGTACACTGCTACCTCGATCCTCATGTTGCAATGTTGGCATGTTGCAATGTTTTCTTCTCAGTGTTATGTAATTGATATGTAAGCATAATATTTACTGGATTTTTCTTCACAGAATATTTCCTGAGTTGTCTCACACTTGGTGCATTAATATGCTATCAATAAAAGAATAGCTGATTAGCTAGGAACTGGAAATGTCTGTAATCTTTTGGGATTTTCTGAAAAATTTATCAATTTTAATTTGAAATATTAAAAATGGTTTCATCTCACGGCATATTGCAGAATGGCTTCATTCTCACTCATCCACTCCTTATTTAGCATAAACCTTTCCAATTATACCATAGTGGAGAAAGATTTTTTTAGTATGATGGATACTGGCATGTCAAAGTTTACTGTGCACAAATTTATGTTTTTTAGAGTAGTAAAACTGAAAGAATACATTTTGTAGATATGATAATGAGACATTATTTTCCACATTTATCTTATTTCTAAGTATTAAATAAAAATAACATAGCACACCTTTGTGAATTTTCTATGTCCACAAATTTTGTAAATTGATCAATGTCCATTTTGCCTCCATGCTGTCCAAGAGCATACATCATACCGTTTCGGAGGATTTCTGCAATATAGCAAGACAGTTATAAAAATATATCTACATGATTAATATAGAACTTTCTTTTAACTGTTTGAGAACCCGTAAGTATATGAAATAGAATGAAAATACTGGATGATTAATAACTTACAGAACTTTCTTTGATCTGTTTAACATGGGCAAATGAAATAAAATTAATGTGTACAACATATAGAAGAATAATTTTTTCTTGAAGGAAAATTATAAATTACAAATTATTACAACATTTCCAAACAAATATATGAAATTTATGTGTAGATTTTGTTCTATTTTAAATATATCAAACCCTGTGCAAAAAGAACACATTTCTTTTTAAACAAATAAATAATTTTGTTGATTCGTTTACTGAATTTGACCACATCTAATCTTCAATTTGTGAAGTTATTATTTACTGTTGTGCTTCACACAAGTAACACAGTGGCTACTTAGCACAGATAAGATAAGATATCTTTATTGCCAATAAACTTACAACAGCAATGGGCAAAGTCACAAGAACTGTATTCTATTTGCACCTTGCCTGGTAAACACGTTTATATCTCCACCATCTCAGATTTTGATGGAAATTGGTACACACAGTGAGTAATAGGACAAAGAAAAATGCATAATATTCTATTTTTATTTCAATCTATTTCCGAACTACAGCCAGGAATGTGGCTAGAGGAATGGCATTTTTCATGGGGGCAAGGTTTTGGAGAGTGTCAAATCAGCTTCAAAATAAATTATTATCTTAAAAAAAATGGGGAAAATTATAATTAGACATCAGACATGAAGTGATATTCAAAATGATAATAGATATATTTTTGTGTATTGTTTGTAGTCAATGTTTTGATTCAGTCAGAACATTGGATTAGCAATAATATTATAGACATGAATCAAATCAAATAAGATTTTTATTCACACACATCTTGAATACATAAAATAAATGGATAATTTCACAGTGAATATTCCCCACAAAGACAGAAGTCTGAGTGTGGAGAATGAGTTCGACATTAGCAGTATGGTACACATACAATTGACCATATTATGATTAAATGACAGGTTAAAGAACAATATACAAAACAACAAACAAACACAATTCATGATGAATCTTATAACTTAATAAACTGGAATATATTGGAATTAATAAACTGAAATATTGGAATTATCAAGGATTTTATCAGAAGAATGCAAACTTGACGGGGAATAAACTGTTTTTGTTTATTAAGCTGGTATAGAGTACCATTCACTCTTTTAGATAGGTTCATAACATGGTCGTTCCATGAGAGAGAAAAATTGAATAGAACTCCCAGGTTTCTTGCTACTTCACTATACTCTAAATGTTCATCCTGAATTCTTATCTTGGGCAGCGCCGTTCTATCCATGGATCTGCGTAATCTAGGGTAGCCTATAGAAATGCACTGAGATTTTCTTGCATTTATAACTAGGCCATGTTGTTTGCACCAATTTTCCACACACCCGATGTCTTCATTTATTTTTGCTACCGATTCAGTAACATTATTAGTTCCTTAAGAAAGGCGGAACAGATTCTTTTAGGCCTAGTATAAAATGTATAAAGGTAGGTAGTTCCTTTATTGACGCGCATGCGCACTACTGCATGGCTTCTCAAAATACAACATCGGTTGCATAACCGAAACTAAAACCTCACTGGAATGTGCAATTACAAGAATTGCGTTGTTTTAATGCGATAAGAATTAATTTGGGAAGATTAAAGAAGGAATATGGAAGAAGATAAGAAAAAAGAAGACATTTTGAAGATATAGAGAAGGAGAATCTTCTTTAAAAATTTTTTAAGCATAACGATGTATGGTAATTAGGCATATAAAATTCACCAGCATTACATTTTTTTCAAGTTCTTGATCAAAATTTTTTGTATGGAAAAAATATCATAATTTAGTCTGAACAGTCAATATTTACTGGTCATAATTTTGGAATTTGATTTGAGATTTGAATTTGTTTATGTGCAGTGGAAATACTTCTGATCTCTAAGTTTAAAGGCTGACGAAGCTTCTTTTCAGAAGTGAAATGCATTCCTCAAGCATCTCCAATATATGTGAGTAATACATTAATATATAAAAGTATATATAATGTATATTTCTATATACATTAATATATAAAAGTGAAATAGTGTCAGTTTTAATATTAGATTTTTAAATTTAAAATTCTCAGCGGATTTTAGAATCATAATCTAGCCACAATCTTTGTTCTTGTTCCGCCTTGTTTGGAACATATTGGTTGACTTCTTGGTAAATGTAGTTTCGTAGCTTATCTCTGATTGAACAGATACCTGTGATCACAGATATCTGTGATTGGTCTGTTCAAATTTTTCTACTACTTTTCTATGAATGAGAGTAGACCAATCAGAGCCACTGGTATCATCTATCAGTTTCTGGCAAAGCTCCCTGGAACTCGACTAATAACTTATATGATACAGATCCATAGATATATAAATAGTGGCTTACTTTTTCTGAATGACGTGATGGATAGTAGCCTGGTATAAAAGTGGAACAGACAATGAACCATCATATATGATAGGACGATTATGCAACTGGGGCTTAGTTTGATGCTGGTTTGGCTTGATCTCAACTCCAAATGTAGGTTGAAAAACAACATTTACAAATCATCAAATATAAGGACTCAGTCACACTATAATTATAGTGACGATTGACGATTGACCTTGGGCTCCATACATTGAGAAAATATGTTGTAAAATTTCATCTGGGGTATTTGTCCTTTTTTTTATAGATTACATCTTGGAGACTCCAGCTAAGGAGTATAAGACAAGACAGATCAACAATAATTATGCACTAGATACCATAATTACTATATCAAGTGAGGCTTAATTTTGATGTAAACAGCCTGTGACAGCTTTTCGTTCGATTGAATGACAAAAAGTTGCTTTTTACAGCTTACCATGGGCTCTTACTGTCACATATTAGGTATGCTATCTTAGTATGGGGTAATTCATCAAAACAAAACCTTGATAGGGTGTTTAAAAGATCCAAAAGAAAGCGGTTAGGTGTATAGAAAGAGTAAATAGATTAGATTCATGTAGGCCGTTGTTCAAGAGACTTGGTCTCCTAACTGTACCCTGCTTATATGTGTATGAAGCTACTTTATATGTAAAAACGAATGATATTGACCAAAATCTTTACGTACATGATTATAATGCAAGAAGCCGAGGAGATTATCACTTTTGGTGAGTCGCGATCTGAGTCATAATATAGTAGCTTATTCAAACAAAAACCTAGTCAAGTTGGTAGGAAATTCTACAACAAGCTGCCGCAGTTTTTAAATACTCTTGAAAGCATAGAAATATTCAAAAAAACAGTTAAAAAAATATTCAGTTGATAAAGCTTTTTTTGTGTACAAGAGTTCCTTTCACATCAAAATTAAGCCTCACCCCAACTAATTGATATAGTAATTATGGTTGGTAACTATAGTTTATAAGAGTATAATTATTGATCTGACTTGTCTTATATACTCCTCAACTGGAGTATGCAAGACGAAATCTACAAAAAACAAAAAAATTATGTCTCAACTTTTCAGCCAGGTTATATTTAAAATAACTCATTCATTTCACAAATTTCTTTACTTTCCAATATGGTATACAATCGTGATTCTATATAAATACAACAGGTGTTTATCTTCTCATAGGCTATCAAATACTTGTCAGGCAGTTGTTAAATTATAAAATTTTGACTGGTCATAATAGTCTAATTTATGAACGTTGAAATACAAAAAGAGGATATTACAATTTTGAGTACCTTACTGTGGCGATAATGCAAGGCCTTGTTAAGATCTTGCAAGAAATAAGAGAAAAACCAGTAGAATAATGAATCAAATAATAATGGATCAATAATAGAATAATGGATCAATTTCAAGCTAAACCTACAGCTGTATCTGAAAAGTTGGAAATTGAGCTGGTTCTTAAAAACAAATAAATTTCCAAAGAGAAAAATCATCATGAGAAAATCAGTGGAGACGAAACAAGAATACTAGAATGCAAGAACCCGACTAGGCTATTTTTCAAAGATATAAAAGTAGTGTTTGACAAAATTTTAACAGAAATTGGTGACCAGGATCAAGGGAAGTGATGGGAGTTGGCATTATTGTGAGATTGAATCGGACAGTGTAAGCGAATGCATAACTAGTTGTTACTGTTGATTCACATTGAGTTAGATTCAATGTAATGGCACAAGTGATTTCATAACTGTCCAATTCTTGAAGTCATTTATTGCTCTCCTAGAGTAATCTAGACACTTGCGTCACAAATAATATATCAATAAACAAGTTCAGAGCTCATTTTAATCCCTCAAGTTGCAATTTTTAACAATGATAACTTTAAACTTTTATGGTAAATTCAATGACTTGCAGTCAATTTTCAGTCAATGATAGCTACAATTCTAAGGCCAATTTCTAATCTTAGATTCAATCTCTAATGGTGCAACTCCTTGTAAAACTTTCCATAGCACAAGCGATCCTGAGTTTAAGGAGGAGAGAAATTTTTTAGATGGTTACCCTCTTGTCAAAATTTCTCTTAGAATTGTGTTCCCCTGAAAAAATCTGGGTATTGCCTCAGGCAAGAGTATATCAAATAAATTATAAAGAATCGCATTCGATCTGGAAAATTTCTTTGAATGTGATGATTATGTTTTATTTTTTGATGGTGATGATAGTCTCAATGACTGTTCCACTGTGCAAGCAGTCAAGCACCCTCTTATTCTTCATCGTTGTAAGGTCTACTGCTAACAGAACATCAGTTAAATATTTATGATATACGCCACTCTATTTTATGTTTATACCTCAGTCTACTCACCTTTATCAAAATTAATAGCATAATCCGATTTCAGAAAAGCATCCACATCTGATTTTGTTATCACACCATCTCCATTACAATCATATATAGAAAAAGTGTCTGCAGCATCTGCAAAGAAATTTAGAATAAATGAACAACTGTAGAAAGTAAAATATAACTTTTCTTTGCACTTGAACAGTAAAACTTCAGGCTTCCTTAATTACTACATATTTCACAAAGTACACTATACAAGAAGTCCACAAACAAAGTACTATATAAGAAATCCATGTAAACAAGTTGAGTTGAGTTTGTTGTTTGATCTCTTCACGGTTTGACTAATTTGAATTCAAATAGACTAATTTGTGTAAATAAAGTGTGAATGTTAACTTTAGTGTTGCCAGCCTTATTTTATATATAGAACCCATAACACTACACCAACATTTAAGAAACGTTTGTGCATGCTGTCTACAAGAAATCCTAGGCCAATGACTTTTAGGGCATAAGAACTGAAATTAGAATTTAGGATCAAAAGACTGAGTTCCAAATCATGTTTGTAATCGTATGGTCCTGCTGAATACGGCCGTTTTTCATTACCACCTTTTCTTAGAATAAGCTAGAAATAAGTAGCCCTTTCCAAAATTTAAAATGGTTGTTTGTGAGCGAGTTCTAGCCCATGGGCCTCACTAGTTAATATTGTTGTTTTATAAATTTATTCATCAGATTTGTTAAATATTCTGGTCTGATTTGGGTAATCATCTGTATCGGTCAACACAAGTACAGTCTGGATGAAAATATAAACGCAGCCTTGATGATGTGATACACAGAGTGACTTTTGTGGAAAACAGACATGAAATAGGTAGACTATGCAAATTGAATGAAGTGTCTGATGATTGTGCATTTAATTTTGAGATGGAAACTCTCATTGAATTCATCAAGTGCCTTTGTGATCCTCTATGCAAGCAAACTCAATCTTGGGCGTGAGGTCTACTGTTATAGAAATACTAGTTATAACTTAATTATCCTTGGAATTAATTCATAAAACATGTGAAAGGCAATTGCAGAAGAAATTTGGCAATCAGTTGTCTGGAACAACATCAGTATAGATGATTGGCTCAATGAAAATATAAGCGAAAGCTTAATGGCAATGAAATGTGATTTTTTGTGAGATATCAACAAAGAAGACCCCAAAAATTGAATCAAACATAAGGTCTAACAAAGTAGAATTTGTTCAACAAAGTAGAATTTCTGCTCGTGCACATATGCTTAGGCTACGTCCACATGTGCGTTTTTTCACACACGAACGCAGAATGAAAACACGCTAAAAATATGGATAGCATTCAAATGTAATGGGGTATGCCACACGCAGCGTGTTTTCCCGCCGCTGTAGGTTGCAGCGGGCGCGTCTTCAAGGTCGTCCGCCGGACCCTATTTCTGACGCTTGTTTTCATGCTGAAACCCATGGTGGAATGATACATTATCATTACATTATCAATGATACATGTCTCATTCCACTATGGCTGAAACCCTGGCCACACGTGTGGGAGTGAACGCGCAGCGTCAGTAGCCCTTGCTCGCCCATGCACACTGTTCTTATTGCTAATATTGATTGATTACCTAGATGGAGTACCTAGATAGTGAAATAATTATTTATTTTATTGGTGTCTTTTTTTTTAAATTTTATGTTTCATAAGAGTTTTCAAATGAAGATGTGTAGATTAAATAATATTCTAAAACTTGTCTGGTTATTTCTTGAGGACACTATGTAAAAGGACAAATTTTCCTTTCGTTAATCTGTCACTCAAAATTGGATGAGTCCAATATCTCCTCTTACGTCGGTGAAATCGACGGCGGTGAACAACCAACAACACGCACAAAGCATTCACTGCATTTGTTTTTAAACTTGGTTTGAATGGATTCATATTTATTGTTCACTCTATTCGTCAGCGATCACGTGAATATATAATTACTGTATATATAGCGTGGTGTCCAATGGCTCTAATAGCATGGTTTACGATGTCAAAAAAATTCTATCTATCTAATAGGCCTACTGCGTTGCTGTGAGGAAAAAAGCTACATTTAATGCGTGAAAAAACGCACGTGTGGCCATGCACATAGCGGGATTTCAGAAGCTACTGTTACGGGTTCTAATGGCTAAAATAAGGCTGGCAACACTAAAGTTCACACTTGCACTTTATTTACACAAATTAGTCACAATTTACACAAATTAATTGTAAGTTCAATTAATTAAATAAAAACAGATCATCAAATGACAAGCTAATAGCTATTTTCAGTAATTATTTACAAGAATTAATGAATAAGTAATTACAGGCTAATCAATAATAAAAGAAACAAGAGTCCAATAAACTGTACAATAATGTAGAAAGAAATGATAAAAAGAGCAACTAATCACTTACAAAACTCAGTCCAATTCGTTATTTGACAGTCCCAAATAATATTACTTGACACAACGTTTTTCAGCATTTTCAGCAATTCCATTCTAGATAATTTAGAAATAAGTGCCCATATAGGTGTGCAGTCCATTGTCCAATTTTTAAATCAGTTGAAATTAACTATAAATAGTAAAAAATGCCAATACCTTCAATTCAAAAACAAACATAATTTAAATGAAGATAGGGCTATAAACGTGTTTGTAAACGATAATCAATTAGACCAGGAAGAAAAAATTGCATTTCTAGGAGTTATGTTGGATAGACGATTGACCTGGACTCCATACATTGAGAAAATATGTAGTAAAATTTCATCTGGGGTATTTGTCCTGCGACAGCTCGCTAGATTGAATGACAAAAAGTTACTTTTTACAGCTTACCATGGGCTCTTACTGTCACATATTAGGTATGCTATCTTAGAATGGGGTAATTCATCAAAACAAAATCTTGATAGGGTGTTTAAGATCCAAAAGAAAGCGGTTAGGTGTATTTTGTATAGAAAGAGTAAATAGATTAGATTCATGTAGGCCGTTGTTCAAGAGACTTGGTCTCCTAACTGTACCCTGCTTATATGTGTATGAAGCTACTTTATATGTAAAAACGAATGATATTAACCAAAATCTTGATATACATGATTATAATACAAGAAGCCGAGGAGATTATCACTTGGTGAGTCACAATAGTAGCTTATTCAAACGAAAACCTAGTTATATTGGTAGGAAATTCTACAACAAGCTACCGCAGTTTTTGAAGAGTCTTGAAAATATAGAAATATTTAAAAAACATTAACTTTTCATGTGAAATTTAACGACTTGCAGTCAAATATTTGTTAAGAATAAGTATAATAACACTCACTTAATCTGGCCGAGTACTTTCGAATCTATGAGATCCATCTTCAGAGGCTCCTAGATCATCATGTCAGTTTTTTTTTGGAGCCTCTGAAGATGGATCTCATAGATTCGAAAGTACTCGGCCAGATTAAGTGAGTTATTATACTTATTCTTAACAAATATTTGACTGCAAGTCGTTAAATTTCACATGAAAAGTTAATATTAACAACGCAGTTCGTCATGGAACAAGAAATCCAGGAATTTAAAAAACAATTGAAGAAATATTTAGTTGATAAAGCTTTTTATAGTGTACAAGAGTTCCTTTCACATCAAAATTAAGCCTCACCTTAACTAATTGGAGTAATTATGGTATCTAGTGTATAATATTGTTGATCTGACTTGTCTTATACTCCTTAACTGGAGTCTCCAAGACGTAAACTACAAAAAAAAAAAGTCATTAAACTATTAGTAAGCTGCACAAACAGTAAACACTTGTCTCTGCACTATACACTATAATCGAGCGCTGTTCACTCCAACAACACTGGATTGTCTCTCTCATGAGATCTGTAACACAATCTGTCATGTGGGTTTGTAAACTAACTGTTACACAAGCTTTTTGTAAGACTCAACTCGCTTGTTCACATGGATATCTTTATATAGCTGTTATAGTTGTATAATTCCAAGAACTAGCAGCCTCTTGATGCTTCAAGAACGCCATGGAAGGTGACAGAATATAGTAGAGCACGATCTCGATTGTTCAGGAAGTCTGTAGAAATCCCAAGAAATTCAATTGAGTGAGAGGGTTGCACACTTGAAGAATAAGAGCAACAAAGACATGTGAAAAGCAAGAGAATGAAAATCAGATTTCAAGCCACGTTTGACTATGAAAACAATGGAACAATCTACGTAGAACAAGTGCATAAATAACTGCTTTGTTTGCTTTTGTAACACTACTATTACTGCATGAAAAACGCTTGTGTGGCCATAGCCTGTGGCTTCACTGCCTGCTCAAGTCTACACTCTTTTAACATTTCCCTTTGACAATGTTGAACAGATTAACTTTGTTTCACACAAATACCTTCTACATCACATCAACAAGCATGATTGTAGACTAAATTTTGTGTGATATTATTTATATAATATAAACTTGAAAAAAAACACTTTTAAATGGAAATTAACTCACGTTATGGCGTGACGGCCGTTTCGCTCTGTTGTCTAGAGCATCGTCAGACGACCCACAGTAATGTGAGTTAATTTCCATTTAAAAGTGTTTTTTTTTTCAAGTTTATATTACATATTAGTGGAAACAAGATGGATCTTCAACATCATTATTTATATATTTATGTGTCTATTCTGGGCTTCTATATAACAGGCAAGAGGCAGCGTTTCTGTTTTTTAAATTAATGAAGGTGAGAAACTGTAAGAATAGTATATTAGGTTACTAGGCTGGAAAATAACGTTTTGCCGGTCGAGCATATGATAGTTGATGCACGAGGCACAGCCGAGTGCAGAAACGTGAATATGCAAGAACCGGCAAAAGTTTACAGCCGTGTAATGTATGATATTTTTTATTACTATTTTTTAAACTATTTAAAAAAAATAGTTTTTGTTACACTTGATAGAAAGTAGCTACTTTCCATAGATTTGTCACATATGGAAAGTTCCTCTTTTCCGTACTAGATCGGAAAAATCAGCTGACAAATAGGGCCTTATAGCCCTATACATGATAGGTACAAGATAGGAAAAAACATATGGCGTGCAGCAAAAGTTTTCCCTTGACTCACATATATATATTATATGTATATAATATAGTCAATTCATTACATTACTCATTACCTATGACTCAATATTTACAAATTACCTGTCTCGAATATTATCCAGCTGATTGCACTAGGCTATCATTATTTTGGTTTATATCTGGGAATTCGCCCATCAAATTCTGAATCTAAATAAAGCAGCTGATTCACTTGTCTTGAATACTTTTGAATGTCTCGCATATTATCCAGCTTTTTGTATCTTGCCTTTCTATCAAGTGTAACAAAAAATATCGTACATTACACGGCCATAAACTTTTGCCGGTTCTCGCATATTCATGTTTCTGCACTCGGCTGCGCCTTGTGCATTAACTATCATATGTTCGACCGGCAAAACGTCATTTTCCAGCCTAGTAACGTAATATACTATTTCCAGATGTTTACCCCCCCCCCCCCTGGAATATTAATGATAATTACCACTGCTAAATCAAAAACATGCAGTAGATCCTGTATGACAGATTGGAAGCAAGTGAATACCAACATTTATAGCATGTGTTGAATTTTGCAATAACCGAGTATTGGATGCTCTACTGTGCAAGCACCCTTAACTCTTGGGCATGAGCTCTGCTATTTACAGAACTATTAGAAATAATTTATGAGAATATTTCTAACTTACCATCAGGAGAAAATCCATCAACCACCTGAAATATCAACAAGTATTATATTATTTCTAGTAGCACATAAATTCAAAAAAAAATCCATGACAAATTATAATTATCCTTAGCAATAAATTTACTGTATTTTTAACTCCACTAACAGCTCCAAATAAGAGTACAAATCAATTGCGTTCTAATCTATCCAATATATCCCTATCCAGACATTGACACTGGACCAAAGAAATTGTAGTTGACCGAGCAAAGTGATCTCTTTCTTTCAAGTCAACCATTTTGAATTTGTCTGTTTGTAATCAAATCACATGTACAGTAGCCGCCACATAGCTGTGCCCACCGGCAAAGGGCCAGGAGAGTACGACACACTACCCTTGCTGAAAACATTTGACCATTTTCCAAAAAGTTCGAATATTGTTTTAGAACAAAGTTCTTTCTATCAAACTAACCGATGTGCATCATTTTTGTCCTTTGCACTTTCAACTAGAATCTACTCATTACAAAGGTATTTGGAATTTAATAAAAACCAGACTTCATTCAAAAAATGTGTTCACTTTTCATTCCCAACATAGCTACTGTCGAACCATTCATTAGAAATCGATGAAACTTTGGTAATATAATAAAAAAAGTTCGAGAATGCCATAACCATCGATTAAATCCCATTTCAATCAAAGATTTTCCGAGCAGAAGACAATTAATACAGAAAATTTACAAATCAAAATTTTCATGACATTGAAAAGTTATGTATTGAGAAACTTGTTTGTCTTCAATAACTTTCATATACATCCAGTGTATGAAATGCAAAGGATAAATTGAATTTATTTTTTGTGAAAGAATCATCTGACTAGACCTATTTGGTGAGATTTTCCACAGATTCTAAATATGTGTATCTATGCTCACTATAGGCACTTCCAACAAAGCAACTTGTCTTCGCCTGTGCAGCAGACTGACTGATCTAGTTTGTTCAATTCAGTGAATAAAGTTAGATTCTAAGGTTGCAATATACATTTTTCACGAATTCCACTTTATTCAACTGAATAACAACGAAGAGGAGAAACATGTACTTGACCGAAAAGTAAACCCGAATCACAGCCAGAATACAAGCAATCTGAATGCAGTGCACTGACTGCAGTACAGTAGCATAGCATTCAAGACAGCAGAAATCGTATATTTGTAGAAAGGCATTGATATCACCCCGCAAGCCTTCATCTACAAGGTATTTCAAGGACACGTGGGCACAGCTATATGGCGCTTACTGTACCATACTTGTATTGTCATACCATTACATAAATCAAACATGATTAATATCAGTTCAAAAACGCAATGCAGGATATAATCGAAAAGTAAACAAAAAATAGGTACCGGTATCTGACAATGCATCCAGTGAGAAAATAGATTATAAAATAATTACTTTTGATTTTTTGAGGCGTGACTAGTAAAAGTAAAACTTGTCTGCTATATACAAACGATCTGATATAGATAAAACTTTACAAGGTTTTGAAAAAATGAAATAGGTATAAATTTTCCAATGGAAGAAAAAGAAGGAAATAAATGGCGGTCAATTGGAAAATTAGCATGTTGTAACGAAATAGTGCAAAGCAAATTAAAATGTATATTTTTACAGATCCAGTTGTTCCCTTGATGTGTTTCTTCCATTCAAGTCTTAATCAATACTTATTATTAGTCCTAAATATTTTATACTAAAGTTTATAAAGTTAAAACTGAAACCAGTGTGAAGTTCTTCAACAATTCAATTAAAAACTACCTCATTTTAAAGACTTTTCCAGAATTCTGTGAATTTGGTAGACATTGCCCACACAGCACAAGGATGTTTTCAAGATATCTCCAAAAAAAAACCCAAGAATATTGAGAATATTCTCAGGACATCCCATTATATCCTAAATAAACCCTAGAGGGATAACTGAATGTCCGCCCAAATCCCACAAAGGAGATCCAGTGGATATGTATGGGATATCCTGGGGATGAAATATCCCACCCCGGGATTTTCTAGTGGATATCTTCAGAATATTTCTAAAATATCCCACTTTGAGTTTCAAGGGATATCCCAGACGAATATCCTCTGGACATTCCATTATATCCTAAATAAATCCCAGGGATATCATAGCTAATATCATTAGCTATTATAACTAGTCAGTCTTCTAATTATTAAATCAGGTTTGTAGTAGATTTGTAGAATAGAGCATAATAATAGGCACAGATATGAATATTTCTCTTTAAAAGTGATAGTATTACAGCAGCAATATTTGACAAATTATTAGACCCTCACTGGAATTAACTTAACTTTAAAAGCAATTCCACTTACAGTAAGAAGAAAACTTGATAATAGGATACTCATGAAGAGAGTACAGCAAATGAAATAATTCGTTCTTATTTTTTCCTTCATTGAATAGAATGGTATTCCGTGAAAGTCTGAAAGAAAACAAATTATAAAAAGTATATTATTTTAATAATGAATGGTCTTGAAATTATCAAGAGTAATACATACCGAGTGTCCCATAACTAATGATCAGAGTTTTAAAAAGCTATGATATAGATCAAAACAAACAAATTTCATCATATAATGTATAAAAATGTAGAATGTAAATATAAAATTTCATTTATTTATTGTCCTCCCTGCTTTAGTTTTCTGTCTGTCTGGCTTTATGTGGTTATTAAAAAATAATTTTTATCTACGAAATGTTTTTGTAGACAACTAGATAAGTTGAAACTTTGCAAGTTCAATGATCTTACAATGTTCATCTTATGTATTTGTCCTGCAACAGCTCGCTAGATTGAATGACAAAAAGTTACTTTTTACAGCTTACCATGGGCTCTTACTGTCACATATTAGGTATGCTATCTTAGTATAGGGTAATTCATCAAAACAAAATCTTGATAGGGTGTTTAAGATCCAAAAGAAAGCGGTTAGGTGTATAGAAAGAGTAAATAGATTAGATTCATGTAGGCCGTTGTTCAAAGAGACTTGGTCTCCTAACTGTACCCTGCTTATATGTGTATGAAGCTACTTTATATGTAAAAACTAATGATATTAACCAAAATCTTGATATACATGATTATAATACAAGAAGCCGAGGAGATTATCACTTGGTGAGTAACAATAGTAACTTATTCAAACAAAAAACTAGTTATATTGGTAGAAAACTCTACAACAAGCTACCGCAGATTTTAAAGAGTCTTGAAAATATAGAAATATTTAAAAAACAATTGAAAAATATTTAGTAGATAGAGCTTTTTATAGTGTACAAGAGTTCCTTTCACATCAAAATTAAGCCTCACCTCAACTAATTTATTGATATAACTTAGTAATTATGGTATATAGTGTATAATATTGTTGATCTGACTTGTCTTATACTCCTTAACTGGAGTCTCCAAGACGTAATCTACAAAAAAAAAATGTTTATCTTGTGAGGACATCTTTTGCAAAGTACATCTTGAGTAGAAGTTTGAGAAGGATATTAAATTGATAAAAATATTGTAATAAAAATAGTAGTATAGATTTAAGGAAAAGTAATGGAAATCAGAAAGCACTTTCCTTATTGAAAAAGTAATCTATATTCGTTAATTGTTTTGTGTTTGTAGAGCACTTGGATACTAAAGTGTATTTATATATTTATATGAATATGTGATGTGTCAGAATGATGCTTGATACTTACACATCTTATGAATATGGATTGATTTTTACAGAGTTACATTTATATGAATATGTGATGTGTCAGAATGATGCTTGATACTTACACATCTTATGAATATGGATTGATTTTTACAGAGTTAAAGATTTTGAATAGCTAGAAGAGTGACAGTTGTAAAAGAATATTGAGTTATAGCAATTCTGAAAATACTATGATAGCTATGAACTTTATTACTCTGTGATGCGTAAACAATTAAAAGTGTTCCATATTGAGAAAATCCCAATTGGAAGCATTAGCAAATAACTTCTATTTGCTCTCAAATAGACTGCATCATATAAAGTTATATATCAATTCTGAAATGACGTAGGAGTAGGTAACAACTTTATTACTCTATGATGCGTAAACAATTAATAGTGTTCCATATTGAGAAATGAACACGTTGGAAGCATTAACAAATAGCATTTATTTGCTCCCAAATGAATTGTAGCATAGTTCCACACAGAAAAATGATATTGATGAAATTTAATGACTTCGGTATTCTACCTATTATGTGATCACTTGTTAAATGTGACGCAGACATAATTGAATTAAAGAATTCATTGAATCACTCTCCCACAAAATACTCCCGAACTGTGAACGTGGAAAATTAGGAAAAATTATTTTATTTTAAAAACTTAAAAACACACTTTTAAGTGGAAATTATAATTCACGTTATGACGTGACGGTCGTTTCTGTGGGTCGTCTGACGATGCTCTTAACATCAGAGTGAAACGGCCGTCACGCCATAATGTGAGTCATAATTTCCACTTAAAAGTGTTTTTTAAGTAAAATTAGCACTTGATTCAGAAATGTTGTGGAACTTCTCCATATTAAGGTGAATGAATTAAAGAGATGTTGTCTATTCCACATTAAAGGTTTTTATTATTTAAAAAAACCAAACTCGAGTTTCAATGCTCATGGCATCATCATCTTATTATTATTATTATTATTATTATTATTATTATTATTCATCCCTGTTATATTCATTCTTGTTTGCTAATTGATTTAAACTCAGCTAAACCCTAAACAGTTTAGGCTCAACCACTGATGATGATGCCATGAGCATTGAAACTCGAGTTTGGTTTTTCTTAAATAATAAATATCTATAGACAACATCTGTTTTATTCATTCACCGTAATGTTTTTCAAGTTTTTATTATATATTTTAGTGGAAACAAGATGGATCTTCAACATCATAGAAAAATTATTGATTCTATCATAAAAATATGAAATATATTTATATGATGACAACTATCATTCACAGGATTTTTCATAAAATTTAATAAGATTGTTATACATCTCAGATCACATCTAAGTGACATTTAAAAAACTGCTTCAGCATAGGCTATAGTAGTAAGATACTGAATGAACTATAATATTTCTCAGAAAAAGATTCATAAACTGATTTTTATCAGAAAAAAATAGTACCTTCAACTATCTTGAATCAGGTTACTTAAGAAAATTTAAGATAATGATATAATTATTCTGGGAGATTTTCCTGTACAATAATATCTGTCAGGACTAACTTGAGTAGCAAATAAAAAGCGTATGTATTTTATGTGCATCAAATCAACATTTTTCAAAAGCATCAATTATTTATTCTTGAGCATAATAATTTGATACAATAAGTTATAGAATATAGAACGCACTGAATAAAAAGATACTAAATAACCACCGTGTTTAACATTAAACAAGATGGAAAATACACACTACAGTAATGTTTGCTTTTAAATTTAAACACTGTGATAGCATTTAATGTAATCGATAAAAGTTTTCGTATTCCAAGGAGTAGTGCCTGTTCATTTTTCTTTTCTTTTTTGTTTGCAAGCAAGGAGATTTATTACGGCAAGGATAGTGAAGAATTGCATGCAACATAAATAGCTTCAAACCATTGTATTTCCGACAACTAAGGATAACTACAGCAACTTTCATTGTTTATGCGCTGTTTTCCAACTTTTTGTTTTTTATAATGCATGGATAAGTTCACAGCAATCACAAGGGTTATTAATGGAGTAATTCTGGATTCGAAAATAAATTGAATCAATTAGTAAACAAGAATGAAAGAACAGGGATGAATAATAATAATAATAATAAACTTATATTTTATAATAAATTGTGTTAAATAATACTGCATGATGATCATACCTGGCTTTATTGAAAAATATATTTTGTGTTTTATAATTTTAGATCCTTCAAAATTGGGACATTCTTTCGTTATCATCGGATATATAACATCATTGGTAACAGATCTTATCTTCCATGATTTGGAGCCAATTTCAAAGCAAAGCACAAACTCATAGTATGAGTAGGTGAGGTAGGCTACTTTTAATTAAGACTACTTTTGCTAATTCCATTGACAGACTACTTCACTTGTCTTATTCTCCATAAGCAAAGCTTTCAAGACGTAATACACAAACAATGCATGAATTAGGCTATATAGATTAAAGGAAAGATAATCAATACATTGAAACGATGTTTTTATTTACAAAAAAATGAATACTAGATATTTGAAGTTAGTCAGCTTTAAATGTGGGAAACAGGCCGATATAAATTTTCCTCTGGGATTAGTTTTAGAAATTTTCCAGATCATTTTACATGAAACCTGTCCAAAAAGCATCATTCCAAGGCCGAAACTTTAAGCATGATTTACAATCAGAAGTAGCCTACTTACATTGGACCTAAATTGACCTTGAGCTTCTCTTACAAAGACTGTCGCGCATTAGGAATCACTTTGTTGGAAATGTTCGAAAAGAGAGGTTTACAAATAAATTGTTCGTTTTTTTTAACTAATGATGTGAGAGATTTTAGTGTTTTTATAAGTAAACTACATTTTTATCAACTTTTTAGTAATATCCACCTGGCTAGTTTTGAGCTTAGTTCTTTAGATTAATGTACTACAGAAATAGCTTAATGCTCAAAATAAGTAAGTACCCAACACGCTGGGTAATTAGCAGCTGCAACATAAGAACTAGTCTATTGCTTTTGCTTATGACATATCGGCGCATCATCTGCATTAGCATCGTGACGTATCATGCTATTGAGTTTTCTCAATAGAGATAATTCTATTGAGTAACTGCTCTGTGAGTTTTCTACAACTAACACATTTTAGAAAAAATTCTGGAATTTAAACATTATTTTTGAAAAATTTAAATAGAAAATGAGAAATCGGGCTTCAATGTGCACTGAATTGAGTTTAGAGGAATCTTCGCGCCAAATTTATTGTTTCTAATCGTTACCGTTTTTAGTGAAATCAGCCAGACTAAAATAAACAAACACACACACACACACACACACACACCTTTACCGGTACTCTCTCTCATTAAATGGATAACATGTTGCCCTCTACAGACATTTCCTCGTCTATTTTTTTGTTTATTGATGATGATGCCCACATGAGTCCGAGACGCGTGGGTAATGAGGTGAATGATAACACACAGATGCCAGACGGAGGAGTGGAATTCGAACCCACGACCGCTTAAACGCAGTGGCGGATCCCCCCCGGGGGGGGGGGGGGAATTCCCCCCCTCCCCCCCAAACGGAGAAGAAGAGAGAGAAGAAAACTAAGAGGAGAGAAAAGAAGAAAAGAGGAACGAATGGAAATGATAGAAAACAGTGAAGAAGTGGAAAAGAGATAACAATAGAAATTGGTAGGAGAAGAGATGAAAATGAAGAAATACGAAAAAGGATAAAAAATAAGGATAAAATTAAAAGTAGAAGAAAATGAAGGAGATTTTTCGAAGTTGTTGACAAGCGAGGAAAATGAGCCTATCCAACAATTAATTTTCTATTGCAAATATTGTGTGCTTCAGTATTTGGTCTGAAAATGATGCCAGTTTTGAAAGGGTTTTCTGGATTCTGCAGCTTATCAATACATGGCTGAGGACTACTATGGTAGAAAAAGCACTAAAATTGTTTTATTAGCACTAATAATAATAATAAGCGTATGGCTTTTAATGGTGGGGAGACCCTTACGGGTAGTTCCACACCTCGCCGTTTGGGCCATGTTATGGGGAACATGGTGGACCTACTATTTTAGGTGGGTTCCGAACCACCGGGTAAGTGATAATAAAGCTTGTTACATCAAGTCATTGGAGCACGGTCACCCATCCAAGTGCAGTCTTGAGCGGTCGTGACTGAACATCACGACTACTTGAACACCACGCTCACCGCATGACCAATCACCACCCTTTATTATTTTTTATTAGCACTACTTTACATTCACTCAGATAATCGCTCTAGAGCCTAGATCCTGGATCGTCAAAAAATTGTTGGGAGATATTGGCTGATTACAGAATAGTTTTTCAATTGCGAATAATGTATGTAATTTTTCTTGTTAATTTCATTTTTCATTAACAGCTTGTGTCAGTAGCATAACTTGGGGGGGGGGGGGAATCAGGGGGATATTCCCCCCCGCCGGGACAAAAAAAATTGTAATTTTAGCAGGCCATTGTGAGGCAATTTTTGGCAAGCGTCAAAGATGACTGGAATCACTAAAAATATGGTTTTGTAGGAGTTTCATTTAAAAAAGTTTCCAAGGAGTACCCCTCAATTATGTTGAAAGAAATTTTCAAGTAGCGTACAGCTGTACATTACCCCAAAATCAGGAGCAGTGAGGGATCAAATATAGAAAAGTTAAAGTTTCATTAAGTAAGGTCCCGGATCTCCCATTGACAGTAACACAAGAACTAGACAAAATTTACTTTGACACATAACGTGGGTTGTTGAAGTGTTAAGTTAAAAGAATTAATGGCTAGAATCACTTGACATGTAGTTTTAGAGAGGTGATTTTCAAAACATTTCTTGGGGAGTTCCCCGAACTCCGTTCTGAAATAAATAGACAAGTATTCTTAGAGGTCTACTACTCCAAATTACAAATTATTACTACTGTAATTATTGTACCAATTGCCTAACCCTCCCGGCAACATCCCCCCCCCCCCCTAGATTGACCGTTGCTTTGTGTGATGTAACGATACACATTCAAATTTGTATTTAAAATAAAATGATGTTGAAGATCCCTCTTGTTTCCACTAATATAATAAAAACTTAAAAAACACTTTTAAGTGGAAATTATTTCTCACGTTATGGCGTGACGGACGTTCCACTCTGTTGTTAAGAGCATCGTCAGACGACCCACAGTACACAGTATGTGTACTGAGAGCGAACTTAAAAAACACTAATTTCTGTAACAAAGCGTTTACAGACAATTTTTTTCAACATTTTTTTAAAAATTTCATGATAAAAACTTGAAAAACACTTTCAAGTGGAAATTATGACTCACGTTATGGCGTGACAGCCGTTTCACTCTTTTGAGCATCGTCAGATGACCCACAGTACACATACTCAAATACTGGTATGTGTACTGTGGGTCATCTGACGATGCTCTTAACAACAGAGTGAAACGGCCGTCACACCATACGGTAAATTCGTATGGCTTTTCGTGGTGGGGAGACCCTTACGGTTCCACCTCGCCGTTTTTTTTTAACGACTGCTTTTTTTTATATGCAACCGGGACCGACGGCTTAACGTGTCCTCCGAAACACGGGAGTGGCTCGAGAAAAATATCTTGTACTCAACTGGGATCGAACCCAGGACCTTTGGCTTATCAGACCAGCGATAAGCCAACTCGGCTACGCCGACTCCGATCCCAGTTGAGTACAAGATATTTTTCTCGAGCCACTCCCGTGTTTCGGAGGACACGTTAAGCCGTCGGTCCCGGTTGCATATAAAAAAAAGCAGTCGTTAAAAAAGCGGCGAGGTGGAACTACCCGTAAGTGTCTCCCCACCACGAAAAGCCATACGAATTTACTTACTTTACTTTACTTTACCATACGGTGAGTCATAATTTCCACTTAAAAGTGTTTTTTAAGTTTTTATAAAATATAATATCATTACAGGCAACAGGTGAACAATTAAATTTGTAAAGTTGGTTTCATTTCAATTGAAAATACACTTATGCCTCGATTCACGACTAAATTCACGATTTTATGCCTCATTTTAAAACATCCCGGACCACCCCTCCCTGGTAATCATACCCCACTCAGTCATTTCCCCCCCCCCCAAAAATCTGCTGCTGGATCCGCCCCTGCTTAAACGACAGCAAGCTGAAGCCGCGCGCCGATCTATACTGACAATATTACAGACTAACAAAATGTAACTTCCAATTTTCTGTTATCTATAGTAATTTTTGTAGAGCATCGATGTTTGAGTGAGCATAGGCTGTCGCAGGTGTAATTGGAACAATAGTGGAGCCAGGACGAAATAGGTGAGAGAGAGCGAGTAAGAGTGAGAAAGAGTGATAAATAGCTGCCGTAAGGAGAAAGAAGAAAGATCGAACGCCAACATTATGGACACAGAAAAAGGGGGTAGGGCAGAGTCGAGGCTAAGGACATGGACTTTGAGTGGAAAGGGGTAATAGATGGTGATAGGGCTCAAGAACCGCGAGATTTTATCGCAACTGAGTTCGCACGAACCCAAGTCGCCAGGTCTTGGTCTTGGCTACGTAACTACTAGAAGAGGCAAAACGTGTATTCAACTTTGACCTATTTGTTGTCCAGTATTCGCTCGCTCACTCTATATATCTTCTTTATCGCGTTCGGCTGAAATTTCGCATCAAAGATTGGGGAGGGGGGGGGATGAGAATGTGTGTGGACGAGAAAGAGGGAGTGAGAGCCAATGGTATCAAGGTGAACTTACCCCTTTTATAAATGAGGATAAATTTTTACATTGTTTATCTTGTCGGTGAACCTCGGTGGCATCCTTTGTTTCAAGCCCATCCTTCACGTTTGTAGCACTCGGCTCGCACACAGGAACAAGGAGCGATCTACTTATAGGAACAGTCCGCACTTGTTTGTGGTTCGGTTCCGGTCAATCGAAGCACAACAGTCACCTGAGATTCCATAATTTATTTCAGACACGTTAACATTCCATTAACCTTTCACCACAAATTGTTCAGTCGAACTTTCGGTAATGACAGGCGATTTTTGGACTGAATAGTTCCATAAACAACAAAAGGAGTGACTTTCATTATTCTGTCTACAAGGATAGTCAGTGGCGTAGCCAGGAGCGATCTTCGTGGGGGGGGGGGGGGAGGGGTATACCAGAGGGTGTGGGGGGAATGGAATCCCCCCAGTTGATAGGGGGCCCTTCACCGGGGTTTTTTTTTTATATTTATCATTTTTATAATAGGCAAGGGATAGCCACCAACCGTAGCAGGTATCTGTTCAATCAGATAGAGATAGGCTGCGTTCTCGTAGGTCATGTTTGTAACGGTGACCGATTAGATTGGCCAGCAAAAAAGACTGTTCACTGCTGTAACATCACTTCCCGGTGGTTCGGAACCCACCTAAAACTGTAGGTCCAGTGGCGGATTAATGAATTTTTATGGGAGGGGGCGACATACCCCAAAAATACCCGTTGGTCGGGGGGGGGGTATGGAATAAAATTTTTGGAAATTTAGTAGCCTTTAACCGCATTTTACACCATTCCAGCACTTAAAATGTAGTAGAAATATAATTTTTTCGTGTTTAAGAACAATCAAATTTCCCCTAGCTAGAGTAGTTTATTTCTGTATATTCATGTGGAATTAGGAATACAAATTTTTTATACAATACAATATGTCTTGAGCAAAAATTGCTTTGCTAGCTTAATTTTTATCAAAATTTACAGAGAAATGAACAGAGTCTAAGCAATTTATTCGTGATCGTGATGATTTTTAGACCTATATATATATTTAAATTAATCTCAACATTCTTTCATGTTTCATAATACCAGTAATACAATAAATATGTATTAGGTCAAAAACAAACAGAGATTTATATGCCCCTACCTATTCTATAAAAGATTAATCTTATTCAAACTAATTTCACTTGATATAAGATTTCCTTCATTCTCTGTCATTTGTTAATTCGTCATTGAATTAAAATTATGTCAACAGTTAAAGATAAAGTAAAGGTAATATAGAAAATAAGGCAAAATAAGTATTACAACATTTGTTAATTCCCGGCCGGCGGAGGCGGAGTGGTAAGACAAGTTGGAGGTATTCCGTCTGTGGCGGGACAATTAAAATTTAACCGTGTGCATGTCACAAGTGTTAGCCTTTTTAATTTTTTAAAATGTGCAAGCCCTCGGGGGGGGGCGGTCGCCCCCTCCGCCCCCCCTTTAATCCGCCCTTGTGTAGGTCCAACTCATCAATCACCATCATCCAATTCATTACCCACGCACAGGTCTCAGACCTATGTGGGCATCATCCTCCAAAAAAAAAAATATTTTTTTGTGCATTTAAGAGTAATTTTAACTTGGATATTTTAATTAAAGCAATTGTTAATATTTGATGAAACAGACAATACTCGAAAACAATGCATTGCCACATTGCTCACTAAACTGTAACTTACATGCCGCTGCAGAGTAAGAGTACCATAATAACACTACATATAATAAAAACTTAAAGAACACTTTCAAGTAGAAATTATGACTCATTGTGGCGTGACGGCCGTTTCACTCTGATGTTAAGAGCCTGACAATGCTCTTAACATCAGAGGAAAACGGCCGTCACGCCATAACGTGAGTCATAATTTCCACTTGAAAGTGTTTTTTATAAGTTTTTATTATATATTAGTGGAAACAAGATGAATCTTCAACATCATAGCATTATATACTTTTCGCGATTCTCATGACACTCTTGTGCTAAATAAAACTAAGGTTTATTTTTGTATCAACTGTTTTAATTTAATTTGTACGGTAAGTTATTAGTTTTGTGAAAGGTGACTACAACATTTCGCGGTGGGGATGTACCCCCCCCCCCCTGGCTACGCCCCTGCGGATAGTCATTATTTACAAGTTTTCCATTTCAAACCTTTCCAAAACAGATGATAGATAAAATAACAGATGATATGTCGCTTCTAAATAGAGATGTGAAAAAAGTATTTCCTTTCCTTTTCCCCCCTCCATGAGTGTGTGAAAAAAGTATTTCCTCTCTCTTTTTCCCCTCCAATGAGTATTAGAAATATAGATTGTATTTCTTTCAAAAATCTTGATCATTTTCTGTATACAACCTTCTTTATCTTCTGTCTAACAATTTTCTAAAATATAAGTCATAACATAAAGTCATAACAATTACGTCGATAGCATACATCATGCATTCCATAGCCTAACTTAGCTTGAAGCTGTAGGTGCACTTTCCTTCTTCTAATTTTATCACACGCAGCAGGCAAGCACACAAACTCTCTTACAACTTGGCTCCTTGGCGCTAAACCCCATGTAGGTTCTTAGCAATCACAATCAACTCTCTCCATTCCTCAAAGAACTGAGTTCTTCTGTACATTTTAACTCTTGAGCTCCACAAATTGTACTCGATGTCTTATGAAAACCACTTTCTTAATTGTTCCAAGCTAATAAAAACTAAAAAAACACTCAAGTGGAAATTAACTCAAAGGGAAGTGATAGCCGTGAGCCGTAGCCGGTATCTGTTCAATCACATAGAGATAAGCTGCGTTCTCTTGGGTCCACTTTGTACCGGCGACCGATTAATTTGGCCAGCAAAAAAGAGACTGTTCTCTGCTGTAAAATCACTTCCCGTTGTTCGGAACCCAACTAAAACTGTAGGTCCAACTCATCAATCACCATCATCCAACTCATTACCCACGCACAGGTAACAGACCTATGTGGGCTTCATCCTAAAAAAAAATCACGTTATGGCGTGGCGGCCGTTTCATTCAGTTGTCAAGAGCATCGTCAGACGACCCACAGTACACTACGAGTGTACTATTAACGTGATTTAATTTCCACTTAAAAGTGTTTTTCAAGTTTTTATTAGACTATAATATATTAGTGGAAACTATATGGATCTTCAACAACATAGTTCCAAGCTATTTCCTTCCTCCGGATGGGCCTCCTTTTTGGCACACTCTCTACAAATATTCTTTTAGGTGACAGACTGCCACCCAACAGTTAATTAAATGCAAAAACAATGTAATGTAGAGTTGATTTTTTAGTTCTGGTAAGAGCGTTAGAAGAGATGCCAGTTTAGTTTTCACTACCATAAGACTTATGCATTTGATCGCTTGATCACTACGTATTCGTCATCTACAGCCGCGTCTCCACCAACCGAACATGTCTGCCGAACATTGTTGACGAATACAAAAAACGGGCAAACATTAAACATATGGGTCACCGAACATGTTCGTGAGTTCAATTGAAATGTTCGGTCTGTGAGCAAACAGTGACGACCAACAACAGGTTCCCGCCACTATCCCCACCACACCGATCATAATGTTCGAGAAGGCGTCCACACCAAACCAACTCCAAAAAATGTTCGGCGACATCAGCTGATTCCAGCGAACACTGTTCGCCGAGCATGTTCGGTTGGTGGAGACGCGGCTTTAGATAGGTTTGTAAGAACGAGGGGATCTATTGCTAACATACGATGGCACTTCAACATCGGACGGTAAAAGGTGGCTTGCAAAAAGAGGTCAGCCATGTTTTCAAACGTTATAACTTCTTTAACTGTGTCTAGTTCATATCCATGAATGAGCGTCGATGTAAAAGGGAGTACGGTAACCGGGTTCTCTGTTGGACGATCGATGTTGCAGCCACCAGCCACTTATGCGTGTGTGTGTTTCTTATCTCCTTAAAGCACACAACTAAAAGCGTGTAGAGGCAAAGCAAAGCACAAAAGCAGGAGCTAGATTTTCATAGCCACTACTTTTTGTTTGATTTATCAATGCTCCAAGTGGGTCAACATGGCTTTGATGAGAGGTCATGGAACAGTGGAAAATACAGACTGATAAATCAAGTGTTTGTGTTTTATTACAAGTTTTAACTAATCGGAGTAATTACCTAACAAAAGTTATCTATAAAAAGTAGAGTTCCAAATATTAAAATGGTGACACATTTAATTCCGCTCAGTGAAACTATTATATCAGTAAGTTTACTCAGTTAATGGACTGAAGCTGAAAATAGTTAATTATGTATTAAGAGCGTGAAGCGCGACTTTATCGCTCGAGCCAATTTAAAACATTTACTGCGCGACACATAGCGGAGCGCAGTAATTTTGCGAGAGCGATAAAGAAGCTTCACGCGCGAATTGCATACAATATTTTTCCTAAAACTGCAGTTCTGGATTCCAACACAATAAAAGCTTGTAGTTTGTAACATCACAGACAATGCGCGGATTTGGTTAGCATACGCCATTGTTGAGGTTATGTGAATTTCACGGATTCCATGATCCACCAATGAGAAGACATCAAAATCAAAACAGAAGCGTAAAGAAAACAGCTGGCGAGCGTAAAGTACTTTACCGCTTGCAGAGCAGTAACGAGGTATTTTACAATTAGTTTTCAGTACGCAAAGAACAACTTTACGAGCAGTTGAAGGAAAATGTATTTATTTCATCCCTTAAGTAAGTAATTTTTTTTTTTGAGGATGAAGCCCACATAGGTCTAATACCTGTGCGTGGGTAATGGGTTGGATGATGGTGATTGATGAGTTGGACCTACAGTTTTAGGTGGGTTCCAAACCACCGGGAAGTGATTTTACAGCAGAAACCAGTATTTTTTGCTAGCCAATCTAATCGGTCACCGTTACAAACAGGACCTACGAGAACGCAGCTTATCTCTATCTGAACAGATACCTGCTACGGCTCGCGGCTATCACTTCCCTGATTGATAATGAAGCAATGAAGAAACTGATTTGTTTGTTAGAATCGGAAAACGTTTTCCATGACTATCTTCAACATTCCAAAATGATGCTCACATGATTCTGAAACTTGTGCGTGGGTAATGGAATGAATGACACCAAACTAGAGTCAAACAAAGCCGCAGAAGCAGCCATCCAGAGTCCTATCAGAGATGACGCCAAAACTGTGTTTTTTTTTTTTTAATTATGTCTTGAAGACAGGTCGTCAGATCAAAAATTATAAACAATATTAGTCTACCATAGGCTACTTATTCACTAGTTACCATAATAAATACAATTTAAATTAGTTGAGATGAGGCTCTATTTTGATATGAAAGGAACTCTTGTATACTATAAAAAACTCCATCAACTAAATATTTTCTTAGTTGTTTTTTTTTTTCATATTTCCAAGACTCCTTAGAAACTGCGGTGGCTTGTTGTATAGTTTCCTATCAATATAACAAAGTTTTTGATCGAATAAGCTACTATTGTGACGCAGCAAGAGATAATCTCCCCGGCTTCTCGTATTATAATCGTGTATGTCAAGGTTCTGTTTTATATCACTCTTTTTTGCGTATAGAGTAACTTCATACACATATAAACAAGGTACAGCTGGAAGGTCAAGTCTCTTGAACAACGGCCTTCATGAAAGAGCCTATTGGCTATTTCCATACACCTAACAGCTTTCTTTTGGATCTTAAACACCCTATCAAGGTTTTTCATGAGTTACCCCATACTAAGATATAATACCTTACACGACTATGAAACATTAAAAGACCATGGTAAGCTGTAAAAGTAACTTTTTGTCATTCAATCTAGCAAGCTGTCGCAGGAAAAATACCCCAGATGAAATTTTACATCACATTGCATATTTTCTCAATGTAGGAGCCCAGGTCAATCGCCAATCCAACAATAAAATACTCCTAGAAATGCAATGTTTTCTTCCTGGTCTAGTTGATTATCGTTTACATACACCTTTCCGTATTTGATTGAGCAACCATGATTGCCACTGATATTCAATTCTAATCGAATATTACTATATTTTATTTCTATATATGAGGAATAAATTAAAAAAGACTGAATGGTACGAAATATCTCTAAATATTCATATACCTACGCTACATTTGAGCTATGTGGTTGGCCATGGGCTTATATGAGACTTGAAGCTGTATAATATAGATTCCCTATTACTAGAAAAGGCTATGGGTAAATAAAATTATTTATAGTGAAGAATTCTATCAAGAGTTCATTTTTTATTAATTGAGTACTAAATTTATCCAATTTCAATTAACTTGCTGGAATAATACCAATGATAGTTACATATGCCACATTTGGCTTGGATTTGTTCAGGGTGAACCTGTCAAATGAGACGATATGGTAGGTGCAGCATGGAAAGTTTCACTTTTGCCAGGATTAGAAATACATTAACGGTATAGTACCTAGCGCAGACAGGCTTTCGATAAGTGTAAAACTTAAAAATGAAATTTTTTGATCAGTCATATCAATTTTTCACCTCTAAAATGTAATTTTGCTATAAAAATTAAAATACTGTGAGTTTCATATGTTTTTCTTTGATAGCATCATTAGCAACACATACTTATAGCACTTGCCTATAAATGAAGCTAGGTTTAGCCTACTTGATCAACTGTTTCTGTAATCTTAGTGAAGAATTGAGCCATTTCTTATTGAATTCCTTAGCTGCTTCTGTGTTGAAGAACTAAGGAAACAGCTTTCTGGCTTAAAACCATCTGGCAACAGAAAATTATCTTTATTCAGTAGTGCAACTGCCATCCTCAGTACTGGATTTGTAATATTGAATATTATAAAATATAAATAATTATGGCAGTATAAATATTATATTATATTGGAGACGAAAGTTTCTATAATATTTAAGTTAACTTTAGTCAATTTTTTTAAATAAAAATAAGTTTACTAAAACGCTATTTTGAGCTTTTATTTCACACAATTACAATTCACAACACTCTTACTTATAAATACATTAAGAATGCTGGTAATAATTAATTTATTGTTCAATTCTTAAATTCATTTTGACAATTATTTTTCCATAGAAAGCACTTGAGTCTCAAAATCTTACTAATTTTATCATTTTTTGCTAGGTATTGATTTTCATTAGTTGTTGCAATTATTTGAAAGAATCAATTTTTAGTTTTTTCAAGCTGACGAGTTTTCTTGATGCCTCACTAACATAATGCATGTTGACTAAATTTTTCACAGGGTTATGTGAAAGGATAAATATATTTCTTAAGTTAAATGTTTTTTTTCTGTAATTCAGGGTTTTATAAACCAATGTATTTAGATTTGCCTATTGTACAATACGTATTTCTCTTGCCATTATTTTTCCTATTTTCTACTGCATTACTGTCTCAGCTGTCTGGAGCAAAGTGTTGTTGTTTGTAATGCTGTATAATTATTTAATTTTACTTGTGCAGGCGTCATGGAGTGCAAGTGTTTTCTATAAGTGCTGGACTCAAATTTAATTTGTACTTTTATTTTGTAATTATTTTCAAGTTGACCACGAATACTGGATAATGTGGTCAACTCTAGTTCCTGTATATATTTTGAAAATATTTTGTTCTGTTTTGAAGGAATAAAATTTCATTATTATTATTATTTCAGTTGATCAATCCATTTTATTTCTGAATTTGGTGAGAGACAGCCATGTACAGAGTGTTTAGCATTCTTATAGTATCACCAATTCTTGGTGGGCTTGACTTACTCACCGTAATAATGGAAAAAATATCATAAAGACATTTTATTGCATTAAATGCTTTGTTACAGAATTAGAGAAAGCAGAAGTTGGAATCCATCCCCAACATCTCACTTATTCCAGTGCCTTCATCTTACTCGATAATTAGTGAGGGTTCATGTAAAATGAGCTGAAAATGGAATAAAACTATTTAGAAGTATGCAACTACTATTATTTTTCATGTATTGGTTAAACTATGCGGAACACCCAGTATAAGCTATTGATAAAATATTTATAAATAGTGGAGAATCAATCGATTGATTTTTGTTGTGATTCTCCGAGGATTCATGTATAATGAGCTGAAAATGGAATAAAACTATTTAGAAGTATGCAACTACCGTTATTTTTCATATATTGGTTAAACTATGCGGAATACCCAGTGTAAGCTATTGATAAAATATTTATAAATAGTGGAGAATCAATCGATTGATTTTTGTTGTGATTGATGAAAGGATTTTGTTGGATAAGTTTCATCAATGAACGTTTGAAATATATTCCACAGGCCACTTGTACTGATTCATTGATAATCTCTTTTATGTAGCATACAAAAGCGTTCAATGTTCTGCTAGATGAGAGTCGGGCAAACATTCGATGGACTCAACCATTGTAATATACAATAAGCAGTGTGTTTGTGCACGTAATAACCATGTACAATGAAAGCACTTTCCCAAGGAAAGTTCTACGTCATTCAGATTCGTCCTTCAAGCTTCAATAGACAGCAAGGACGCACTGTAATTGCACATGAAGTTCAAAGTATCAACTAAATTTTTTTGGGTCTTATTCATTTCAAACTATGATGAACTCCAAAAAATCAAAAGATGGTGTTGAATGCATAAAAAATAACAGGGAACTCTGCGAAAATCTAACAAAGGAAGACCACTAGCACAGGAAGTTTCACTGTAAAACTATTCAAACTTGCTGGGTTTTTTTCAATACTTTATTTCTAATCCCGGCAGAGGAACGTTGAATGCTCGGAAGGTAGTGATATTGGAGCCACTGTTATTGGGCTGCAGTAGCATTGTCTGGTGAAATTATAAGGGTTATCGATTTCAATATTATTGCTTAAATTCAATAATTTATACATGTTTCCAAATAAGGCCTTATTGATCCATTTTTTCTCAAAACAATTTATTTGGTACGTTGAAACAAATGGGGCACTCGAAATTTTCCTTTTTTCGAGTAGACGAGTTAACGTGCACAATCACACTTTACTTACAATCGGTTCGGGTTTTTCTGGTTCACTCAAAATTTTTGTATTTTTCAGAAATATATTAAATACACATTTAAAAATAAAAATGTATGCTTAAAATTTCCAAAAAAGTGATTTTAGAAAAAAATATGGTGTTGGATTGGAGTCTTCCCATTCATTTTTGGTCAGTACCTGATTCACCCCAAAAAGAGCTGCTTTCAATGACTTTCCAAGTACCTACTATTTCAAGGAACAAAGGGGAAAATGAATGTTCTTCCAATATGTGTTGATAATAACCTGGATGAACATTTTATTCCTCGAGTTCAAGGTTGACGATTGCATCAACAAACATTGTGATTGTTTGGTTTTATATGAAAACCCAGCAACATGGATGGTTAGAGCTCCTTTTAAAATAGCGTAATAATCATTGAATATTTGAAAATCTTGCTAAACATTTATGCCAAAAAGTGTTTTCTTGCCAAGAAATAAAAAAGTTTATGAAAAATCCATTGACAGGCAATCTACCAATTATTGTATTGGTTGAAAAAAAAATAAAACACTGACCAGTGGCGTAGCCAGGGGGGGCCCATGGGGCCCAGCCCCCCCCCCCCGAAATTTCAGAAATAAAAAATTCTAAAATAACTTATAGATAAGGACTTATTAAAGCCGAAGGGTTCTATCTGTTTTGTAGTATTATAACGAACAGAATACAGAAACCCTGTTTGTGTAATAGAATATAGATAGCTTCAGTTATAGTCAGATAAATGTATTGTTCAAATATTTCCTCAATATTTACTCATATAGAAACTTGTAGACTCTTTATTTAGGTGTTCAAATGGATAATTTTAATTTAAAATGAGCTGAAATTAACACGTTAGAAAGCTGTGACTACGAGAATTATTGAAATATTACATTGAATAAAACGAATTTTTTCAAGTTTGAAGTGGATTGTTAATTACTTAAAAAAACTTTGTTAATTATTGATAAATCACCTTTAAAAAAATTTATTTTTGAAGTTAAAATTCAGTATAACCCACTAGCCTAAACGCACCCAAAGTTCATGAAATCAGGATTTTATGAATGAAAACGCACAAATAAATGCAAGTTCTATGCAAGCGTGTATGATCAAAAAATTCCGATTCCATGAACTTTGGGTTGGGTGCGTTTTAAGCTAATGACATAAATTATATAAAACTTATAAAAAGGTATATTATAAAAATGTTATATTTCATGTATATTTGAGTTGTATTTTTATAAACTTGAAATGCAATTTATTATCATTGTATTAATTTTGAGATTCAGAGTACATAAGTTAAGTATGGTTAGTTCCAATTCAAGGGTTTTGACTCAAAATAGTCACAGATATTAGTATATCAAACCTTATCATTTCAAACCTGGCCACCTAGGTTCTTGGGTAGTAATTTTTCAAAAATTTCTTTTGAACTTTAGAGCCCAACAAGTTGTCTAGATTAGCTTTTTACACCACTAAATTCAAAAAAAATCCGGAACCTCCTATTCCGAATTGTAGAAACTGATATTGTAAAAAAGTTGTATTGTCAGGAACATTAAAAAAAAGTAAACAGCCGTCAGAACATTAATGATAGAAAAGAATACAGTTCAATTTATGGGCATTGAAATTTCAACGAACTTACAAAATAAGAAAAGGTAAAAATTAATAAATAATAATTTATTTCTCAGAATTTCATTTACAATTACAATGATTATAAATACCTGGATTTCTTGTTCCATGACGAACTGCGTTGTTAATATTAACTTTTCATGTGAAATTTAACGACATGCAGTCAAATATTTGTTAAGAATAAGTATAATAACTCACTTAAACTGGCCGAGTACTTTCGAATCAAAAAACTGACATGATGATCTAGGAGCCTCTGATGATGGATCTCATAGATTCGAAAGTACTCGGCCAGTTTAAGTGAGTTATTATACTTATTCTTAACAAATATTTGACTGCATGTCGTTAAATTTCACATGAAAAGTTAAGATTATAAATACTAAATTTTAAACTTACACAAAATAAATGAGATATTCTAAGAAATTAGGTACTCTATCCCGAGAGATTTCTTTATGTGAGTTACCAGCTAAAATAAATTCATACTCAACGTTTACAATACTTCACGTTGGAAAAAGAATTATCAATCCTGAACAAAAACCAAACATTCAATCAAACTAGACAATTAATAAAGTCAAATACTTCCAAAAGCATATCTGCAATCACAAATTTCTTAGTGAAGAAGGACCCTTTTCCAAATTTTCCAAATAACTGATTTCAATATTTTTAAAAATTCATTTTATATTTTCCAATAAGTATTTTTCTACTTATTCTCCCAGTAATAGTTGGAAGTATAGTTGTTAACCAATTCTTGTTTCTAATGAGGCCAGAAAACTGATTTGAAAGAAATTGTATCTCACCTACATTGCGCATTTTTGAAAAGAGTATAATAGTTAGTTATGTATTAAGAGCGTGAAGCGCGACTTTATCGCTCGAGCCAAAACATTTACTGCGTGACATGTAGTAATTTTGCGAGAGCGATAAAGAAGCTTCACGCGCGAATCGCATACAATATTTTTCCTAAAACTGCAGTTCTGGATTCCAACACAATAAAAGCTTGTAGTTTGTAACATCAAAGACTATGCGCGGATTTGGTTAGCGTTCGCCATTGTTGAGGTTATGTGAACTTCACGGATTCTGTGATCCACCAAAGAGAAGACATCAAAATCAAAACAGAAGTATAAAGAAAACAGCTGGCGAACGTAAAGTACTTTACCGCTTCCCACACAGCACAAGGATGTCCTCAAGATATCCCAAGAATATCCCACAAGAATATTGAGAATATCCTTAGGACATCCCATTATATCCTAAATAAGCCCCAGGGATATCCTAGGGATAACTGAATGTCCGCCCAAATCCCGTGAAGGATATCCAGGGGATATGCATAGGATGTCCTGGGGATGAAATATCCCACCACGGGATTTTCTTGTGGATATCCTCAGAATATTCCTAGAATATCCCACTTCAAGTTTCCAGGGATATCCCAGACAGAATATCCTCTGGACATCCCATTATATCCTAAATAAATCCCAGGGATATCATAGGGATAACTGAATGTCCGCCCAAATCCCACAAAGGAGATCCAGGGGATATGTATGGGATATCCTGGGGATGAAATATCCCACCCCAGGATTTTCTAGTGGATATCTTCAGAATATTCCTAGAATATCCCACTTTGAGTTTACAAGGATATCTGAGAAAGAATATCCCAAATAAAACCCAGGGACATCCTAGGGATAAGGGAAAAGCTGTCCAAATCCCACAGAGGAGATCCTGAGGATATGTATGGGATATCCTTTCCCTATCCTATTATTATTAGAGGTGTAATATTAAGCTGGTAAAAACAGTTACTACACTGTGATCTTAATCAACAGGCTGAGATTTGATACTTTATTAAGGTAAATAATTAAAGTAAATTGAATAGTTTGTGCATTAGTGACACCCCCATCTAACAGCTACAAAAATCCTAGTGAGAGGTACAAAATTCGGTAACTTTGATCTGTTATTTTAGGCTGGAGGATTCATAGAAAAAGTGTCTTTAAATACTCCAAGAATAGGAAAATTATCAAATTTGTTAGTCAAAATATTTATACTTTAAATATTACAAGGGATATTTAATAAACATTGTGAAATTGCATACCAATTGATACAATGTGATGGTAGTTACCAGAACTTCCAACAGATTGCGGTAGGATAAGGTAGGCTAGTGCGGGGTGGCTTCACCCCCAAAAGTATGTTAACCGCTATTATCTCGAAAGGGATGAGTTTTTCGAGACAAAATGTTCAATTCAATCTTAATGAGAATAAAATTCCCTACAAAATGAGTGTTCATACTTAATTATATGATTAGTGGCTCCGAAGTTTGGTTAGGAGAGAGAGAGAGAGAGAGAGAGTGAGCGGGAATGAGTGAGTTTGAGAGAGTGAGGAGCAAGTGAGTGAAGTGTGAGGGGGTGAGAGGACGAGAGAGAGAACGACTGAGTGAGGGAGATACAATCATCCCAGCATGTGATATTCTGGGATATCCCCAGGATTTATCATCCCAGTATGTGATATCCTGGGATCTCCCTGGGATATACCATCCCAGTATGTGATATCCTGGGGTATCCCCAGGATATCATATCCCATATGTAATATCCTTCAGAGATCCCAGTGACATTCCAATATCCCGGGATCTTTATGGGACATATGGGAACTGGTCAGGATATCCTGAGGATATTTTGAGCTGTGTGGGTTGCGGAGCAGTAAAGAGGTATTTTACGATTAGTTTTCAGTATATGACATATATGAAACATTATGAAACTGAATATGGTGCTTGATATCTTAATTCATTTACATTATACTACTCAATTCATATTTCCATATTATACTTTTCCTACAACTGCTCGTAAAGTAGTTCTTTACATAAAGTAGTTTGTAAAGAACTACTTTACGAGCAGTTGTAGGAAAAGTATAATATGGAAATATGAATTGAGTAGTATAATGTAAATGAATTAAGATATCAAGCACCATATTCAGTTTCATAAAACAATCTCTTGCAGCATCAATACACCACGATTCCTTTACATTTTCTACTTCATAAAGAATTTCCAGTTTTTCAAAATTGTTATTGTCAGTATAAAATAACAGTACTGGGTCACTAATGTTCACTTGGTCTCATATTGAACCTTTGCCAGAACCAAATACAATTTCGAGTAGGAAATAACTGTGTGGAAGCATGCAACTAGTATTCAATATCCAATTTGTTGAACTAGCTATTATGCTTCTCTGCATTTTTCGTGTAACTCATCTACCACTACGGTACTGCAACTGTTATTACTTTTTTATCTTTCTCATTTTTTCAATTACTTTTTCTGATCAATTTACCATGATGGTATTCATACCAAACATGCATGTAAAATCAGATTTTCTTCAACCTTGACCTTCTTCGTTTAGTACAGTACCGTACTGTATGCAGACAATATTGACCAAACAGATAATGTAGGCCCCACAATATTATTTTGAACTACATCATGTATTTGAACATGTTATGTATTTGAAAACTGTGAACCTTTCAATTTTGATAGGCTAAAGCATAGAGTACCCCCTATTTCAATAGGCTTCTATGATTGTATTTTGAGGTTATAAATATAGGTAAAAATCTATTTTTTTCTCGACACTACTTGGAATATTATTATGAATCATGCATATGGACAATGGCAAATGAAATAAAAGCAAATTTGAATCAACGGATGATCTAGAATAGAAAACTAAACTTCTTTGCATTCTCACATCTTTTGGTATTGAAACGAACTATCTGATCATATTCATCTATTGAGAAAATTCTAAATATAACAATTATTATTATTTCAATAAGAGAATGTTAAACTGAACTTATGAGAATATACTTCATCACAACTAAAGCAATGACGAGCCAATATTTTTATATGTTTTATGGGTTGAAAAATAAGTTTACATGAACAAGAAGAAGCTGACCATGTAAAAGCTGAGAAGATATTACCTACAGAATTTACAGTCAATAGCATTGAAATAAGAAGGCAGGACTGTGCATAATAAGTTACTTCCATGAATCGCCTATTCCATCATCAAGAAACAATTCCAATTTGTAAGTTTCAGTTATTCTTGTTGATTTGATTGATTGTTTTATGACATGCAACTTTTCTTCTGCACAACCAAGTTGACAGGAAGTCAAGGATTTTGTTCAAACCTACGCATTTTCTGGCAAATTTGACCTCCAAACAAATGGATAAGATATTAAAGCTTATCACATGTATTTGAACTGCTCAGTTTAGTTATGTTACAAAAAATAATAATTAAGACTGATAAAAAACTATGTAACTGTTGTAACTCCTATTTTCAATAATCCTATAGCTTTGATGCCATGTTCTACAATTCTAATTTTTAAAAGCTAATAGAAAATTATCCACTAAAACACACAAACCGAACCGATAATGGGAACATTCTGGTTGATTTGAACGTTTTCTATACCTAAGATAAGTTCAGAGATTTCAATCATTTTCTCAAACTGGGAAAATTCAACCAATAATATAATCAGCCATAATCTTGATTCAAAATATTATTTGAAAATGAGCATAGTAGAAGGCCGTTCATTGGTGAGCCTTTGATGTCCACTGGATCACTTGGGAAAATAATTCAACGTTTGAAGCAAATCGTTCGCGTGACGAAGCAAATGCCTCTCTCCAATTATTTTCGCAACCTATTACGTTTCATTCAGATTAAAATCTGTGAGCTTCTAGACAAACTAGAAAAAAGTGTAAATGCTGATGAAATGAATAAAAAACAAAAAAATGAATTATATATAGTCTACTGTATACAGCATTTCTAATATTAAAACTGACACTGTATTTCACTTTTAATAATGTTTTACTCACATATATTGGAAATGCTTGAGGAATGCATTTCACTATTAACTTTTTATGTGAATTCAACGACTTGCAGTCAAATTTGACTGCAAGTCGTTGAATTCACATAAAAAGTTAATATTAACAACGCAGTTTGTCATGGAACAAGAAATCCAGGAATTGCATTTCACTTCTGAAAAGAAGCTTCGTCAGGCTGATGAAGCTTCTTTTCAGAAGTGAAATGCATTTCTCAAGCATCCCAATATATGTGAGTAAAACATTGTTTAAAAGTGAAATACAGTGTCAGTTTTAATATTAGATTGTTCATTAAGTATTTCGTCATGGAAAACATCACAGGTAAATATCTTCCAAGATATTTTTCAACTTCAGCAAGAAATAATCACAACATTCTAGCAATTAAAGGATGATTGCAAGAGTGCAATGCCGGGGGGGGGGGGGTGTCAAAGGGGTTGCACCTCCCCCCCCCCCCAACCAAAATTTCCTTGGAATTAGAATTTTCATCAACATATGTTTTCCTGAATTGAAGAGAATTAAATTTACTCAATTTTATTGCTAGTAAGTTTTAAGTATTGCGTATAATATGTAGCCTAATATTAGTGCATTGAACTGGCAACTGGCCTTTTCCAGCCTTCAATTTAGATGGCATGGTGGCAATATACACTCTGTTTCAAAACTTTATTCAACGGTTCTTTTTTAATTTTGGGGCACTGAATTTGAATGTCATGCTTTTCACCTCGTAAGGGCGCGGCTTCATACCTCAAAATCGAAAACCCCATAAATTTTGCGACTATGGTGATACGAGAGCTAAGGGATAGCGAGCTAAAGTGATTGGAACAAGCACCATTCAGAAGATTGTGGAATCATTTTTGGAGCAGTTTATTCCTGTTATTGACTAGAAGGAGGTTCAATGCTGAACTTGTGGGAAGAAATAATACCAGAAGAAAGAGTACATCGATCTAAAGCTGTAAAGACAGTCTATCAAGCAGAAATCAGTGATAGTAATTTGGAAGCTCCATCAAGGAAGTCCTGTGGAGAAAATTGGAAGGAAAGAATGCTGAGGAGGACTCAGTTGATACTGATCAGGAGGAAAGAGGGCAGTTCCACAGGGACCAGAAGGAAGATTCTGGTCGGAAACATGCAAGGTCACAGAAACATTTGAAGCAAGGAAGACCAACTTGGCAGGGAGTAAGCAACAATCTTAAGCATCAAGCAAGAAGAAGAAGAAGAAGAAGAAGGGAAAGCATTATCTCAAGACTGGCCAAGGTGGCTACCAAGCAGGAGACCTAGTTAGGTTTTACAGCCTGGAGTGGATCTATAAATAATTTCTGAAACTCCAAGCTTTTCAACAATTTTCTTCCTTGGAAGCGGGCATTTTGGAAATAGGGATATCAAATATAATTCACGTTCTACTGGCAATTATATAGTACCTCCTAAACCAAACAAAGAGATATATCATATATTCTATTTGTTTTTTTTTGTTTTTTTTTTGAGGATGAAGCCCACATAGGTGTTAGATCTGTGCTTGGGTAATGAGTTGGATGATGGTGATTGATGAATTGGACCTACTGTTTTAGGTGGGTTCCGAACCACCGGGAAGTGATTTTACAGCAGAGAACAGTGTCTTTTTTGCTGGCTAATCAAATCGGTCACCGTTACAAAGTGGACCCAGGAGAACGCAGCTTATCTCTATCTGATAAAACGGATACCTGATACGGCTCACGGCTATCTGTATACGGCTATTTGTATATAGCACCTAAAGTTTATATAACAAAATCCCAGTAGCGATCAGGCGCCAGACTACTTTCAAAGGAGGTTGAAAAGTGGTTGTTGGAGAAGGAGGATGTTTCTTCATCAGGAGGATAGCACAAAGAATATTTCAGCAAGCACTTTATAATAATTACCATGAATATCATCTCATTTTTTAATTTAATAGCAGGAATCTTGTAATTAATAATTTAATATATTCAATCAAATTGATTATTTCTCAACTTTTCAAGTGAATTCAACGACTTGCAGTCAAATGTTTATTAATAATAAGTAATATTTTACATACTCTGTAGGCCGAACGCTTTCGAGTTGTTAAAACCCATCTTCAAGGCCTTGAAGATAGGTTTTAACAACTCGAAAACGTTCGGCCTACAGAGTAAGTAAAACACTACTTATTATTAATAAACATTTGACTGCAAGTCGTTGAATTCACTTGAAAAGTTAATATTAACAACGTAGTTTGTCATGGAACAAGAAATCCAGGAATTTATTATTTCTTTCAAATTATTGTATTATTTTCATATACTGCAAACATTCAGCTATATATTTTAACGTACGATATACATATGCCATTCACCAAATGTTTTGAAGAGAGAAATAAATTTATTTATTTATTTTAAACTGTTCCAAATGTCAGTCGAAAGTGAAAAATATCAACCCAATTATGAGTCTGGTTGGGTTCATGTTGGCCGACAAGCAATATTTCAGGATCAATGTTATCTTGATTATAGTTTGAGTGCAGTACTTCAAAGTCGTACATATACAGAATGCACACTTGGAAAAGGTTTGAAGTTTATAGTGTTGATGCATTTTTATTTAAAATGAAGCCCACAGAAATTGTGTCCACATCAAACTTTCAACAAAACACGAGATAATCTCACATGCAAAAGCATAAACAGTATCAACCACAACTACGACCATTGATTTTCTGTGGGTCTTTTGAAAAATTTACAACAGTCTGTCAAGTTAAACTCATGATCCAAAATGAGGCTAGGAATACGCCATGATTGTGGTGAGGTGTTGGTGGAGGGGGTCGAGGGTTGAAACCTTCTTATCTGTTGTGGCAGAGAGTAAAACACCAAGATTGCGTGCCACGTTTAGGCGGAGTTGATTCAACATGCAAACGGTGACGTCACTAGCACTGGGCACAGGGCATCATGCTTTGTTGGTGCTCCATTGTGGTGGGGTCGACAAAGAATCTTCAGCCTTCCTAACTGATGGCACTTTTTAATGAACTTTTAAACTATTACCTTATTAACTCTATTACTTTAGTACCCCATAACCTTCATTTTATTTTTTTTACTGAGAACAACACTTCCATACTTTAAAATGTTCTTTTAAATAAGCATGATGGCCCATTTTGTCCTGAGGTAAATTACTCATGATATATTCACCTTAGAGTTTCCTCCAAAGGACTACGTCCAATAGTACTGGATGTAGGACACAGCTCAGAAGTGAGCTTTTTTGTAGATTACGTCTTGGAGACTCCAAGACGTAATCTACAAAAATAAAAAGTTAAGAAGTATAAAACAAGTCAGATCAACAATTAAACTCTTATAAACTAGTTACCATAATTACTATATCAATTAGTTGGGGTGAGGCTTAATTATGATGTGAAAGGAACTCTTGTACACTATAAAAAGCTTTAACAACTAAATATTTTTTCAATTGTTTTTTTAATATTTCTATATTTTCAAGACTCTTCAAAAACTGCGGTAGCTTGTTCAAATCAATCAAATCAAATCAAATTTATTCCATTGAAAAATCATGATACATACATAATACAGACGTTGTATAAAGATTCATTTGAACCACTAAAATAGCCTATAACATGAAATATAATTAATAAAGCTGGTCCTATGGAATCAGCAAACATAGGCTATATTGCCTGTGCGTTCGCTGGGTTGCCATCTAAATTACATTTGTGGACCAAAGATATTATTGAATTTTCAGGAAGAATGACTTGAAAACGTGAATAAATACAACAAACATACAACACCACTAGTGGTGATATTCCAGGACACAATAGCACTTTATCCCGTGCTTTGATATTTTTTGTCGAGATGGCCGGTTCTACAGAGCTTGTTGTAGAGTTCCCTACCAATATAACTAGGTTTTTGTTTGAATAAGCTACTATTGTGACTCATCAAGTGATAATATGCTTAACTTCTTGGATTATAATCATGTATGTCAAGATTTTGGTTAATATCATTCGTTTTTACATATAAACTAGCTTCATACACATATAAGTAGGGTACCGTACAGCGTTAGGAGACCAAGTCTCTTGAACTACGGCCTACATGAATCTAATCTATTTCCTCTTTCTATACACCTAACCACTTTCTTTTGGATCTTAAACACCCTATATCAAGGTTTTGTTTTGATGAATTACACCGTCATAGTTAAACATAGTACTAAATTACTTATGCAGCATGGCAATGTGGTAGGGAGTAAACTGTCAATAATAAATCTTCAATGTACTGTACTATACAAAATTATAAAATTTTGAGTGCACTAGGACGAAAAAATGAGGACCAATAAAATTCGTCATTTGCTAGATCCTCTCTCTAAACTTGCAGATCCAATTTGGATGTTTGGACATGTTTGACAACAGTGTTGATTCAATTGCTTGAGCGTCTAAGTTATAAGGAAGATGGCAAGGACTAGTTAGACGTTCTATTGGAATGCATGAATTGCAGATAAGGAATATCTTTACATGAAGGTTTTTATTGGAATCACATTAATATCATGAGATCTAAGATCATAAAATCACGATAATATCACAAACGGATCTGTTATAATATGAGAAGTACCAACAGATTATTTTTTAGGACTCCTAACTAAACAAAGAACTTTTTGGGCAGTTCTTATTGTGTTTAGGGCCTTATATTTTCAATAGTATTCCAATTGAAATAAATTGTTTAGTTTTAGTTTAACTTTAAACTGGTAAAATTGTGGTGAAATGAAAATAAATAAAATAGTAGGATTAATTATATTTTGGTTACGCTGCATAATCAACATAAAAATGTAGTAGACTCAATTTTTATTTTTTGAATTAGTTGTAAGATAATGTAGAACACTGACCATATTTACTGGAGGACGTGGTCAGTCAATTTCCAAGATTTTAAAATTGTATATTTTTGTTTTTTCAAGATTTCCAAGTATTTTAAAATTGTATAATTTTGTTTTTTCAAGGATGGAAATAAATTGATTATTATCATTGAACTATATCTGACCACAAAATGGATTTCATAAGATAATTAAATTAAAAAACAACACCATTAGATATTTTTATTGTATCATTGTAGAAATACACTATTCATGAATAAATTAAGCAAACACTATAGTAAATGATGCATCAAAAACTGCTGTCAGAAATAAACAAAAGCATCTTTCCTCCTTGCAATGGTACTTCAAAAAGTCAAAATTGTATTGCCATTCTGGTTTGATGATAGGCCTACAATACTTCTCGTTTACTCTCTTGTCTTTCTTCAAAGATTCGTCTTGAATTTAAAAAAACAAAAATAGAATTTATTATAAAAACCAACTAAGAGATTGGATAAATGAATGGAACTGATGAATTTTGATGATTTGATTTAATTACAAGAGAGGATTTCTGGCATGTGTGCTATGAATGTCATTTTAAATATATATGAATTATATATTTATATATTTAAATCCATGTATATATATATATATACGTTATATACATTATTTACATTATATCTTTCCTATCTATTCGTCTATGCTGATAATTGTATTATTAGGCTCAATTTAGCTTTTATATTATGTATGACTACTTAGTGCAAATATTTAAAATAACTCCCTTATTATTGATTCAATATGAACATTTTATGATATTGTGTATGAAAATAAAATGAATGTATAAAAATTATTGTCAAAACCACAGAATTGTTTTCAGTCAGATGATGCCCACATGAAAATTGAGACTTGTGCGTGAGTGAATGATGAGAAACATTAATAGCTGAATGAGATTCGGACTCACGACTGCAGGTATACGAAGCCAGCCGGAGGCTTATCGAATCACAGACAAGCGCTCCAATCAACTGCGCCACCAGAGTCGCAATTCTAAAAATGTATTCTGATTTCAGATCATGAAAACAAATGAGAGATCATCATTCATATAATTTTATCTGAATTTACAGTAATAGGGTAGTGGAATAATTTGATTTCATTTTTAAGCGGATAGGTAAGCTTATATATCTGCTCATTTTGGAAGACACTGAATAAGATTATGTTGCTCACGTTCAATAATAATAATACATGCTTTTGGTTTATCGTGTGCCCCTGTAATTTAATTGACAAGTCGGGGTTTCTCTGACTGTGAATCATCATTCTTAATAAAATATTGTATTGCATGAAGTTAAATTTTCATTTCATTATATATTCTGTACTTACAATGATATATTATCTTACTGGAAAATTATCAATTTGAACGAATAAAGTTGAAGTAATCTAAGTAAATCAAGTAGACTTAGTACAATCAATAAATCAAGTACTATTTCACAATGCAGTAGATACACTGGCGCTGTTGTTTTACAACAAAAAGTTATGCGGAACAAGTGTACTTGAAACATCTGAAACAGAGTGCAATTTAAAAAGTTGGGCCCAACTGGTTTGCAATAACGGAATGTTTACTTTATCTCTAAAATTAGAATATTCCCTCTCATTACATGCAGATCTTCTTGCTAACTCACATAAAACCTTGATTGTATGATCCGATAATAACAACTTTAAATAGCACTCTCAACTTCAGAAAAACTCGCTTTGAAAACTTTTTTTCTATCGCTGGTTATTAAATAGCTGATCTGATCTGCGCCTTGGCTTTAACTTTATCACTCAATAATTATTATTTACTAAATTAGCATACATATTTATTTTCTTTTTCTTTGCTTATCAGTTTAGCGTGGAAGTGGTTCTTTTTTATTTGTAAACAATTACGTAAATTATACATTATCATTTATAGTTTACAATATAGATTAAATATTAGAACAGAACATCTTACTCGCTCAACACTACTCATTCAAAAAGGGAATATTTTCGAAAAAAGTTCAAGAGCACTTTCGACTCAATTTCCATTGCTTAATCTTTCATTGAATTTTTGTCAAGCATTAAACCTCCTTTCCAATTGTCGCAATTTCAATTTCGTGGTTAAGTTGTAGAGTGAACATTACTGTCCAAACTTCGCCATGTCAACAAATAAAAACGTCATTCTATTCTATTGATGATAGAAATTGCAAAAATAAATATTTTTAATTTCCAAAATTTTTCAAGTCTCCTGCAAGTCACCCCTTTTACCCAGTAAAGGGCTACTATACCTTTTTATCAGCTCTTAATATTAATATAGCACTTCCAATTACAAAAAACAAAAATTATCTATTAAAAAACGTGCAAATTTGTTCACCCACCCATTTTTCAGAGAAATTTTGATTTCCGTCCGTAGCTTCGAATGGTATTATTTTCACAAATTCTACGACTGAAAATCTCCACCGTTTTATGCTCTACCTGATGAAAAGAAGAATTTCCCAATCATCTCAATATATTTGAATTCTTTAATTTTCTCACTCCGCCTTCAATGATATTTGAAGAGTAGTTCAGTGTCAACCCTCTTATTCTTACATAGTTATCTTCCACTTCCAACGAAAAAAAATAGGAAATTATGCACAAAATGCGTTTCTTGTGAAAGTCAATTCCCCCCCCCCCCCCCAAGCAACTACGTAAATGCTAAATTTATCAAAACTTTAGTTTATTTAGCATTCCAAAAGCTAAAAAGCTCAAAAAGGTCTACTGAAAAAAAATAGAAAAATATCAATACTGAAGATTTTTAAGATTTTAAACCCACCTCCCCAAAGACCCCCCTTCAGTTTCTATCGTTGGGTTAATCGAATTTTTGTCAAGCATTAAACCTCCTCTCCAATTGCCTCAATTTAAAACCACCCGCACCCAAATCAGAAACTCCAATAATCAAGGGTAAATTGAGCCCCCTAAAAAATCAGGGGCATTTTATGAAAAAATCTTATACATACATCGCTCGGCCTAGGAATAAGGAACATTTATGCAAAATTTCATGGCCATTGGTCAAGGTGTTTGGTCGTAATCGTGTAACATGTATACAGACAGATGGACAGACGAGATGCTGAGCGTTCGTGTTAAAACTGAGACCTCCCTACGTTCGGTCAATAAATAGAACATTCACATTAATGTTGATTAATCAATAATGTGTTTCAAAAAATATATATAAACGTGGCTTATTTATAAAACTATAGTTATAAAATTGCCAATAAATAGAACATTCACATAAATGTTGATCAATCAATAATGTGTGTCAAAAAAGTTATAAACGTGGCTCATTTATAAAATTGTCTCTTCTCCAGATTTATGTAACTACGAAAATGTGTGCAAAACATAAACTGTCCATTAATGAAGCAACATATAAATAGCAACATGAAACAAGACAAGCGGCAATGACAGAAAATCAATACTTTAGCTCCTCAATAATCCACAAAAATGTTTTTTCTTGACAACTGTCAATTCGTCTATTGACTTTTAGTCACTGACATCAAATGAATAGGGCCTAATAATAAATTGATTCCAAAAGATTTTTTAGGACCTACTTCATAAATTCTTCAAGTAATGGTTTCTATTTTTACAAGCAACAACTTTCACATGAAACAATTCTGTCTGTTCAAGACGTTTTGCTCAAAAGACGTTTGGTCATCATTAACAATCGTATCACAAATTACAATCGTATCACAAATCGTATCACATAATTTTTTCAAGGAATAAGGTGTCTATTTTTACAAGCAACAACTTTCACATGAAACAATTCTATCTGTTCAAGACGTTTTGCTCAAAAGACGTTTGGTCATCATTAACAATCGTATTACAAATACTGTCACAGTTATTCTCACACTAAAGTTCTGAAACACAATTGATGCACTAATTTCAAGATGCATTGTTCTTGCACGCATATAATTATTTCACATTGATACAGGTTCTAACACTAAAATAATATAAACTTAAAAAAACACTTTTAAATGGAAATTAACTCACGTTATGGCGTGATGGCGTACACAGTGTACTGTGGGTCGTCTGACGATGCTCTAGACAACAGAGCGAAACGGCCGTCACGCCATAACGTGAGTTAATTTCCATTTAAAAGTGTTTTTTTTTTTAGTTTATATTACATATTAGTGGAAACAAGATGGATCTTCAACATCACACTAAAATAATGCTGGCAACACTTGAAAGTAATGCTCAAAGTGTTAAATCAAGTGTAATGTTCATGTGTTAAATCATCAGTAGACTTTAATTAGTGATTATCACCCAAGAAATTGAACAAACAGATCACCAGTTCTATAACTTTCAACTAACAAATAATACTCAAATAATAAAATTAATCACACTGTCCAAAACTGAAAAAATGCCAAATAGGTCAATCCATAACCCAATAATAAAATGTCCAATAAACTGTTCAATAACTCAATAATAAATGTCATTCCTGGATTTCTTGTTCCATGACGAACTGCGTTGTTAATATTAACTTTTCATGTGAAATTTAACGACTTGCAGTCAAATATTTGTTAAGAATAAGTATAATAACTCACTTAATCTGGCCGAGCGCTTTCGAATCTATGAGATCCATCTTCCAGATGATGGATCTCATAGATTCGAAAGCGCTCGGCCAGATTAAGTGAGTTATTATACTTATTCTTAACAAATATTTGACTGCAAGTCGTTAAATTTCACATGAAAAGTTAAATAAATGTCAAATAAACTGTTCAATAACTCAATAATAAATGTCAAATAAACTGTTCAGTAACTCAATAATAAATGTCAAATAAACTGTTCAATAAATCAACAATACAAAAGTCGTTCGACATCATTAACAATCTTATCACAAATACTGTCACAGTTATTCTCACATTAAAGTGCTGAAACACAACTGTACTGTACATAGCACGGTGTTGTACTGTCATAAATAAAGAATGTTAAACGGTCACAGAAAAAACTGTTACAGTTTTTTATATGTGACAAGTAACACATACTTGTATCAGGAGATCGGAATCAAGACTGACTGACTGCTGACAAACACAGCCCTTTTTATGGGTTTGTATTTTGTAACCTTCTACTCCCATGGTGTGCTGTTTACACAATGATCGAGAATTTACTAGAACAGAGGTTCTCAAACTGTGGTACACGTACCCTTTGGGGGTACGCGAAATTTTCAGGGGGTACGCAGGGCAAGTTGATAAAAAAGCAAACCATTTTCATTTCTTTCCGGTCCGTAATCACGCAAGAAAACAAAAAAAAAAATATTAAACAGAAAATATTTGAGTGCTACATTGTTAGATTTTTGGATCGGTGTTGGAAAAGAGTAACAAGAACTTTCAAGTGCTGCTATAATAAAGATTCTTATTAGGTTTTCAAGTTCATACCTATGTGAAAGATGGCTTTCTAAAAAGTAAGTACAGAAACAAGCTTAATGTTGAGGACGATCTAAGGTTGTACTTATCAAAACTTGAGCCCAACATTGAGAAACTATGTAAAAAGAAACAAGCTCAACCTTACAAAGTCTATAACAAGGGGTACGCAACATTTTAATTTTCATGGAGGGGTAAAGTCTTTGAAAATGATTGAGAACCCCTGTACTAGAACAACACAGAACCTACCAGAATCACATTTAAGTAATAAGAGTAAAAGAGAGCATTGAGAGAGAGAGAGAGAGAGAAATACAATTACCACAATTGTAAACAATGTCAATGTAAATATGAATCAACTCCATCTTTACATCATGAATAGAAAGTTTGGGCTTCAAAGTAAAAAAGTCCGACGTTAATTATGTCTACAAAAGCTCTTTAAGTTGACTTTTATGATAAATTTAACGACTTGCAGTCGATTTTTTGACTGTCAAATTGACTGCAAATCGTTAAATTTACCATAAAAAGTTAATATTAACAACACAGATCGTATGGATCAAGACACAAGCTCTTGAGGGCTGCTCCTTCATTCTCCTAAATGAGCACCCATGACAATATAAAAAAATACGTTTTTATTATAATTTATTAAAGAAATCAATTTGCAATTCCAGATTTCCCAATTCCATGATTTGCTGATGTTGGCTCATTGATATTCAACAGTTCAAGTATCCAGACCCAATAAGACAGTGGAATATATTTTTGTTAGCACAAGAATTTTGTGTGATAAGACAAACGACAATTACGTGTTTCAAGAATGTTGTAACTAATGAGCTTTTTCTTCGTGTGAAGAAATGTACTCTATAAACGATTATTCCAATCACCTACAATTGCTTCCTTCCCTTCAAGCAGCACCTATTGGACTCTTACCTCACGCCTCGTTCTTCCTATCCACGATTTTTTTTTTCAAAGGTACCGGTAGCTAAGGTATTAATGAATGTAAGCATGCAAGTTGACTGTAGCGTGATTGTATGTAGTTTTGACCAGATAATGTCCCCTCATTCTCACTCACTTTCTTTATTGACTCCCTACCTTTTTTCTTTACTTCTAAATGTTTTTATTAACTTTCTTTGTAGTAGCGAAGTGTTTTATTACTTTATCCATCTCATTAATTCTATGTTATTCCTTTCTAATTTTTCTATTTCTCTTCGATAGGTTTCTTCTACTAATTTATCATGTATATTTTGTTCATTATGTATCTTTACATGATTAGCGTATAACTATTTGGAAAACTGACGGGCTATATTAATTTTATATATACTGCAGTAATCTTCTACCTGGCAAAAGCTGTTGATTTCCCTCTATTAAAAACTCCAATGAATACTTACCAAAATTTCCTAAAATATACTGATACATTCATAGATAAAATTGTCAGTTGTCATTGCACCTTTTCTTATTGTTCTTTTTTATCCTCGTTATTCTAGCCTTTTTTATTACTAACATTCCTCTTGAGATTTTCATTGACATTGGCATCCCTGAATCTTGTTTTCTATTTCTGGTTTGACATTTTCAGAAAGTACGACCGTATTGAAACAAAGCAAGAGAGAATGAAGCTCAGTTTTTTTTTAAATAGACCCCTACATAAAAAACAAATAGATCTCAGGCGCTACCAAAACCTTTCAAAATATTGCATAGAATTCCGCTCAAAGCTACTGAGTTTACATGATTAGCAAACCAAAATGTATCCCAAACCCCGTCCCCCCTCACTATTAATGAAAAATGAACCAATATTGTAGCCAAATTTTAATGACATAGCAAGAAAGTTGCCAAGGTACGAATCAACAAAAAACTCTTGAAAACTTGCTTGCAACATAGTGTAAACTTGCTTGAAACTTGCTTGCAACATAGTGTAAACTTGCTATTTGTCAGATGAGCTTCATCCTGACAAATATATTTTTTAAGATTAATTTTTCCTCATTAACATATAGCCTACTTTACAAATTCAAGTAACTTAAGACAACAATTTTACAAACATGTATGAATTAAGAGAAGACCTGCAAAGGTGAAACCTGAGTACCGTACAGATACTAGTAGCAAAAATAACGATCATACAAGGGAGCTATAAACAGCCTTTCATATCAATGTAGCCCAACAATATAAATGATCAGAAAATAAACCGATGTAACAGAGTATCCAATTACCCGACGAATTCACAGAGAATAATAATTATAAATTATCAGTTTTGCTGATAGGTATATGCACCATTTTACTTCTTTGGTTTCTATAAAGATCATATACTTCCCAATTCATAAAGTAAATGCAAATCGGAAATTCTTGACAAAGAGTTTTGTTTCTTCTTCTTCTTCTTGTTCAACAAATATCATAATATATCATGCTTCAATATTTTCTCTCTGTTTTTTTTTCAATTCAACCTGAATTTAAAATAATTTAAGAAAAGATCTCAACACAAAAAAATGAAAACGGCAATGCTTGCATTGTAAAAATAGTGAATGGGGCTAAGCAGCAATTTTCGTAATAGGTACCAAATATTTTTTTTGCATTCGAAATGAACCAGCTGCCCAATGTTTTTTTTTCACTAGTTAAAACTAATCTGGAGCTTATAGTGGAAATCTTTTTACATCATAACTATTTTTAAATTCGACCTCCAAACACCAAAATCAATAGCAATCTCACTTGGATTATGAAAAAGCTATATACGATACCAAGTTTCAAGAGTCTGGAATCTTCCTTTCAAGCGCTACAGCACAAACGGACGGACGGACAACAGCACAATTTCAATAAGGTCATGTCGGGTCATTAACAAAACTAAGCATATTAAAATTCTCCACCACATTTTGAAACCTACAAGTACGCCAATTTTTTATCAATAACAGCTTTTTTTTTTTTTTTTTTTTTTTTTGTAGATTACGTCTTGGAGACTCCAGTTAAGGAGTATAAGACAAGTCAGATCAACAATATTATACACTAGATACCATAATTACTTCAATTAGTTGAGGTGGGGCTTAATTTTGATGTGAAAGGAACTCTTGTAGACTATAAAAAGCTTTATCAACTAAATATTTCTTCAATTGTTTTTTAAATATTTCTATATTTTCAAGACTCTTCAAAAACTGCGGTAGCTTGTTGTAGAATTTCCTACCAATATAACTAGGTTTTTGTTTGAATAAGCTACTATTGTGACTCACCAAGTGATAATCTCCTCGGCTTCTTGTATTATAATCATGTACATCAAGATTTTGGTTAATATCATTCGTTTTTACATATAAAGTAGCTTCATACACATATAAGCAGGGTACAGTTAGGAGACCAAGTCTCTTGAACAACGGCCTACATGAATCTAATCTATTTACTCTTTCTATACACCTAACCGCTTTCTTTTGGATCTTAAACACCCTATCAAGATTTTGTTTTGATGAATTACCCCATACTAAGATAGCATACCTAATATGTGACAGTAAGAGCCCATGGTAAGCTGTAAAAAGTAACTTTTTGTCATTCAATCTAGCGAGCTGTCGCAGGACAAATACCCCAGATGAAATTTTACTACATATTTTCTCAATGTATGGAGTCCAGGTCAATCGTCTATCCAACGTAACTCCTAGAAATGCAATTTTTTCTTCCTGGTCTAATTGATTATCGTTTACAAACACGTTTATAGCCCTATCTTCATTTAAATTATGTTTGTTTTTGAATTGAAGGTATTGGCATTTTTTACTATTTATAGTTAATTTCAACTGATTTAAAAATTGGACAATGGACTGCACACCTATATGGGCACTTATTTCTAAATTATCTAGAATGGAATTGCTGAAAATGAGTGATGTATCATCAGCAAATAAGAGGGCTCTACCACTAATTAATTCTTTAGGTAAACGGTTGACATATAACAAAAAAAGCAATGGACCTAGTATTGACCCCTGAGGCACTCCAGCTTGCACCTCTAATTTATTAGATTTATTCTTTACTATACTATTACCAACTACTGTAGTTAGTTCTACACATTGTTTTCTCCCAATAAGATATGATTCAAACCATTTCAGTTCAACCCCATTTACACCTACATTTTGCAGTATTTCCAATAAAGTTCTATGATTAACACAATCAAATGCCTTTGACAGATCTAAGAAGATTGCAGTAGCTTTATCACCTGAATCTATTATATCTATTAGTTTTTCAACTAGAGAAACTATGGCTGTTTTTGTTGATCTCCCTTTCTGGAAGCCATGCTGTTCATCACAGATAAAGTTAGCTTCTTGAAGGTGCAGAAGTAACCTATTTAGAACTACTCTTTCAAAAATTTTACTTATTACATTTAAAATACTAATGGGCCTATAGTTTTCTACCTTTTCTCTATCACCACTTTTGAAGATTGGCAAGATCTTCCCCTCTTTTAAATTATCTGGAAAAACACCTTGTTCTAATGAATGATTGATCAGATGAATCAAAGGGTCTAACAATTGATCTTTACATTCTTTCAGAATTTTACTGGATACCCCATCCATTCCTACAGTTTTTTTATTATTTAAACTATCAATGATATTTGACAACTCGTCTTGGCATACTGGGTGGAATTTTAATTCTTTCTGAATCCCCTCAGTATTCCTCATGTTTGCATCACTAATACCTGTATTAAGAGATTTTTGAAGATCCTTAGCAACCAGTTGATAATATCTGTTAAAGAAATTACAAATGTCTACACTATCATCAATATATTTGTTATTTTCGTTAATTATTCTGGGGACACTAGTATAAGCATCTACATGAGCTACTTGCCTATTTTTGTTTATTACATCCCACACTGCTGTGTTAAAGTACACACTATTATTCAAAATTTCAGCTGTTTTCTTACATTTCGCTCTTTTCACTTCTCTTGTATAATTTTTCTTTAGAGCTTTGTAATTATCTTCACTTAACATATTTCTAGATAGTTTGAATTCATCATATGCATCTTTAACCCTATTTCTTTCTGCAAGGATATCATCAGTTATCCACTCTTCAATCTTGTCTAATTTGTTCTTTACAGGGACTTTTTTAACTGGACAACTCAGAGTAATATGAAACCTTAAAATATTAATGAAACTATCATATTTGTCATTTAAACTATTGCTATTGTAAACCCTACTCCAGTTTTCTTGTAGCAGATTCTGCTTCAAACAATCGATATTCCCCTGTTCACATTGTTGAATTTCTTTCATTACTCTACTCTTTTTAATTGATTTATGACCTTGCAACCCCACCTCTAAGATTTGATAGTCATGATCAGATAGTTCCGAGCCGCCTAGTCTTGTTTTAGAGTAATCTATATTAGTAAGGATGTTATCAATTATTGTTTGTGATGTTCTTGTGACTCTGGTATATTCATGAACTTTTATTTCCAAGTTATTCATGTATATAATATCCCTTAAATCTTCTGTCATTTTATTCTGTGTTGCAAAGTCTGTATTGAAATCTCCCGCTACAATAACGTTTGTAAAACGAGTAGTAGTAATCTCTAAAAGCCTATTGAATAGTTCACAAAAATTGTTCCATTCCCCATTTGGTGACCTGTAAATACCTAACACCGCTACTTCGAAATTATTGTCGATTTTTACTCTCAAACCAGTAACTTCTAAATCCATTTCCACAGCAAATTTCTCTACATATTCTAAATTAAATGTTTGCATATTCTTAGCATTTTTAGTGAAGATAGCTACTCCCCCACTTCGATGAGATGTCCTGCAATACGACGTTTTCAATGAATAGTTTGGAATATTAAGTTGTGACAATTCATCTTCTTTTAAACCATGCTCTGTGAAAATAGCTATATCAGGAGCCTCTTCTTTAAAAAATACTTCGATTCTATCTATTTTGTTACGAATGTATTGAATATTCTGATGGAACACAGTGAGTACCGGTACTTCCCTATCATCCCTTATTACTTTATCGTTGCTTTTGCATATTGAAGTAGATTTACTTAATCTCTTAGAATCTTGAGAGCCTATCAGATTGCTACAAGAGTTCCTTCCACTAATGCTATCCTGATTTTTTGATCGATTAACGTCTTTTACAATTGAAGATATGAATTTATCATCTGAAACTAGTTTCCCTTCCCGGTTTTGAGCCACTTTACTAAAAAAGGTTCGTTAGATGATTGTTTAGGAGAATTATTGACAGTAGATTGCAAACGACTTTCAATCAGCTCTGCCAGCCTATTACAAAATATTACTTTGCCAGATTGATTTAGATGTAGACCATGATTAGTGAAGTTTTGTTTTTTCAGCCTTTCATTTAGAAAACAAATCCCCAACTGCTTAGAATTCTTATTTTTTAGGCTGTTGATTGTATTATGAATTGATTTATTTGTTGACTTAATGGCTTCATTTAGCTCTGGCCTATCAAACCTATACGGAATTGTACTTATTATTACATTAGTTTTTTGGCTGAGTGGCACAATCTCTTTAATTTTTCCATTTATTTCCCAGCCAGCACATTCACATATAATTTACGTATATTATACAAAAGTCTTATGTGAATGAATCATAAATTTCACATACATGAAGCATAAATTTTACATACATTTTACATACAAATGTCACCTCTTTTTATGTAAATGATACGTAAAATCTAGGTCTATACATATGTATGATTTATGTAGTATATACATAAAATTTGATCTCAAATTTCTGATTAATGTATGTAGTTTCTTTATAAATGATACGTAAATTTGAGGTCCATACATATGTATGATTTATGTAGTATATACATAAAATTTTATCTCAAATTTCTGATTAATGTACGTAGTTTCTTTATAAATGATACGTAAATTTGAGGTCCATACATATGTATGATTTATGTAGTATATACATAAAATTTTATCTCAAATTTCTGATTAATGTACGTAATTTCTTTAAGAAAGATAAAGTGGTTAACCTGAACACTCAATAAATTAAATTCAAAGTTGTACTAACCTGTTTTTGTAATCCTTGGAATTGTTTCCAAATTGTGTTTTATTTGTATGAAAATGATATAATTTCAAGGATATAAATTTTCACTAGACAAAGAGAACAACAAACAACCACCAAAAACTTCACGTGCGGCGTGCCTAACAGAGTCAGAGAGAACAACGAACAACCGCCAAAAAGTTTGATACGTATCAATGTACGAAACAATCAATAATTTTTTAATCGATGTTCATGAGCCTTGCCCAAGCAGCAAGGCAATAAGCTAAAACAAGTTTTGAAACTGTTTAATATCAGTTTTAAACTGATTTTAAACTTATTATAGTGTTAACACTTCCGTAATAAAACTAGTTTTAAAATGGTTTTAAAAGTAATTTTACACAGTTGTACAATCAGTTGTACACTTGTGTCAAAACTCATTTTAAAAAGAGTCACCATGAGTTTTTCAAACAGTTTTACACAGTTTTACTATCAGTTGTGGACTGATGTTAAAACTTATTTTAAAAATAGTCACCATGAGTTTTTAAAACAGTTTTACACAGTTTTACAATCAGTTGTGGACTAATGTTAAAACTTATTTTAACAAGTCATCAGCAGTTTGTGCATCAGTTTTACAATCAGTTTTAGACTGATGTTAAAACTTATTTCAAAAGGAGTTGACAAGAAATTTACTTAGGGCTGGTTGCTGAGTTCTGGTTTATCTCTTGCGCTAAGCCAAAAACGTTTTTGGCCTATGCAAGAGATAAAACGAACTCAGCAACCGGCCCTTAGTTTATAAATGTGGTTGTGTAGAAACTGGTGACCCATTACATTGAGTAGAGAAAGTGGAGTGAACAAGATTGTTTCTGGGTGGGTGTGTGTGTACAACACAATAAAGTATCATGTTTTATACAACCCATCCAAAAAAACTCGTTCACTCCACTTTTTATAATCAGCCTGGCAACATTTATGACGGTTTTTTTAACATTGTTTCAGTTGTTTAATAGCATTGAGTTACGCAATAAACACAAATTCCATTTTTATATTACTATACAACAAATATTTTAGAACTTAGAGTTACACTAAAATAGGCCTATATATAATCTGGTAATTTTTATAACTTAAAGTTGATCAGTGCTCTTGAAAGTAATTTCAACTTCATTCATTAACAGAGTTTGAAAATACAGTGTCATTGTTAACAGTAAATACAGCGTGATAGGTGGTCGACTCACAGACAAACACAGGTTATAAATTCTTAAAATTTATTATAGGAATTTTGTAACATGAAGAAACGTGTAAGAATAAATGTGTAACCACATCGGTTTTTGAATCTTCAATTTAAATCTTGTGGAACCTGGCTTTCATCTTCCTCCTCCAGTGGGCTGAAAACCCCAAATAAATTAGTTATACATAAAAAGGAATTGAAATTGATATTTTTAACTTGTATAAAGTTAAGTTTTATTGACTAATTCGATGTCTACATAACAAATCTATAATTTTACAGAGTTCAGAGATAGGATATTCCTTCAATAGAACTCAACTTCTTTTCAAATTCAAACGATATGTTCAAAGTGTTAATAGCTAAAATATACAAGAGGCTGCACCATACTTTTCATTTCACAACCACACTTCATTTCAAAATGACGGCAGATTCAAAGAGTATTCTCCCACATCCTCTAAAACCTTGATAACTCACTCAATTATTTTTAAATTTGGCATGCATCTTTGTAATTCAATATATCTACAAGCCTAGCAATTACTACTACTAGCCTATAACAATGAACCGTTTGAAAATGGCGGCCTATTTCGTTATTTGACGAATACGGCTAATATAGCGACGCCCATGAAATGGGTAAATTGAGAATACGGGGCTCGGATTATTAATTTATGTGTTTTTTTTTAAATTTCACTCATCCAGATACGTGACCTAGTGAAATCATTACCGTTTCTTTGAAATGTGACACAAAAACTAAGCTTGCATTTTGCTAACAAATAAACGACACACAAAATCACACTCTCTTTTATTATATAGAATAATAAACTCCTGGATTTCTTGTTCCATGACGAACTGCGTTGGTAATATTAACTTTTCATGTGAAATTTAACGACTTGCAGTCAAATATTTGTTAAGAATAAGTATAATAACTCACTTAATCTGGCCGAGTACTTTCGAATCTATGAGATCCATCTTCAGAGGCTCCTAGATCATCATGTCAGTTTTTTGGTTAGAAGTGTTGTGGTTTTTGTAAAATGTGGTCAAAAAGTTTGTGAGATTTAAAATTTAGTTGTTCATTGAGAATGGTTTGTTTATTGTGTGTGGTGTGTTTGTATATTTCAAATTGTTCCAAGGTGTTGAGTTCGTGTCCTTTAGATTTTATGTGTAGAATGTGTAGGTTGGTACTGATGTCAGTAAAAGTGTGTCCAGGACGAACTGCGTTGTTAATAGTAACTTTTCATGTGAAATTTAACGACTTGCAGTCAAATATTTGTTAAGAATAAGTATAATAACTCACTTAATCTGGCCGAGTACTTTCGAATCTATGAGATCCATCTTCAGAGGCTCCTAGATCATCATGTCAGTTTTTTGGTTAGAAGTGTTGTAGTTTTTGTAAAATGTGGTCAAAAAGTTTGTGAGATTTAAAATTTAGTTGTTCATTGAGAATGTTTTGTTTAAAAATATACTGGCACAGATACGTAGATGATGTTCTATTGCTATACAGAGGAAACAAAAGACAATGTGAACAACTTCGATCATACATAAACAAAATACATAAGAACATTCAATACACAGCTGAATATGAGCAAAACAATTCAATAAACTTCCTAGACCTAAACACTATAGCTGAGTGATGTATCGAGCCTGTGGAAGAGAGGGCCAGCTGCGCCTACAGTTTTAGGTGGATTCCGAACTACAGGGTACAAATAACAAAAGTGTACTCACAGTTATTTGTAGCAGCAGCCGTATTAGTATTCAGCAATGACGGCGGTAGCATTCATGTAATTCAATTCAATTCCAACAGAAACAATCCATTTTTGCTCTTCATCTGACAGCCGCATAATTTCACTTAGTAAGCCACGACCATGTTGGAAACAGAAGCCTGCAAATTAAGAAATATTAATCCTTCAATTCAAGAATCAACTTGACACAGAAGATCAACAGAATAATTACGGTAAACCTACCAATTATCGGCCGGTTAGGAATAAACTGGACTTAATGCTTTAATATTTTCATATTTTAGATAAGCCTGAGACATCAAGTTATCCGAGGTTATTTGAATAAATGTCATTGTTTAACAGACTTAATCTCACCATTTTTAGCATTAAAAACCTTTGTTAATTAATAAGAATTTCTACTCAAGTCCATAATGACGAACCTCCCTAACATGCTGTGGAAAGGAGTATGACACAATGGAACATCGCGAACACTACCATAACATTATAGCTCGATTTAAAGCCGGCGAATTTTGTATGATTTCCACTCAAAATACACGCCTGATCTAATCTACAAACGTGTGTTCACGCTACAAGCGCCTAAGAAAATCAACGTAAAACAAACACACACGAAAGCAATTCATACAGCTGGTAGGCCTGGGCCCACCTAGTGAGTGTGACATGTCAAACGATTTGTTAAGACAGCATTTTTTACAAGCATAGATAGTTAAGGGATACCACACGGGGCTACACCTAGATAAATTAGTGATCATGTACATTAATGAAGAGAAACTGGCAACTAGCTGTTAGACCTAGGTCCATATTAGATTGCTGATAGCCATTGACAATCGTAGACAGTTGAGGGGAGCCGCACATTACAGCAATGAGAATGAGGAGTAACTGGCAACTGGCTGACCATGGTCCATTTTGGACACTGCCGCCTTTGATAATCATTATGATGCATTCAAAAAGTTAGGACAAAGTGGCAAACTAACTTCAAGACCCATTCAAATGTTATTGGGGGCATGCCAGAGATGATTTTGTTAAATTCATGCAATACATCATGCTCCACAAACTAGACAAGACCACAAATAAATAATGAGCACTACAGGAAAAACTAACCTAACTCAACAATTGACACACAATAAGCTTCGGTTGACGTGTGAGGATCTTTGAATCTTCTGGATCTTTGAATCCGTCCTTCATAACATAACTCAACAATTGCCTATGCCTTCATTTCCAAGTCTAGAAATTTCATCCAAGCCGAATACAACAAACTGAACATGCTTCACAAACTAAAAATGCTGATCAACAGAAATTATTCAACTAACCTGGCATCATAATATCCAATCGAAGCAGCTCTGCTCCAGTGTGCAAGTAGCTCGATGCATGGCGATATTCCTCCATTTATTCTGAATTTCCAGATCAGATTTCTGTTCAAAGAAGATGCGAGAACACTGAAAAATAAAACAGTCACTATTAGCAGCACAGAAAACTGTAGTAAATTAATGCAGTTCAAGTAGCCTATTATATTCTATACAAACAAATCATGAATGATATCGTTAGCAACTCATATTATTTAAATTAATGTGAGGATGTATTTAGAACGATTGGAAATTAAATACAAGTATTAATAGAATAATTATTACTGAGCTCAAATTGAACACATGTTATTTCAAAGTTTATCATGCCCAACAATAGTACAAAACAACAGATTGGTCACATCTACTATATAAGCGTTTTCATGGTCTCCTCTGTCGACGAAATTTTAATGCTGGGGAATAAGGAATTTGAGGTGGAGAGGTTATGGTAGCCTAGCCTATAACGCAATCACATCAAATGTATTTTTACAAAGCGAACTTTTGCAAACAAAGCGAACTCATATAGGCTAGCTTGGAATTGATAGGCAACTTCAGGATAATCAATCTAGTCAAGCATCAATTAAAGCTAAAACTTTCCCAGTGATTATGCATATTCATTTATTCAAATTAGAATAACGTACAAATCATGTTGATACAATAAATCGAAATGTATGAAGTTGGCACCATGAAATATTCATTGTTTTATCAGATCATGACGATTTGCTTGAAAGAAGAAATTCATGATTCATGGATCATAATATAACTACACATATTGAAATCAGTAAACTCACATGAACTCACCACTGTATAAACTATAAAACATAATTATATATAAATTATGTATGAAATACCAATAATGAGAGGTTAGAACATAAAGTGCCTATTTAATTTGAGAATATAGACTTTCTAACTTGGGCTAACACATTTATTTGATAAGCTACCATGCCTAACTAACTCAAACTCTAACTAAACAGTTATTTACTAAAAATCAGTGTTTGGAAATTATCGTTACATGCAAGTGGGAATAGCCTAGGCAAAGTTACATGTTAATTTCAATTTGATTATTTTAATAATATTATTCTTACCTGTAGGTAGTGATAATGCTGACAGAGGGCAAAGATGAATTCAGAACGAATAACTATCAAAATATCTTCAAATAGCTTAAATAGCTTCAAAAACAAGACAAGACCACAGAGTAGAAAGGACGTTTCTACTTTGCGACAAGACACGAAAACACAAATTCCCTCCAACACTCAACGGTTATGCTATGCTATCGATCACCTATTTATATCGATATATCGATATCGATGTCAACTGTTCAATGTGTTTTAACTTTTAATGTTTTTTGTACGAAAATTGTTCTTCTATCCAAATGCTTATCCCTATTATCTATTATACAACCAGAACCAATGTTCTCCAATAAAGTTTTTTCAACACCGGTGATATCGATGGATGGAAGCGAAAAAGATTGATGATTTTAACATCGATGATTTTCTTTTGATTCTCAACCAAATAAACGATCGATTAACTATGGGCGCTATTTACAAAATGCATTATTTATAGCTCAAAAAATATTACACTTTTATCTCAGTTTAAAAGGTAAAATAATGAATTTCTGACATTTTCATCACAACTAATGTTCGAGAATACTTAAATCTCTATAGAATCCAAGGTTACAGATAGTTGTTTGAGAGAAATATCCTTGCATACACAAATTGAATCTCGAACTTGCTAAGCGTCAATGTATATGTACAGAGAATCACCTAAGCATTGCTCGTGGAGCTGGATTTTCAACTTTATTGTTAAATATCTCAGTTATAAATAGAAATATCTCAACAAATTTTCAGGACAAGGTAGATTTCATACGGGAGAAAATTATGGTCATGTTAGATTTGAAAATTTTATTTTATTTCTGTTAATTGAAAATTTGTCTCATTTTTTTCACACACTAATTATTATTTGGCAGGAATATGACTAGGGAACTAATTATAGATTTTATAGCCCTCTATTGATTAACAGGATGAAAATTCTGATAATCAGTTTTTTTGTTATATCTTGATCATTTATTAACGGATTTTCATAAATGAAGTATCATTTTATTCAAAATGAAAATCTAAACATTTCATTACTCAAAAATGGTTTCGATAAAATGTACTGTTTCAATTTAAATTGGGTTTAAAAATTTAATTTGGCCGCCATTTTAGAAAATATGAAAATTTATCAAATTTACTATTTTTTTAATGTAATGTACATTAATTGAAGTATCTGTAAAAAAATTCACTAAGTTATCTCAAGCCGATCACTAGATACAATAACTTTTACGCAAAATATAAAATGGTGGATAAAATGAAAACTAAGGCAAAATTTAAATTTTTTCTAAGAAAAATCTCTCCTTGTTTTAGCATGTAGAATACGAAAATGGTGAGTGCAGAAGCTTTCACAGTACACATTTAAAATACAATTATCATTTTCAAGTTTGAATGGAACTATTACAAAACTGATGGTAACATAAGTTTTAAAACATTTCAACACATTTAATATGTTAAATACAAGTTTGTAAAACTGGTTATATCATAAGTTTTGAAATATGTAAAAAAAGTAGTTTTAAAACAAATTATAAAATTAGTTTTATAATTTGTCCGAAAAACTATTTTTAAAAGTTTGTAAAACTGGTTATATCATAAGTTTTGAAATATGTAAAAAAATTAGTTTTAAAACAAATTATAAAATTAGTTTTATAATTTGTCCGAAAAACTAGTTTTAAAATGTTTTAAAACTGCTGTTATCATCAGTTTTAAAATCTGTTTGCCGGGTCGAATGAAACCAGTTTTAAAACTGTTTGTAAAGTAGTTATAAAACCATTTTAACACCGAACTTATTGCAAACTGCTTTCAAAAGTGTTCAAAACAGTTTTAAAACATGTTAAAATGATTTCAATGCTGCTTGGGTGATTAATAGAGCATCGATTATTATACATCACATTTAAAGGAATTCTGATTATTTACTTTTATTGGAAAATATCAAGTCTAACCTTGAATCATAGAAGAATGAATAGTTATGAAATAAATTAAAAGAGTTTACCAATACATATAATATTACTCATCACGTTTTCGCAACAATATTGGCGTATCGATAAATTACTTGGTGAAAATGATCGATATTTTGTAGCTCGATACACATCCTCAAACTTCAGAAAGGGACTTTTTCCAAAAAAATGCATAGGATCATTTTTGTAGAGACTTTTGTCAGCTTCAACAGAAGAAAAAAATTCTTTGAGTTATCGATACTGAATTATAATAAAAAAATGAAAAATTGTACCTTCCCACCCCCCTCCAACAATGAGTTCAACCCCACCATTGGGTACTTTTGGTTATTACCCAAGGTTAGAGAAAATTATTGGTGAAAAAATAATTTTTCTATCAATAATTATTGTTCCTCTTGATGACCATATTTTTGTCTAATTTGACTGGGCTAGGGTACCGGTATATAAAATGAAGTTGGAGTTTGTATCGATGAATAGAGGAGGGATATTTGCAAATAATCTGTACAATTTACGTATAATTTATGTGAATTTTGCAAACACTTTTTACATAAAATATACGTAGTATGTACATTAGCATATCTCTGTTTTTAAAATTCGAATTGATCAATTATAGAAATGGGCATTCAATAAATATATACTGTTAATTCGATTTTGCATTCCAGATTGTTTAACAACAAATTTATAAATTATTACTTACGTGAATATTGTACGTAAATTTTACATAAATTTTACATTAGATATTTATCATTTACATATGGACCTAGAATTTACGTAAAAAATACGTTAAGTGCTGACTGGGTTCAGGAAGATGTTTTAGATTAGGTTCATTTATATTGTTTGAGCCACCCAGTACTATTAGAAAATCGTTTTTTCCAAAATCTTTAGTTTGTTCCTGTGCTGACTCTACGATAGCGTTTATAGGGGCACTTGGTTTGAAAAAGCTCTGAACTTCATACTTATTTTTTAATCTTTTATTTAGTAGGTCACTACAGTCTCGTCCATGACTGGATGTCAAGAGCAGTACTCTACCTTTCCTATCGTTATTTGCCCTTACTTTAGTTTTGGTTGCTGTTTGCAAAACCTGACTATACGTTTTTGTTTGACCATTTCTATTAATTTTTTCCCCATTTGATTTAGGTTCTACTTTTTTTGTATTGATCAGAGGTTCAGATCTTACATTAGCCAAGTTTATTTTTGATTTTAATATTTCGATTTCCTCTGACATAGACCTACATTGACTCGTGAGATTTAGTATTTCAGTTTTATGGTCTTCCTGCTGCAATTTTACAATAACTTCCAGAGATTTTATGTGATCCACTAACCCTATTCGTTCTTCCTCAGAATTTTTTAGTGATGTTTCTAATTTTGTTTTCAATTTGGTGTGATCACTCAATAGTTTAGCAACCTTTTCTTCTACATCTACAGTAGCTTTAAGAGCTGTTGGAGATTTTTTCGTTAATAATTGCTGAGATCGCGTAGCTACCTGAGTTTTAGTTGAACAATTAGATTTAGATGCCTTGTTTGGACTCATTTTTCTAGCTAAAAATTGTTTTCAATTGATTTTAGTTATATGTTTAATGAAATATTACTTAATTTATTACAATTGTCAACTTGAGACTATTTAATTACAAGAAAATTTATCAATATCGGTACACCTAACCTCGAAAATAGAATTTGACTTTTTATTTAAATACTTTAACCTATATTAGACAAGTTAATGATGTAAATTATTAAGATATTATAAATACTAATAATAATAAACAAAAATACTACTTATCCGTTCGAATTAATATTCTATGCTTCAAAATTCGCAGAGCCTGTTCAGACAACGTATGCACAGTACCACTGCTACCTCGATTCCAATAGTATAGCTCGCAACACACTTTCCCTCCAAGCGAAATCATGCATGCATATTGAAGAAAATGTTCCAAATTTGAAGCCATGTTCAAGTTTGGTTTGAAAACAGAAATAAATATTTTTCCTATACCTGCGTTTACACTATGTAACAAAACACTGTTTTGTTACAATGTTATACATTTCACAAAGGAATGTAGTTTACAAAATTAAAATTAAATTGTTTACAGTAGCCTAGTAAATAATGTAAACACTTTCTACAAGTGTGAGTTGGACATTTTGCATTGTTCTGATACTCCAGCCGTGTCTGAGGAAGCACATTACAACAACAAGAAGTGGCCCACACACGCACTTATGATAAGTGTTGTTAACATTCACCACAAAAGTAGTTTATTTATTAAATTTTAGAAAAACTATGGATATAGTTTTTCTAAAACACAAAAACTATAAACACAAACACAAAACTGTGTTGGACTATTTTATTTTGAATTCGGAAACTTTTTTTGTAGATTACGTCTTGGAGACTCCAGTAAAGGAGTATATATAAGACAAGTCAGATCAACAATATTATACACTAGATACCATAATTACTTCAATTAGTTGAGGTGAGGCTTAATTTTGATGTGAAAGGAACTCTTGTACACTATAAAAAGCGTTATCAACTAAATATTTATTCAATTGTTTTTTAAATATTTCTATATTGTCAAGACTCTTCAAAAACTGCGGTAGCTTGTTGTAGAGTTTCCTACCAATATAACTAGGTTTTTGTTTGAATAAGCTACTATTGTGACTCACCAATAAGTGATAATCTCCTCGGCTTCTTGTATTATAATCATGTACGTCAAGATTTTGGTTAATATCATTCGTTTTTACATATAAAGTAGCTTCATATACATATAAGCAGGGTACAGTTGGGAGATCAAGTCTCTTGAACAACGGCCTACATGAATCTAATCTATTTACTCTTTCTATACACCTAACCGCTTTCTTTTGGATCTTAAACACCCTATCAAGATTTTGTTTTGATGAACTACATTCCTTTGTGAAAGTTGTACAACATGGTATGTACAACAAAGTTGATTTAAGTTTAAATATACCAATGCAAAAGAATAATGTAACTACAACATCAAATATTTTTTATTTTCAGGACAATGTAATATAACAACAGACAGACAGACAGACAGACAAACAATTTTTATTTCAAACAATTCAATATACAAATCAATAAAACTTCAAGTACATACAAAATAATAAATCCGAAAGGAAATCAGTATTTATGGCAACAAAATATATATAAATAAAAAAAATATTCTAAATAAAAAATAATACTTTTGCTTTTGAAAAAAAATTTCTTTCACATTTGTGAATTATGCTAGAAGAAAGTGATTATGAGAGAAGAAAGAAGGAATTTATCATGTATGGTACTTGAGATGAAAGATAGGAAATTGGTCTGCATGGGCTAACGTTGTTATAAAGCCTTGTTTATCAAACTTTGTGGTACAACATTGTTACATTGTGGAAACGCAGCCCAACTATAATTGCATAATCACTTCCCCTGAAAAATAATACTTGAAAAGCATTTTGCTATCCGTGTATAATTATTAAAAATTTGAGCAAGAGTAAACAAATTTGGTGCAGTTGCTTGAAAGTTGACGTTGTGGGGACAAATAAGTTCTATAGAATAAATCAACATAAAAGTGAATGGTTGTATGGTGGAGGGTTCAGTTTCGTGAGGTGGTTTACTAGAGGGTACAAATAGTTGGCGATTGCCTTTCTATTGGCTGTCGGCTTTTTATCCAGCGGTGGTTATTTTTTGCGAGAGGCTTGCGCGTGCGCAATTTGGTTCTGCCGATGCGTTTGGCGCGGCGACAAGTCGGTGGACGCGAGTGTCAGTAGACCAAGTCAGGCGGCTCACTCGAGATGTGTGCTTTGAGTGGGCTCTGGCGTGTTGTTCTCGTGCTAGCGGCCACTTGCGCCGTTCTGGGTCTGGGCGCCGTCATCGATAATAATAAACATTCAGCTGGACCCGATGGAGGAGACAGCGGTAGCGGACCCTCCAACGTTCGCACCAAGAGACTCACCACCTTCGGCAAATCCTCCAACATGCCTAGTCCACCACCGCTATCAGGTACAACATCGTTTCCAAAAAGCATACCTTCACAGTGTGTATTTCTAGAGATAAGTACCAGAAAATACATAAAATTAATTTTACTAGTAGTCTGTAACAGCACAGACCTCATGCCTAAGAAAGGGTGCTTGCGTATAGTGGAACGTACTCTATGTACCGTACTCAATGATAATTAGCACTTAGTGTATATCATGCCTATTTTATTTCTGTTGCTAGTTACAGCATAATGCTATGGGGAAGTTACCAGACCCTCTTAAATCGAATTTTTTGAGCCAAAAGGAAGTGGTGAGAATAGTATATGTATTGGGATTTAGGGGGGTTTGCAAACCGCATTTTATTAGGAACAATCTTCTGACGGTACCAGCAATTTATGTACAGGAGCTGGTGACTTATATTTGGAAAAATAGCATACATGCTGAAGAACCCAGCATGTCTGGGACACAAGACACATTCATATATATCCTTTCAAGACACATTCATATATATCCAACAAGGAGGATGAAAATGATTTCCAGCTAGACACAAGACACAAAAAATGATGGATGAAAATGATTTCCAGCTACCCAGAATTAGAATAAACCTGGTTGGAAGAGGCCCTTGGTATGGGGGTATGAAAGTTTTCAATCGGCTTCCATCTCACTTGAAGGCTGACACTACTGATAGATGTTGAATATTTAGTTGATAAAGCTTTTTATAGTGTACAAGAGTTCCTTTCACATCAAAATTAAGCCTCACCTCAACTAATTGATATAGTAATTATGGTATCTAGTGTATCATATTGTTGATCTGACTTGTCTTATACTCCTTAACTGGAGTCTACAAGGCGTAATCTACAAAAAGAAAATGTTTTTTAAACAGATTGAAGTCTTATCTGGTCAATAGCTGCCCATACAAGGTTGAACAACTATTTCAATCATAACAAGTCTCTTGATTTTATAACTTGAACTGTTCAACTCTTAACTGTTTCTTTCTTTAAATACTGTAGCTTTAATCCTATTATGAAACTTTTCATAGTTTTTGGCGTGATCTATGTGTTATTTAATTGTTTGTAATGAATTTATTGTATCTTTATTATTGACATGTCACGGTTTGGTAAACAATTGTATTTATGCAAACATATGTGATGAATAAAGATCCAATCTAATAATCACCATCGCAAAATTAAACACAATCACCAGAATAATTTAATTTTCAAAGTCTATTTCATGTCTGTTTTTCACAAAAATTCACTTTATTACATCACCAAGGCTGCGTTTCTATATGTTCATCCAACCTGTACTAATGGTATTCCAGACAGATGATTGCTCAAATCAGATTCAGCATGTCTGATGAATGAATTTATAAAACAATCTTAATAAAATTTGTATAATCATCATTTACTCAGTAATCACTTCTTACTATGCCTAATTGAAATATTAGAAATGAAATGTTTGTCAAACGAATATTACTTTTATGAATGGCAACTTAATTCATACGAAGGCCTGACCATATAAATAAGAGGGCCTGAGGGCTGTCTAGAAATCTGATTCCAATACCATATGATAAACAAGCTTATTTTAAAAATCTTATGTTTCCTATAGAAGAAAGCCTAGGTGCATTTATTTTTCCTTTCAAATATCCTCAAAATGCACGCGAATTTTAAAAATCTTCACACATACATCGCTGGGCATTCCTTATAGGAGGATCCATGCTAAATTTCATAGAATTCTGTTTTCGCTACACTATTCTGCCACACTTCAGAATCGTGAAATTAGGGGTATTTCAGGGGCATTAGTTGTAAATACGTTACTGGCAGACAAACGCAAATGGTTGACTTGGAACAGAGGCCACTCATCGTTCGGTCAATAATAAAATATTGAAATTGCCTTTGAGAGATTGTCAACGTCAATTCATCAATAAATTACTGATAGTGTTGATCAACAAAACTCCATCAAATATTTTGAGACAATGGATAATGCAGACCACATTGAGAACTACGGGGAAATGGGCCAGGAAAATATAATATATCAAGTTACTATATGAAATCAAATTTTAAATGCATACTTTTCCTGATTATTCTCCACCAACTGTGAATAAAATTGGTAACCACCATTCTGTTCCAGTGAATAGAAACGGTTTGAGTCAGCTGTGATGTGGTCTACATTCCGGTGTAACATTGAGCTAATTATTGAAAATTCAAATATTTTTCATTTGAATAGCACTTGTAAGCAAACAGGCTATGCTCGGCTAATGGCGCCGAATATGAAATTAAGAATCCAATTAATTAACTTTTTAAGTGAAGTCAACGACTTGTAGTCAAATTTTTATTAAGAACAAGTAGTATTTTACTTACTCTGTAGCCCGAACGTTTTCTAATCTTGGAGATCCATTTTCAGAGCTGAAAATGGATCTCCAAGATTCGAAAACGTTCGGCCTACAGAGTAAGTAAAATACTAACTTATTCTTAATAAAAATTTGACTGCAAGTCGTTGAATTCACTTAAAAAGTTAATATTAACAACGCAGTTCGTCATGGAACAAGAAATCCAGGAATCCAATTTATATCATGATTATTTTATTTTTTTCTAGTAAAGAAATTGAATTGAAAAAATTTTGCTCATTGAAAATAAAGATTGAATACCACAACAGCTTAGCACTAGAATTAAAATTGATTATTATCATAAGATTGACGTATAAATCATAACGAATAATAAAGATATTGTTAAATTACTAAATTAATTGAATGCATCTGTATTACTCGTTATGGGTAGCTACCAAAATATCACCATCACCAATACTGATAAAATGTCACAAATACAAGTCTAAACTGCCATAATCGTCGTCGTCTTCCTTCAAGGTTTAGGCAAATTACCTGTTCCGACTTCAAACAACTCATCACATACAGCGTTTACGTGGTCTACCCACACTTCTTTTTCCAACTGGCTGATACAAAATGGCTGCCCTGGGAATCCTGTCATCTTCCATCCGTTGTACATGTTCTCTCCAGTTCTGTTGATTCTCCTCGATTTTCTGCCATATGGAGACTATGTTGAGCTCCTGTCTTATTTCAACATTATAAAGCCTATCTTCTCTGGTGCATCCTTTCACTGCTCTTAAAAATCTCATTTCGGCCGCCTGTAACCTGCTCCACTCTTTCTTCTTGGGTATCCAGGTTTCAGAACCATATAAGAGAGTTGGGATGGCCATTACTTTATAGAACTTTAGTTTGGTCTCCCTCCTGGCTTTGTTCTTCAAAGTCCTATTAATCGTTCCACATATGGACTGGAATCTATTTAATTTTGCATTTAAGTCTTGATCCATTTCATAGGTTATATCACATCCCAAATATGTGAAATGTGATACTTGCTCGAGGACTTTATTATCAAGGACTATTTTTGACCTTATTGGATACTTTCCCAGGAAAGCCATTATCTTTGTTTTGCTGAGCGAGATCTTCATACTATATTCAGCACTAAGGTGATTCATCTGATATAATGCCCTCTGCAGATCATCCTCAGTTTCCTGCAGTATGACCTGGTCATCAGCAAACCACAGAGAACTTACAGCAACCTCAGGGTTTATCTGGATACATGAATGTATTTTCTGCTTCCAACTTCTACAGAGATCATCAGCATAAATGTTGAACAATGTCGGCGAGAGTGGGCAACCCTGTCTCAAACCAACATTAGTGTAGATTTCCTCTGTGAGCAGACCTGAACAGTTCAACACTATTGTTGTTCCATGATACAAGCTCTTTATAGCCTCAATCAGGTGGATTGGGAAGCCTCTTCTAGCCAATCTCTCAAATAACATCTGCCGATCAACTTTATCAAACGCCTTCTCATAGTCTACAAACGCGAGGTGTGTCTCTAAATTAAATTCTACCCGTTTTGCAATTATCTGTTTCAATGAAAAAACATCGTCAATACAAGACCTTCCCTTTCTAAAGCCGGATTGCTCTTCTAATATAAGTACATCCGAGATTTTTCTGAGCCTATTGTTCAGGATTTTACTGTAAAGCTTGTACACACTCAATAAGCTGATTCCTCTATAATTATTTGGATTCTTTCTGCTACCTTTTTTAAAGAGCGATATTACTATTGCTTTTTTCCAATCTTCAGGAACGTACCGTAAGGTCCAACACAAATTCATCAAGTGGAGCAGTCGGAATTTCAGTAATGTACCTCCGTACTGCCATAATAATTATTTAAATGTTGTTTATTAGCTGTAATACGTTTAACTGTGATTTGACTGTTCTTGAATGAATGTTCTGTGAAAACTTTACTTGAAATTGACGTTTCTTATCATTTTTAATGGTTTTAAGCAATAAAACGGACTGATTGATTGAAGAAAATCATATACTCTAACAAAATAAACTATGGTACCTTCATATTCTGGAATCACCAGTAAATAGAAAACGTTTCTCGCTGTGGGAAGCAATTTGAAAATATTTAAAAAAAAATAGATACAACTTAAGATATTGAATAGCTATTGTCAGGATATAAAAATTCTGATGATTCACCATTTTTGTGACACTAACTCAGGGGCCCTACCATTTGGAGACTTTTAGGTTGTACCAAACCAACATTTTAAGCACTGAAATAAATAAGTAAATTAAGAAAATCGAATTTCTTATTAATTCTTAGTGATAACCGAGTGCCGTAGCAGGTATATCTGTTCAATCAAAGAAAAGCTACATAACTCCTGGTCATCTTTGCAACGGTGACCGATTGGTCAGCAAAAAAGACTGTTCTCTGTTGTAAATCACTTCCCAGTGGTTCGGAACCCACCTTAAACTGTAGGTACAACTCATCAATCAATCACCATCAATTCATTACCCACGCACAGGTCTCAGACCTATTTGGGCTTCATCCTCCGAAAAAAAAATTTTAATTGTTCTGCGTGTCTATCAAAAATAAAAATATCTACTATTCTACTTGCAATTTGTTATGGTTCAACAAATACCCAAGTATAATTCGATTTTTGTAATAGCAAGTTATGAGCATTCTCATTTTTTTAATATTTTATATATTTATTCTACAAAAAAATATATATATTTCACTGTCTCAAAGAAATTAGAAAATGATGATTTTCACTCACAACAGCGTTTTAAAACGTCTAAGTATAATCCCTTAATTTTATTTAAAGCTTTTCTCATATATTTACTAAAAAGGTGTTGTTTTCATAGAATTGAATATTGTAATAAATCTCATTCTTTACATTTTGTGAAGGGGATTGAACAGAGAATTAACTCATCGAAATCTATTATTGCAGGATATACGTTTTTTTTAGAATTTCTTAAAAATATATCACTTAAAATACAAAAAATTTCAAGATACAGTACACCTCATAATAAAACTTTATAGTTTCAAAATGTACATTGTCTGAAATGTGACTAATAATAAATGTAAATTTAATCAAATTTATTATTTGAAATAAAATAAAAAATGAACAAAAAATGGAAAAATTACACAAAAATAGAATAAACATTTAATTCTGATAAAATTTGTATAAAAGTGAACAAAAATATTTAGAGCTTTAAAAAATACAATCTTTATTTATGAATATAAAATTGTGCATTTCCTGCATACAAATTCAAATTTATTTAGACAAATTCAAAAATTTACAAATTTTATTAATAGATATAAAATTGTTTATATTTCTTGCAAACAAATTCAAATTTCTTTTTTTTGTAGATTACGTCTTGGAGACTCCAGTTAAGGAGTATAAGACACGTCAGATCAACAATATTATACACTAGATACCATAATTACTTCAATTAGTTGAGGTGAAGCTTAATTTTGATATGAAAGGAACTCTTGTACACTATAAAAAGCTTTATCAACTAAATATTTCTTCAATTGTTTTTTAAATATTTCTATATTTTCAAGACTCTTCAAAAACTGCGGTAGCTTGTTGTAGAATTTCCTACCAATATAACTAGGTTTTTGTTTTGTTTTTGTTTTGACAAACATCATATTTCTTAATATTATTATATAATATAAAATTCAATTTTATTCAGACAAATAAATAATGCATTAAATCTTTCTACTTGATCCATTATCGAACGAATTTTAATGCCTATCTTTAGATAGAGATAGAGGTAAATGAAAGGCAGCATTTGAAAACCCAGCACCCCATGTTTGCAGACGATCGTTCAGTGTGAGGAGAGTAAGCATGTGAAGGAATAAAGCTAGCAGGAATCAATGCATTACTCATCAAGTTCGAATATAAAGAAGAGTGCCGACAAGGCAGCGAGACTCCCGCTTACAATAGCTAAAACATTGACAGATTCAATAATGTTGATTGATAACGGGCGCAGTCAATGAACCTTAGCAAATGCAACTTTAATGCTACTTCATTATTTAACGACACAACGCTCACTGACCCACTCATTTCAGAAGAACGCTCCAAAAACGAAACGAATCATGTAACTACTCATACAATAACACAACAATTGGAAGTGCGTTTTCAAGACGCTTCAGAAAATAGATTTTTATCACGCGATTGAATGGTCTAAAAATATCTTTTTGAAAATCGTAAAGGAAACATAATCGGACGCAATAGTAGTTTCTTAGATGCGAAACTCGGAAATCCATTGCAAATATCCTCAAGGAAAGAACTCAATACTGTATAAATAATATTCTCTTAGTATTTTCAATATAAATACTCATCAGTATTTTCTTAACTTTTTGTTATAAATTTAACGACTTGCAGTCAGTTTTAAATTGTGAATATAAAAAAATGTACTCATACGTGGGCGAACGCTTTCGAGTTGTTGAAACCTATCTTCATTTTCAACAACTCGAAAACGTTCGGCCACGTTTGAGTATATTTTTTATATATTCACAATCTAAAACTGACTGCAAGTCGTTAAATTTACAACAAAAATTTAATATTAACAACGCAGATCGTTATGGAACAAGAAATCCAAGAAGTATTTTCTTAGTAATCTAGATGCGAAATTCGGAAATCCATTCCTCAAGGAAAAACCTCAATAATGTAAAATAAAATTAACTGGTTCACTCCACCAAATTGGGCTGCTCTAAAAAATTGAGGGGTTGCCAGATATGGTAGCATGCCAGCAGTAGAGAATCACCAGCCCCAATGCACGAATTGACAACACCACTCGCCTCGTGCCTCGTTGCCTAGTCTATAAGTCTGACGCTAGCAGTCATATTATGGTTTGTCACCGCAATCAGTTTTTTTTGCTGTACCGCAATTCTTTTGAGCCGCCTAATTTCGTGGCATTAAGTATATTCGTCATGAATCATATTAAATCTATTTTTCATCAATATTTATTTGACCCTCCAATAGCTATCAGCTGGAGGCGTTTAATTGCACTGAATGTATTTTTGAAATTAATTATATGTTCAATAAATTGATCTATATGTTCATTGTATTTGCCTTCTTGAAAGTGGTTTACTTCAGGTAATTCAGTACCGTATTCAAGAAAGATAATCAGTTTTTATATTGATTATTATACTGCATTTCTGTTTCGTCTGGTCGTTTTTAATGTAGTATCTGCGTTAATAGTATAATATTTTGAAGAAATAAATTTTAGAATTTTGTGTTCATAATGAACTGCGCGTTTCACTAGTAATTATTTAAGTGAAAATTTAAAATATTTTACTCCTTGAGCAGATGGCCATATCGGACCGCGTGGGTCGTCATCATCGATGCTGACTAAATAAATTTTCTGATACAAATATCACACATATTAATTTGAGATTTCTAGTACAGTAGCAGTAGTAGTAATAGTAGAAGTAGTAGTAGTGGGGAGGTGATAGCCGAGTGCCGTAGCAGAGGTACCTATTCAATCAGAGATAAGCTACGAAATTCTGGGCGCTCTTTGTAATGGTGACCGATTGGATTGGCCAGCAATAAAGACTCTGCTCTCTGCCGTAAAATCACTTCCCGGTGGTTCGTAACCCACCTAAAACTGTAGGTCCAACAGTCCAACTCATCAATCACCAACATCTAATTCATTACCCACGCACAGGTCTCAGACCTATGTGGGCTTCATCCTCAAAAAAAAGTTCTTTTGAGGGTCATTTAGTTAACGAGAATGACTTCCAGAATAAATCAAATGAATTGCTTCATTTTAATTAGCATATTAATAATTATTGTCGGTGTAATTATGCTCACCTTTGTGAGAAAATTTATTTGACATAAATTGAAAATATATTTTTACATTTGTAACAAAAATTTGCAGTTTGTTTCTAAAAAAAAAAAAACGTACGAAAGATATCTAGACTTATATTCTATTTGGACTTACTCTATCATAGCTGCAGCTAGGGAAAAACTGCAGTTCAGGGAAAGATTTAAAAAAATTAAATCAGAATAATATTATATTCATCCTCCCAAATAAAAACAGTAGTAGTAGTAGTAGTAGTAGTAGTAATAGTAGCAGTAGTTCAACTTTATATACTTCCTAAAGGGAATCTGCCCCGAAATCTTAAATAATTATTATTAGTAAACTCTATGTTGAAAGCATGCTCATAAATATTATTGTCCGATTGAATGGGTAAAAGAATAATTTATCATTAATAATTACAAAGAATAATTTGTATTTATTCTAATCCGGGAATTTTCTTCGACAATTCCATTGCTTAAGTTCAATACTTCCCCTTCAAATGTTGATTCATTGAGAAAATTATTTCTTCTGTGCTCTTTATGAGAAAGACTCCACTAATATCATTTATTTAAATAGCCGATAGTTTGAAGAATATTATTCAAATTACATGAATTAATTACCGGTACAATTCGATTCTGAGTAGAAATAGACTAACGGTTGAACAGAGATCAATGTTCAGATGGGATCGCATATACTGATAGAAAGTGGAAGGGAACAGACAGATTCATTTTTTCACATAAATCAATAAAAATAATTAACTTACTGAAAAGTTTAACAAGTAGCCTATGGATCGCAGCCACGCCCTCAAATTAAATAATATGCTCATGGTGATAGATTCTTACGAGTAGTTTCATTTCACGTTTTGAACATTTTTATGTATAAAACACAGTGGACCTACGGATAAGAAGTGGATTTAGTGATAATAAAGCAGATGATAGTACCGGTACTAGCTGTTCGGTCAGCCATGATTCAATGATTCAATGTTTCTTATTCCTCCTCTTTTTACAATATATAAGCAAGTTGCTAATTCATTATTTCACACTTCAGAAAATTACAAATACAAAATGAAAGAAATAGTTATTAGACTCAAACTAAAATAAATTTAGTTAGATTATGAAAATAAATATAAAAGAAATCAGATAAAAGGTAAGAAATAAAAATAAAAAACCTAAAATTTGCAAAGTAAACAATGTGTTTATAAAAAAGAGAAACAACAACAATGAAATAACAGCTATCATAGAGGAAATAGTCTGCACATGTACCAAAGGTCTGTGCGTGAAGACGAGTTCATGATAAAAAGTAAGAAGGATGCTGAGGAAGTAATAGTCAAGACCTGAGAAAGGAATTACAATAATAAAAGAGTATTCTTTGAGAGATATTGATTTGCTATCCACTATTCAGACTTTGACCACGCTCAGACTTTAATATTCGTGACTAAAAAATTAACCGCACTTCTTTGAACAAAGATCATAACAAAATTATTATTGGCTATAGCATTTTTTTATTTTTAAGTAAATTGGGATGATGATTAACAGCAAAAAAAATTAATAGTTCATCCACTACTGTAATGTAAGTGAACTATAGTAATCTATAGTGACATGTATACTTCTTATATTTGATAAGTTTATTGAGATACATTGATTGAATGTAATTATTTTTTGCAGGTAATAACAGGACCAACCACTGATTAAGTAAGTCGCAGGTAAAATGAGTCGAAATATCCATCACTATTTTTAAAAAAGTAACATTTATCTTTATCATAATTTACTACTTCAAAATGTAGCCTCAAGTACTGTTGTTACAAGCACTGCTGAAATAATTATCATTTTCTATCAAATAAGAATTTTTTTGCACTTCTATGATTAATAGTCTACTATTATGAAATGTTGATACTTTGCAATTGTGGCCCGGAAATATGTTTTTATTAGACTCTTTGCAATTGTGGCCTTACCGCATTATAATATCGATGAATTTATAGAATATAAATTAGAGAATAAACAAAGACAATGGATGGTAACATATTGTGGTGGAAGAAACATGCCCAACAGTATCTATGATATAGTGTTCAAAAAGTTTCGAATACTTGCATTATCTGTGTAAGCTCATTCGTTTGTTAGACAATGATGTATTCCAAGACTGGAATCATTTGTTTCTACAACATTGACTATCATTATGAGATAATTAAATAATAAATCATGGTTCGATTCCGTAAAAGATAGAAAATTGACAGCCTACATCATACTGTACAGAAAATCAAACATTATACCTCAATTCAACTAATCTAACTCTGTATTACCTATATTATTCCACAAATGAAAGAAAAATGGTGAAAATATTTTATACTGTACAGAAAATCAAACATAATACCTCAATTCAACTAATCAACCTATTTTCCACAAATGAAAGAAAAATGGTGAAAATATTTTGTCCTTCCTCACACACAATTCATCACAATTTGTCTTAAAATTGATATTCTTGTGCGATCAAACACAATGGAATTATGAACAATAAATGTAATGTAAAAATTACCTCTCTCCAAATTTTTTAATGAAATCATCCCCATTCATTTTGACAGAAGTATGAAACTTCAAAATTATGAATCTTGAAATTATATTAGAATATTCGAATATATATCATTTATCCTATATTAAAGGAGACTTTAGACTTTTGAATGAAATAACGGGAATAATAATCCCACGTGATAATTCATCATGCGATTTTATTCATGAAATGCATACACATTTTATGGCTGGATGAAATTAGTAAGATCATGGCTTAACATAAGGTACATGTTTGCCGTACAAAATGAAACTCCCCGTGAGATGAACTTAGGAGAGTAGTCATGCATGTGGCATAAGCAGAACGTGATGAAAAATGCCACAATGTTTCATTATATGCAGCATTTATAACAAATAATCGAAAATGAAACAGAAAAGATCAATAAAATTTCAAGTACAGTATACTGGATGTAAGAAAATTGAAGAAATTTATTACGGTACTAAATTCAATAAATTTGTACTGATACACATGAAAGAAAGAAGGCAGTTTTTAAGCACACTAAAGCGTTTAGGTATTATTACGTGCGATAGCCTATGAAACATAGAAAATTTTATAGTACCTAATTGGAATGATACAACTAAGCATTGCATATTATTTCTCTTGGAGATAACTTCCTAATGCATGTTGTATTACGAATAGTAGAAGGACATTCTACTTTTAAAAAGAAAGTTCTCAAAAATATATTGTTTTAATCTGATGAAAAATAAATGGTAAATTTTTGTTCATTCCATTTATACCAAAAGTTGCCAACTCATAATTCAAAGGGAACATTCAAGTTGATCAACTCACGCATAGCCTTCAACAGATAATTAGGTACCGTGCCACAAAAAAGTGAACAACTCAGGGACTATGCAGCATTAATAGCTGAGGACTGAATTTGCTTTTATCTGTACCATAAATAATTAAATAAAATGTTTGCTATTCCCTACAACAGGGTTGTAAATAAGTTTTAATAGCTACTAAAAAGCTGAGAAGTAATAAACCGTCAAGAAATACAGTTTGTTTCCCTACCACCTAAAATAACTTACTTGAACGTAAAGCATAGTTGAGAGTCATTTTCTGCAATAGGGAATAGACACTGAGCAAGATGGACGATCATTGCAGGATGTAAGCAGTCATAAAAGTTTCAGTATTTTGATAACATCATTTTTGTCAGATAAGCACCTCAACAAAGAGGTCTTTCAAAATAGAAAATATACCTGACAATTACTACAATTTTTTAGAACTAAATCAATTTTTTAGAACTAAATAAATTTTTTAGAACTAAATAAATTTACAAAGTTTAAATATTCCTGGATTTCTTGTTCCATGACGAACTGCGTTGTTAATATTAACTTTTCATGTGAAATTTAACGACATGCAGTCAAATATTTGTTAAGAATAAGTATAATAAACTCACTTAATCTGGCCGAGTACTTTCGAATCTATGAGATCCATCTTCAGAGGCCTCTGAAGATGGATCTCATAGATTCGAAAGTACTCGGCCAGATTAAGTGAGTTATTATACTTATTCTTAACAAATATTTGACTGCATGTCGTTAAATTTCACATGAAAAGTTAATAAGTTTAAATATTCTTTTAGGCATAAGGTGATTATGCCCTCCTATTGTACCAGAATATGGATAACGCTGATGTATAAGCTATTTTACCCAAATCCTCTGTAATGATAACAGAATTTCAAAGAGATATCAAAAGAGCAAAGCATAGGAATATTGGAAACGTATTTGAGATAAGAATGATCTTCAAGCTGATACTTAAAAAACTGATCGTTCAGAAATTCAACACTTTCTTTTGACCGCAAAAATGAGATTGTAGGCTCACACTATCTATCACAAGAATCATTTGAATTTGGTAAAGAATCCATCATTCATTGATAAAATATGTAACTAAACACAAACAATGAAACGTTGATAAATTAACAATTCATAATCGGAATGTATCATCTGGAATTGGCACATGTTTTTTCTCTGATCACTGTAGTTTATAGTGTTATGGAAGAAAGCTTGTGTTATAATGTTCTTTTTGTTTTAAAAACAAAAATGTTGGAATGTTTATGCGATAGAATGAGCAGCGATCGTTATTGTGTTGTTGATCAATGGATGGAATCTCAGATATTGTAGCTTTACAATATAGATATTGTAGCTTTACAATATAGATATTGTAGCTTTACAATATAGATATTGTAGCTTTATGACAGAAACGAATGCTAGTTTTTAGTTATGGGCATTAGTATTCTGTATCAGTGTTCAACTGCGATGTGCATGATAAACCACAACACACATCAAACAAGCATACCAAGCATACCAAGCTTTAAAATGCACGAAAGATAGGCAACTGAAAATTGAATTATAAATTGATTTAAGGCTTTCAAATATCCTGATAATTTTTTACTTCACAATAAGAAACAATACGCAGTTAATCTCTGAAGTTGAGAATTCAACAAATAAAGCCTTTTGTTGAAGATTAATGTAATAAAATATTTTGAATAAAGTTTAAATGTGTTTTGTAGTCATACAAATTAGTCAACATTTCAAGAAATATATTCACAACTCATCTAAGTAATAAATAATTGGCTGACAAACTATATTTACTACAGTAAGCTCATAAAATCGGCAATCTAATATTATAAATAGGCTCTCAAAGTTGACGATAGAATAAATGTTTAATTAATTACAAAGAAACAAAACTTTCAAAATATAAGCAGGATATGTTAGTATTTCCCAACCAAATTTATTTGAAGATTCTTTGAAAATCTTCAAAAATCGGCCTCTATCTTTGCAAGAAGAAATACTAAGCTAATATTATCTGACTTGTCTTTTATTACTCCTTAACTGGAGTCTCAAAGACGTAATCTACAAAAAAAAAAATTAATTGAGTTACAGTCATCAATTTGTGCCAGCTTCCCGTATAATCTGAACTTTAGATAACTCAAGAAAAATAGATAAAAAATATAAGTACAAAGTATCTTGTGAACTCGCCCGCGGCCACCTGTTTAAACCCAATTGTCTATGGCAGGGGACTCCAAACTACAGCACGCGGGCCAAATCCAGCCCACGACATCTCATAGGGTTTTGCCACTATTTTTTAATAATAATTCCACTTGTCAATACAATATTTCACTATCAGATTTAGCAGTTGTGTGTTTGCTGAAGGCGCATATTTGACGACTAGAATTTATAGATAGAGTGGTCCGACTCAAGTGGTCCGCAGCCTCGCTTCGCTCGCCTTTACCGTACTACTGCTGGACCCAGAGATGGGAGGAGGAGGAACTTTACATAAAATTAAAAAATTCATCATTTATTGTGCCTTCTGAAATACTGAAAGTTTAACTTGGAACTTATCTAGAGTTTTAAATGAACCAAACATTTAATTTTGCGGGTTTTTGGCTATTGGGTAATTCAACATCTTATTTTTAGAATTGAATTCCGTACAAGTTTCGTTGGAAAACAAATATTGTTTAATCAACAAATAACCAAGTGAATTCACTAAAAACTTGAAAGTCCTTGTTTTTATAACCATTTTGGTTTATATTATTGAATGTCACAATAAGTACGGCAATATATAATAACAGACTTTTAACATGTTTAATCCATCTTTTCAGCTCTTTTTACCAAAATTTTATTCAATTTACCACTAAAAGAAGGCCTTGGAGATTAATGATTGAGTAAACCGATAGGGATAGCTGCCAATTTTAGTTTTTTCTTTATGGCGTGAAGGCCGTTTCACTCTGTTGTCAAGAGCACTCTGTTGTCACAGTACCTGACGATGCTCTTGACAACAGACTGAAACGGCCGTCACGCCTTTACGTGAGTTAATTTCCACTTGAAGGTGTTTTTCAAGTTTTTACTATACATTAGTGGAAAAAAGATGGATCTTCAAAATCATCAATATATTTATTTTCAGAAAAGATGTATGGTAAAAATTTCTCTAAAACTTACTCTTCTAATAAGGAACAAGTCCGTGCTCATAGAAGGTGGTGAATGATGAGAAGTTAGTGGTGGTAGTGTGGGAGAGGAAGTAGGAGAAGAGGAGGAGGGAAGGATTCCTCCTAAATCACTCTATAAATAGTAGAAAATGAAAACTGTTCTGGCCCTTGGAATTTACTGGGGGTAATAATTATTTTGGCCTGAAGGCTGAAAAGTTTGGAGACCCCTGGTCTATGTCATTTAAATGTCGGATATTTTTACTTGTCATGAAAACTATCAAGAATGTCAAATGTTATCAATTATTTGTGTCAATTGACGGCAGAAAATTGTGATGTGAACTTGAAAGTCCCTGCTTTTATAGCCACATAATAAATCATTAAATTAAAAAAGATGTAGAGCAGACCTTACACGATTGAAGTATCGAAAATATTGATGTCAATCCAATGCCTTTTACAATCCCTGTACCGTACTGTCTCAGTTCATAGAGTTTTAAAAATTACGAGTAGATCTGTCAGCAATGCTCTGAAAGCGCTGAAACTCCATCAGCTGCGGTTTGTATAAAACGCATTGAATATTGTCAATATACCATAGATTAGGGAGTAAGTAATAGGGCCCTTACACTAGTAAAAATACAGTCAATAAAATAGAAGGACCGATATCGACAATACTGGTTTGTGATACTTTTTTGCAAACGGCCCTTACACTTATCTATAATACTGTCGATAATATTCGTCAGTATTTGTCATCGTGCGTGATTTGTGAAGTTTTTGTTAACCTATTTTGTTAAGAATTAGTTAGTTGATCAACAAATAATTAAGTATGAAAAATAAAGAAAAGGCTTGTTAATAATAGCTTAATAAGTTTTGGCCAGATTTACTGACAATAATATTGATGTACACACAACTTGTCAATAATATTGTCAATAACAGACGGTATTGATGGTGGATTTCTAGAAATCTAGATATTCTTCAATACAAGTCATCAATACATCAGTAATCTTTTTGTCTAAATATTATTGTCAATACTAACTTATATTGACAATATTTTTACTAGTGTAAGGGCCCTCTAAGATGGTTCGTCTGTCAATACTTTCATCGTACAAGGTCTGCTTAGAGACAAGACCTGTCAAAAAAATGAAAAACTGAGAATCCTATTCCACAAACTCATTGATTTGGAAAATTTTATCAATGCAATATATAACATTCAAAAAGCTTAATAGTTACTAAATCACAATAGATAATTTAAAAAAAAAGATTAAGAATTGAGTGTAGTTTACATTAAGTTATGGCACTGACTGACAAACCATTCGAAATCGACCAGCAATATTCTTGAGACTTTTGAACGAATAGTTGGAATAGCTATTCGCGCTCTTTCACATGTTTTGTTGTAGAGCACTTTCCTCACCAGAGCGCTACCCCTCCACACAACAACCGCCTTCACCCGCAATAATGTATGCATTCATCAACTGGAATCACGAACACTGCGAGTAGCAAACTGTTGCTTGCGTGTCCACAATTCGGATATGCCGATGATAATGTACTGCTCGTGGCCCCAAAATATACACAATGTGGATCGCGCTTACTTAGCTGCTTCACCACACCACAAATACTGTGCTATTCTGCTCGAAGAAAACACCATAATAATACTAAATTACTCATTGTTGTGCCCGTTTTATTGCTCCCATTTGTTTTACATATATCTTACGTGATTGAAGCTGACCTGACAATTTCACCACATAATAAATCCACACCTAGCAAAAACTCGTATAGACAATCCCACGAAAAGCAGCTTATATGTATTCCAAATTCTATTCAAACCTTAAACAATAACGTAGCTGATCGAACTATTCATCCCCAAGTAAGAAGTCCTTTTTCGAACTGCTATCCAGTCACTTTCAAGTCAATATGGTGAAATTTTCAAATTCCTTTGTCCAAAACCTTCTCAGACAATATGACTAAAAAACACCTCAATCTTATAACAGAGTAAAATAAATTACTTGAAGGACAATTGAAGAGCATAGATTTTATTGCTCTTGAAGATGTATAACCTATAACTTGAAAATTCAAGTCTAAAGTCTGTGCTCTTCAAGTGATTTATTTTACTCTGTTATAAGATTGAGGTGTTTTCTCAGTCATATTGTCTAAGAAATGAAAGTTTTTGGACAAGGGAATTTGAATTTGACACACACATGTGACTTCCTTTAATTTATTCATCCATCCATTTTACTTTCAATCAATGATTTTCCATTATTTGTCTCTTTCATGTGCCTTACAAGCGCCATCACATTTTTTTCTAGAAGATGAAACCCACATAGGTCTGAGACCTGTGCGTGATTACCTTATGAGTTGGGCTCTAGAGTTTTAGATGGGTTCCAATACCTGCTGCGGCTCGCGGTATCACTTCCCTAAAAACTATGACATTTTGAAGCTACGAATTGTAGATTATTTCTCTTGGCGATAAATTCCTAATGCATGCTGTATTACAAATAATGGAAGGAAATTCTACTTAAACAAAAGGAAACTCTTCTCTAAAAAAAAAATAATAAATCTTTTCACAATCTGATTAATAATAATTTACAATAGTAAATTTTTATTTATTCCATTTATACCAAAAGTTGTCAACTTTTCAAAGGGAACATTCAAACTTTTCAAGTGAATTCAACAACTTGCAGTCAAATTTGACTGCAAGTCGTTGAATTCACTTGAAAAGTTAATATTAACAACGCAGTTCGTCATGGAACAATAAATCTAGGAACATTCAAGTTGATTAACTCAAGCATAGCCTTCAACAGATAATAATTAAATACGCATTATTGTTTTGAAAATTCAAAATTTATTAATTATTCAATGAAGTAGTGAATGTTGGCAGTAGTGGGGGGATATAATTAATTTATATTATTGAAAGTTATTTCAAAACTAATTATATCCTTGGATTTCTTGTTCCATAACGATCTGCGTTTTGTTAATGTTAACTTATTATTGTAAATTTAACGACTTGCAGTCAATTTAAATTGTGAATAAGTAAGTCATGAAAACTCATCTTCAAGGCTCCATGACCCGGAAGCGTTTGGCCAAGAGTGAGTAAGAATATTAGTTATTCACAATTAAAATTGACTGCAAGCCGTTAAATTTACAATTATAAGTTAAATTAATTAGCTTGTTAATAAGGCAGTATACTTTTTCAGTCATGGGATAGCGTTACCATAGGCCTAATATTTATGTATGGTATAGATGTTACTTTTGGAATAAATTACTTTCTTTTTCATATGGATATAGGCTATTCATATTTCATTGAAATTCAACGACAATGCGGCATGAGTTTTGTTTTGAAGCCACCAGAACAGTTAGCGGAGATTGGTGAATTTCAGGTTATGATTGATCTGCTGATGTCCTGATGAATCATTGTCAGAAATTAGTAGCAAGTGCTTGACTGGTGTGTTCTAGCGGGCATTGTGGTTGGAGCAAGTGGGATTAAGGAGTGCAGAACGACGCTCGACTGCGAGATGATCCAGTACACTGAGTGCAGGACAGATCCTCGAGAGGGCAGAAGCGTCTGCCTCTGCATGGACAACGCGCTTCCCGTTAACGGAGCGTGTTCGGCCAGGCCGCGAGGTAGCAACCACACTGCTTTAACCAACGATCAAGTAACATTGTAGCAATGGCTGTCACCCAAACACACACACACACACACACACACAATCTATTACATTCAGCCGAGTCAGAATTTATAAATCCGCAATCAGCCAAATAAAGGAGGAGGTCAAAATAGTAACAATTCAAACTCATAAAAATATATCTAGTTCCATCTAGTACTACATTCTGAGATAATTTTCTGAGAATCAATTTATAAAGCTGTTCATTTGCAAGATAGATTAGTCTGTGGTTTCAATAAACCCCAACAGTCAGGCGCTCCTTTCACATGTTACGGATTTGACCGTTCGGAAAAAAATCGAACGGTGGCATAAAAATAATATGTTCCGTCACTGTGTAATGTGAAACCGGCAACGCTCTTCTCCACACCACTAAAAACAATGTGGCCGTTCGAATTTTCCCGAACGGTGAAATTTGTGTAATGTGATAGGAGTCTTACTGTTTACCATAGCTCTTTCAGTTAAGTATTTGCCAATAGAAAAGTACGTATGGTTTTGAAAAATTGATTTGACTCTAACTGATTTGAATGCATACGTAGAAAAATTTAATCAATTGATTTTGAATTATCCTACCTACGGACATACTTTGCTTTTTAATGGCTAAATAGTAATGATTTGGTGCACTGGTGATTTGGTGTAACAATCGTTACTTACTTGAGAAGTCAAACGTATTCCAAGAAATTTAAAACAAACAAATCCAAAACGAACTGTTGTGAGTTATTCAAAGCTGAAATCTGCTTATAAACTATGCAAAATCCAAATGACAAACGGTCAAAATAATGAGTTGAGTCAATGAGTCAAAAAAAAGCCTAAAAATAGAAAGATGGAATTCGTTCAGCAAATTCAATCTTCAGTTGAATTTTAATTTTCTTTCATACCTGAAGAGCTTTTACAGTCACATATAAATGGCATAGGCCAGACATCCATAATTACGTATGTGGTCATAAAAAGAGATATTTTCATATGATCGATATGTCAAGTCATGAACGCTGGTGTCCAACTCTTACAAGAGAGACTCATTTGTAGTAATATGATTACATGTTTCTTGAGTAAAGATTTATTGTGAATAAAGTTCGTTTATTTTCTGAGTTGATAAAATGAATGTATAAAAACTATGTAGAAAATTAAACATGTGAGAAAGCAGAGAGAAACCATGGACAATATATGGTCCTGGAATAACATGACTCTCAAAATTTCAGGAGAAATTAGAGAAAGACAGATTAGGTAATATAAAAACAAGTAGCCTTTCGTGATTGGAGAACTAAACCACCGGTATCTATAAAATTACTTATGATAAAATATATTTATTGAATATATTCCTTTTTACTCTGTATTCTACTCTATATTCCTTTTTTTTCTTGGTATTATTCCAAAAAAGTATTCCTTATTCCCAACATAAGCCATTGCTACAATGATAATAATGTCTACATCCACATGTTTTACAATTCAACACCTTGAGTGAATCACAGAATGATTAACCGTTTGATTATTGCACGACAAGAAGTTGAATCCGGGCACAAACAATACTGTAAATACACACTACTATCTCATAGTATAATATTATTGAATAGCTTACATAATAATTATAGTTTTCAATCAATTTATTGAAATATTTTTGTAAATATGCGGAGATTTTCAACATATTATATTAAATTATTGTAAATAAATTTTTATACAAGCGATTATTATAATTGTTATAGAATTTTTTTTTGAATAAGGTACTAGTTGGCACAGAAATGTACATAAATTACAATTGTTCATGGAAGATTATGTACACTTTCAATTAAAAAAAAATCAATTGACTGCAGACATAGTGAGAAATACAAGGAAAGGAAGGAATATCAATACCGGCATCAACAATACAGTCCTCAAAATATGAAGTAAAATAACTGGTATTTTTTAAATACTATAATCAACTTCGTTTGATTTAATAGAATAATATAATAGAATTCGTTTGATCAAATAGAATAATTGATGGTCTGTGTTAATGATGGTGACTTCAAGAAGTGTTTTTTTATTTTATCTATAATTAAAGCTTCTAGATATTCTAGTTTCAATTTTCAAGAAAGACTTGAGTGGCTAGGTGCCCGAAAAGGCTATATCTCAATATAGGATACCATAATAGGAATAGGCAGTTAGATAAGCGGTTAGTTCATTACGGTTAATTGGTCAGCTCATTACAGTTTACATCTAGCCTTTGCTGTATATTATGAATTCTACTATGAGCGATGGTAACTGCCTCAAGCTGGAAGGTATAAGCTATCTTTATTTTCACAATTTTATTTTGTATTTTCCAGCATTATTTATTAAAATGGCTCCTTATTAGAAAACTACTTATCTAATAGCTAAATAATTACGGTATTGATTGGAATTTTGAGACTTACTATATTACTCTTGTAGGCCGGCAACAGAATTATGTGAAAATCCATCATCTATAGTAATTTTCTTCAACCTGGAACTATGTCAAAAATCATTAATTTTTTCATCCTGGGAACTCCGATTATATTATATTAAATGATTTGAATAATACATTATATCTACATTATACAGCCTTTGATAATATACGAAAAAATAATAATTGAAACATTGAGTGTGACAATCTTACATTGTTCGATTTACACATTTTTGTTACGTTCTTTATTTAAAGTGAATGGAGTCGGCGTAGCCGAGTTGGCTTATCGCTGGTCTGATAAGCCAAAGGTCCTGGGTTCGATCCCAGTTGAGTACAAGATATTTTTCTCGACTCCCGTGTTTCGGAGGACACGTTGAGCCGTCGGTCCCGGTTGCATATAAAAAAAGCAGTCGCTAAAAAAAACGGCGAGGTGGAACTACCCGTAAGGGTCTCCCCACCACGAAAAGCCATACGAATTTACTTTAGTGAATGAAAAATTATTCTCAATCTTATATAAAACGTTCCAAATATCTTGAATTACGGTACGGTATATTTTGGATTCTTAATTATTATTTTCCAATCTGAATTAATTAATTTCTCTAATATACCTTCACAATTCTGAAATACAAAACATTATCTGAAATACACATTGGTATGTTTAATATGAGGTGCCATAACAAGTTATTGAAAATTAAAACTAAAATTGAACTAGTGCGTACTTCATTCATAATCAGTACTACTGTTTAATTCCTCTTTCATAACTCTATTAGTCACCCTTTTCTAAATCTCTACATCGTCATCTCATCATCATCATCATGTTTCCATCGCATCATCATACCATTTTCTTCTCAGCCATAATTGTCATTTTCTCCACTGCCTTCTTCCTCCTTTACTTCATCTTTCATCTCTCTCATCACCTCATCCATACTCCCCTTAAACTTTTATTTATCAATTGTTGTTTTTCCTCAGTTTATAAGTTGTACACCTTTTCTTCTATTTTGCTTTTATTTGTTATTTTTGTATAATTTTGCTATGTTAAGGAGGCTGGGTATTGTTACCTGTTGCTTCCATTGAAAGTTTGTAAATAAATAAATTATAGTCTTCAAACCGTTTTAATTATCAAATTAGGCTACTACAAACTACTTAGAAACAATTGCTATTATTATTATGCAAAACTATAAAAAAATGAATTATATTTTAGATGGGTATAATAGATTGTATGGTTCCATATTGTACATATTCTGTAAATATTGAAGTGTAATTCTATAACAAATAAATATGTGGCTTGATTGTAAATACAAATAGAATAATATGGCATGTAGCTTTAAAATTCCAGTCTATTCTATTTATGCATTTTTGTTTTCCTAAATTTGAAGAAAGTTAAACATCGATAGAGAATAGCTTTCCAATGGTGTAAATAGCTTGTGCTGCAGAAAAGCATTTTAGAAAAAAATACATCTTGATGTGACAATGTAGCATTATTATTTTTGTAAAGCAAGAAAATAGGAACCAATCTGTCATAAAACTCAATTTTTATAAAATAAAGTGATGTAAGTTAAATGGTCATTATTGATGCGAAAAACATGTCTGAAAGAATCCATGAAATAGTAGGTATACTTTATTGTAATACACGGTATGAATTTTAAGCATTAATTTGCTCTTGTGTCTGCGTTGAAATGATATTACACAGGTACTAAATATATTTATTGTATTTAATCATTTTTTGTACCTATAATAAAAGAACCCATTTACCGCATTATTGTGTTTTCATATAACAAATTCACAAATTATATTACTTAGAATAAGGTGGAATGCATCTTGCCCAGTGTCGGATTGACCAATAGTCCGACCAACAATTTTTTCAAAAAAAAGGTCTCACAATTTGTTAACAAAAATCAAGTAATCGTATATTAACTGATTTGAAACTATTTCTAATTGCATTTTAATTGGAGGGGTTGTAACTGGCACAACTAGCTTAAGGGGCGTCTTTAAGAAAAATATCAAGTTGCTTCAGAATCAGGAACTCAAGCAGAATTACGTAACATTTTTAAAAATTCAAATATCAGTAATTTTATATAATTTGGTATTTTCTTGTGGAGAGGAATAAGTGATGAGTCAGCTGCTACCGCCCGGAAATGAATGCCAGTGAAGAATTTTATCATGGATCTGTCATGCACTGAAGCCGTTCATCGCCTTAACCTTATCAACCTTAATGGTCTACAAAACACTTCTTGTCATCTATTTGAGGATTATTGTTGATTTCTGAGATTATAATTTATTATAGTTGATCACCTTTGGTCTAAATGTATCCAGGCCTCTTTTGTGGCTTGCTTTTACACATTGTGACATATACTGAAGCCCCTTGAATAATATTGGTAGGTACTTAATTTTCGGATTAAAAGGGATGTGAAGAAGTTTATATAATCTATAATTTTCTCACAAAAATATGCACTCCTTTATTTGTCAGAATACTTAGATCTACCATTAATTTAAAAATAAGTGGCAATGGAATTTGGAAAATGTTCAACTTTTCCTGGCAAAAGATTTCTGCAAGAGTAGTATGATATCTGCAGGATTGTCTCTTTACAACAACACGGAAGCGACACAATTAATACAATGGATGATCCATAAAAATAGGGAATTTTTCAATAAGATTATAATCTATGGAAATAGTCTACAACCTCAGGTGTGCCATTAAAAGTTGAGTGCACTGTTAAAACAAATATCATGTGGATTGTAGGTTATGTTATTTTGATATTTGGTAAATTGACGTTTTAGTTTGTTCAAGAATATTATTTAATTGTATTAAATCAATATATGGCACCTCCTGAAAAACCTACTGGTTTAGGAGGACCTTTGTTGTAATGATACTGTGAATAAATTGATTGATTGATTGTCCACAGCATAAAGCTTTTAATATCAAAATACTAATGAAACCAATAAATTAAGGTACGGTACTTTTTTGGATAGGACAACTATCATGGTAGTGTCCTGGTAACAAGACCAACGCTATAATTACAATGGGTAGCATCATATTAAACCCCCTTTGCAAATTGCATTGATGACGAATGCTAAGCATGTGAAAATAATTATTCAAATGGTTTTTATACTATAGCACTGTTGAATATGAACGTGCTTGACTAATTTATTATTGTAAGTTATACAAAGTGATTTACATTCGCTTCTGGTACGAAAGCCTTTACTGTTAGCTAGCTTTATACCAAGAGAAATACATCATATTATCAGCTCGCATATAGCTTTCCGTTCGCATGAAATAAAGGCTACATCCATTTTTTGAATGACATTTTTACATTCAATCCACAGCTAAGCTTCTACGTGACTGAAGTATGTGGCTGATAATTTTATTCATCATTTATCACCAACTGCATGAGCTTGCCTGCATTCCGAATTATTTCAATGGTTAAAATTGATACAAAGGATATCAGAATATCTGTGCACCGCCTTTTCAACTTATTGAATGTTAAAGATTAAGCATTCTAATAATAAACCCATATAATATTATCTTATAACCATCAATTTTTTGCTCAGATACACGAGGCTATGTGCCATTTGGAAACAGGAGGCCAAATAAAGGTTGGTTATTCGAATTCCTTTACAATGCTAACAGAATTTGAATATTCTCATGAAAAATCCCCATACAAGGATTTAGAGTCTTTTTCATTAAATGATTTCACTCTTTCATATTAAATGAAATCATTAGAATACAAACATGAACATTTTTTAAATATTACTCATTGAAGACTTCAGACATGGAGAATGAAACAAATTTATTGAAATATAGTGAAGATGTTTTAATGTAAACTAATTATTATCATATGGATGCAATTTCAATGTATGAGGCTCCAATTTAATATGTAAGGAATGAGTGGTATGTGTTACGGTATACGCGTAAAACTTAAAACTAAAAGTAACTCTCTGATGTTTTCCATGACGAAATACCTAATGAACAATCTGATATTAAAACTGACACTGTATTTCACTTTTATGCATTGTTTTACTCACATCTCCAATAAAAAAATATGTGAGTAAAATATTTTATAAAAGTGAAATATACAGTGTCAGTTCTAATATTATATTAAAAGTAACTATAGATCAAATAGTATAAAACCGATATTACCTACAGATAAAATTCATATTATAGATAGGACTGTGAATCAAGTATTCTCTTGATACTTTACACTCTTGGCTTGATACTCTTGGCTACTATTGCCAAATATCTTGGCTAGTTATATATTAGCTATGTGGCTACTCTTACCCATTTTTTTCTCATTATCAAAACTTAGCCCACGTGAGAGTTTAAAATTAAACTGTTTAATTGATATTATTAGAATGAATTAAAAGTAATTTTTAATGGAATAAAAATCTTGGAAATGTTATAATTCTCAAAAATAATTATAAAAGAATAGAATTTTCAATAGTTAATTGATCTAAATCATTTTAATCTCTGGTATAATTTTTGAAAGAAGAATTATGAGATAATTCTTAGAAGAGATGACTTGAAACATTCCAAGAATCATGGCCAAAAGTCAAAATTTTACGTAAAATATTGGTAAATAGGTACAGTACTGGTACCACGGAAATCATAGTGTAAATCAATTTTTATTTTTAAATGAACAATCTACTTTCAATAATATATTATCATGTTAAACCTTCATTTAAAAACTGAACAAGTTATTGGTTCCTGTTGTGCTTATACTATGCTAGTGTAATTTATAGCAATACGGTAATGTATTTTTATTTCTTGTTCCATAACGATCTGCGTGTTGTTAATATTAACTTATTATTGTGAATTTAACGACTTGCAGTCAATTTTAATTGTGAATAAATAATATTCCTACTCTCCCTTGGCAAATCCTTTTTGAGTCATGGAGACTCATCTTCAAGGCCTTGAAAAGATTTGGTCAAGAGTGAGTAGGAATACTATTTATTCACAATTAAAATTGACTGTAAGTCGTCGTTTAATTTACAATAATAAGTTAATACTTTTATTTATTGCATGTAGCATAAAATAATATTGATTTACAAGAAAATTGAACGCAAAGAGAACTGAGACATAATTTCAAGTGGAATAACATTATTTATATCAATTTTTATTGCACTGTTTTTACGAGTGTTGTTCTTCATAAGAATAGTGACAAAAAATAACGGTGCCATTCGATCGAGTACGATCATGGATAGTAGGCCTACAAACAAAATATGTTGCCTCTTTGGAACTCCACCTACAAATGTACAATGTGTCCAAAAACAAGATTTAAAAGATTACTGATTAGATTGAAACTCAAAAGCATGCCTCTTTGCAAAAAAGTCCACTCCAATAAAAGTTTTTGAGAACAAAAATAAAATATCTTATTCTAGTGAATAGTTTTTCTTATAAATTTAAAATTAACTGTGGAAATTGATGCTTTTAATGGGCTGTGAAACTGAAAAACGATATTAATGATTTGAAAATATTTATAATCTTCAATTTATTACCTCCATGGACTATTGAACACTTCATTTTCCAAGTCACCATGGTAAACTAGGTACTTGTAGAATGAAAATTTTGATCAATCCTCTCCTCTATGACACTTATTCTATTCCCACACCACATTATATCTTACTATAAATAAAAAGTTGAAGTTTTCGTGGTAATATATTGTACGTAAACCCTGAATTATTCATGTTTGAGTTTATTTATTTATTGCTGTCTTACATCCATGTGCAGTTTTGAAGAAATGTATAATTATCAATGCATGACAAATTGAATAGATATATCAATTACATACAATATACTGACCATTATAGGAATATATAAAATATTTACTACTTTAGCAATACATAAATATAGAGAATAATAGTAATACTTACATTCAATACAACACAGTCATTATAGTAAAACATGAATGTAAGCCCCTAATAATAGTGAAATAGATGGCTCTTTTCAATCCTCATCTCTTTTGGCTCTCAATAAGGTATATCACAAACAATACACATTATCTAAATATTATTTTAAATGTTCCAAAATATCTTATAGCTTTTTCACACATATCTTATCTTCTCTTACATGCGCACTATGATGTTTTTAATACTGTTTGTAATAGATGTTTTACCGTATCTATTTTATTATTGTCTAGTCAATAAAAAACCACATTTTTCTATTTATTTAATACGAATATTATTGATCATGAACTATATATTTCGTATTTCAATAACATTCTGGAATTCTGTCGCAGGATTATGAGCGGGACTTCAGGCAACAGTTTTCATATCCGGCAACACTTCAAATGCTTTCAATTGTAGAGTTCTATTTTTATGGGGAGTCTTCAAAAAGTTTGATTATTTTATTTGCCACATAATGTAACCCTGTAAGTCCACTGCAAATTGGCTGAATTGAATTACAGAAACACTATAACTCTGCTTATTTAGGCCCCCTAGCAAATAATCAAACCAACAATTAAGCTAATTACTCAAATTTCTCCATATTTTTACTACAATTATACCGTTTGGTGGAATTAGTTTTCTAATGTTTCGGAGGACACGTTAAGCTGTCGGTCCCGGCTGCCTAAAAAACAGTCGTTAAGTCACGTCAGAGGCCCTGAACTTATTCAGGTGCGACCTGATAACTCTGACACCAGACCTGAGCCAGCCAGGTCACACGATATTATTATTATTATTATATAGAAATACTCTTGAAAAAAGACTTCTCATCTAAATAGAGTTCTGTACCACTACTTTCGATATTTTTTAAAACATTATTTATTATTTCACTTGAATTCATACTCTATATTGATCCATATTCTATTATTTCATCTACTAATACCTCTCTGAAATATTGTTTAATATTTCTTCAATGCTCACTCTCAGCTTTACTAAAAACAATTTAGGTTTCTATATTTTTTTGCGGATTATGCCCACATGAGTCCGGAGACTTGTGCGTGGGTAATGAGGTGAATGGGTAAATGATGAGAAACATCCATGGTTGAATGAGATTCGAAACCAAGGCTGTCGGAAACGAAGCCAGCCAAAGCCCATATTAATCCATTTATGAAATCGATTCTTTTTGTTACAATATTTGATTCTACATAAATATTGCCAATAACTCCATTGTTTTCTACATTTTTAATTCTTCCAATGATGTTCAAGTAACATGCGCATGTTTCTCCTATAACCCCCTTCTAATTAAAAATCATATGAGACTCCACTCTTATATAAAATTTATTGGTGTATTCTTGTTCTTCTACCTCTTCTCATAAGGAAGTATGCTGACTGATTGTAATAATTCTTGTGTTCTTGTGCTGAAGAAGCTATTGCTCAGGCAGAGTACGGTGTCGAACATGCGGCATTGGTCACTTGGGATAGACCGCCGTTATTTCGGCCACATGAAGAAACAAATACCCAACCAACAAAGCTGTCATCCCATGTTCCAACAATATTCAGGCCTTCGCTTAGGAAAACTTTCAAACGCAAAGGTATTCACACACATGAAACACCAAAGTTGAAGAGTTCATAGCTAAATCAAAGCTGGTGAAAAGAATTGATGAAATATATTAAACTAGCAATATCCCTATTCCAGTTAATATAAATTTTAGAGAACCTACTTAATTAGAAAAAACTATAATTCTGGAATGAGACTTCTACACATTCTGACATAATAAGAGCATATGAGAAAAAGAATAATCTGAATTGGAGATTAGAGTTTGACGAATTCGGAGGCTTATTTACTTTTCAAAAGAGTAGCCTTTCATCAGGAAGAAATACAGTTGGCTGTATAGGCCTACCCAAATAATTGAAGAGGATGGTTTATTAACTAAATAAAAAATATCATAGTTTGTACAGCCTATTAATAATATGTTCAATAATAATTTTTCTGAGGCCAAGGTAAAAGCTTCATATGGGAGATCTATTCATACAGTGCATGAAAAGGTTTGAATTTTCTTATTATTTTTGCTATCATCAACTATAAAAAGTCTGTTGAAAATAAGGTGTTACATTACTTTACATAATTGTGTCATTTAAAAGAAATAAATTCCACTTGATACTGTCTCAATTCTTCTGTAAGACGTATAACTAAAAATTCAGAGCTGTGACAAAATATCCTTTGTAACAGATACTTGAAAAATATAATATATAAGTATTTCCTTACAATATTGGTACCGTATGTAATGCGGAAATCTATATTTTGAGTTCAGATGAATTTTTAATGCCTACAGTGAATTGGTATTGAAAATTCTTTGGTGTTTCTATTATTATTTCAAGGTATAGCACCAGTAGTCATACCATGTCAATTGGTAATTTATTTATTAAGGAATCAAACGTTAATTTGTAGTTATTCAAATGAACTGAACTATAAAGCTGTCGCATACTCTATATATGGAAAAATATTTTTCATATAATATATTTATATCTGTGATGTTTTCCATGACGAAATACTTAATGAACAATCTAATATTAAAACTGACACTGTATTTCACTTTTAAATAATGTTTTACTCACATATATTGGAGATGCTTGAGGAATGCATTTCACTTCTGAAAAGAAGCTTCCGAAGCTTCTTTTCAGAAGTGAAATGCATTCCTCAAGCATCTCCAATATATGTGAGTAAAACATTATTCAAAAGTGAAATACAGTGTCAGTTTTAATATTAGATTATATATTTATAATATATATATTTTTCATATAAATTATAGTACGGTACCGCTGAAAGCATGTTACAAACAGGAATGTAGAATACAACGCTGCAATACTGCTACTGGTACATAGTACAGAGAGTACACAACTAGAATTTCGATAAAAAAATGTAAACTGTAGTATACATTCTCTAATATGAAATAAAATGCTTGCGTGGGGATATTGAAGCTGGATCGATTGATCCAGTTATTAACATGGACAATAACGAATAATGATTATTAGTATAGAGATAAAAACTTAAAACTCAACATATAACGGTTGGTCAATCATGATCGATCACTAAGGATTTCTTGAATCATTGTGAAAGAGTGTTTGTTTGTTTGTCTATCCTACTCTTGCGCTCAGAATAATACTTCTGTAGTTACAACATTAACACTGAATAGAAGGCTAAAAAAATATGTGATGTTTTCCATGACGGAATACTTGATAAACAATCTAATATGAAAACTAACACTGTATTATTCTTATTATTTTTACTCACCTAAGGAATGGAGGAATGCATTACTCACCACTGGAGGAATGCATTTCACTTCTGAGGTTCCAGTTTTGATATTATCTGAAAAATGTGCTTATTACTTTGATGAGCGAGAAAATATGTTTAATTATTGTGATAGCTACTAGAAAATTGTCTACCGATTTCACAAAGACTGTATTGTTTTCTCTTGGCACTCTTATAATATAGAAACATGATATACATGGGCCAGAAGGAAAAATACAAGAAATGAAGCAGGATAGCATTTCCATTGCTGCAGCTGAGGATGGATTTCTAATCATTTTTCATGTAAATTATTTTTTGAGATGATGTATAATATTGATCACTTGTATAATATTGTGTATCTATTGTGTAAATTATTCATAGATATATATTGGGTAAATTATTCAACTAAATATATTATGATAATTTATTCATATAATAACGAACTCACTTTACGATAGAAGGTAAATCTATTATATTATAGCTCCACAGCTATAATGTCAAGAACTAACTGATGCCATAATGTAGTTGTTGTTGTTATTGAAAATATTATTAATAAATATTATTAATAATATTATAAATAAAATACGTAGTTCTCAAGAAACAAATTTTGTGATGTTTTCCATGACAAAATACTTGATGAACAATCTAATATCAAAACTGACACTGTATTTCACTTTTAAAATATTATTTTCACTCACTTATACTGTAGACGCTGGAGGGATGCATTTCACATCTGAAGAGAAGCTTCGTCAGCCCTGACGAAGCTTTTCTTTAGAAGTGAAATTTGAAATGCATCCCTCCAGCGTCTCCAGTATAAGTGAGTTAAAATAATATTTTAATAGAAATACAGTGTCAGTTTTGATATTAGATTGTTAAACAAATTTTGACTAGGATACTCACAAAATTCACGGTTGATTGAATATACTGTATTCCAATGTTAAAATTTTGTGTGTGATAACATTATCTAAGTCTTGTTTTGTAGAAGAATAACCCTTATGGAGTATAAAATAGAATCACAATTTGGTTTTGTGTGCTAACACTGGAGTGTAAAACTATCATTTTACTGCAATAGCAGCAGTATCAAACAAATTGTACTGTCACAAATAATGATTTGTTTTTGTTTTTTGCTGCGGCCACTTCAGCTCTGAGGACGCCGTGTAATTCAGACAACGAGTGCTTAGAAGGTGCTGAGTGTGTCATCAATCCAAACGCTACGGTCAACATCAACCAGAGGATGTGCTACTGCATGCCAGGATGGCTAGAAGTAGATGGCTATTGTAACGGTCAGTATGCATACATTTTTAGCTAATGATGCCCACATGAGTCTGACACTTGTGCGTGGGTAATGAGTTAAATGATTACACAAACTATACTGAACGGTATACCAGGCTGAACGGGAATCGAACCTAACCTAACTTTTGAGCGCTCCAACCGATGACTGCACACTCCACTTTGTTGCCACTATAGGCTATTCTCAAATAATCATCTCTTTTTTGCTATTGCATTCTTCCTCAAGATTTTTTCCATATTCTTGATCTTTTTCATCTGATAAATAACTACCCACGGTTTCTTTAATTTCATACATTTAACCAACTTTTAAACATAATTATATAACCACATGAATATAAGCTTACCAATGTTTCTTTATTTTAATAAATTCAACCAACTTTCAAACATATAACTACATTACTTAGATATAGATAACTTCAGGGAAGTGGTAGCCGCGAACCGTGGCAGGCACCTGTTCAGTACTATAAGATAAGATATGATGTTGAAGATCCATCTTGTTTCCACTAATATGTATTATAAACTTAAAAAACACTTTTAAATGGAAATTGACTCACGTTATGGCGTGACGGCCGTTTCGCTCTGTTGTCTAGAGCATCATTGAGTGGTACTGTGCATACGTTGTCAAAACAGGCTCTGCAAATTTTGAAGCATAGAATATTAATTCGAACGGATAAGTAGTATTTTTGTTTATTATTATTAGTATTTATAATATCTTGATAATTTTCATCATTAACTTGTCTAATATAAGTTAAAGTATTTAAATAAAAAGTCAAATTCTATTTTCGAGGTTAGGTGTACCAATATTGATAAATTTTCTTGTAATTAAATAGTCTCAAGTTGACAATTGTAATAAATTAAGTAATATTTCATTAAACATTTAACTAAAATCAATTGAAAACAATTTTTAGCTAGGAAAATGAGTCCAAACAAGGAATCTAAATCTAATTGTTTAACTAAAACTCAGGTAGCTACGCGATCTCAGCAATTATTAACAAAAAAATCTCCAACAGCTCTTAAAGCTACTGTAGATGTAGAAGAAAAGGTTGCTAAACTATTGAGTGATCACACCAAATTGAAAACAAAATTAGAAACATCACTAAAAAATTCTGAGGAAGAACGAATAGGGTTAGTGGATCACATAAAATCTCTGGAAGTTATTGTAAAATTGCAGCAGGAAGACCATAAAACTGAAATACTAAATCTCACGAGTCAATGTAGGTCTATGTCAGAGGAAATCGAAATATTAAAATCAAAAATAAACTTGGCTAATGTAAGATCTGAACCTCTGATCAATACAAAAAATGTAGAACCTAAATCAAATGGGGAAAAAATTAATAGAAATGGTCAAACAAAAACGTATAGTCAGGTTTTGCAAACAGCAACCAAAACTAAAGTAAGGGCAAATAACGATAGGAAAGGTAGAGTACTGCTCTTGACATCCAGTCATGGACGAGACTGTAGTGACCTACTAAATAAAAGATTAAAAAATAAGTATGAAGTTCAGAGCTTTTTCAAACCAAGTGCCCCTATAAACGCTATCATAGAGTCAGCACAGGAACAGACTAAAGATTTTCTAATAGTACTGGGTGGCTCAAACAATATAAATGAACCTAATCTAAAACATCTTCCTGAAATAAATGAAAAAATTAAAGAGATTGTGCCACTTAGCCAAAAAACTAATGTAATAATAAGTACAATTCCGTATAGGTTTGATAGGCCAGAGCTAAATGAAGCCATTAAGTCAACAAATAAATCAATTCATAATACAATCAACAGCCTAAAAAATAAGAATTCTAAGCAGTTGGGGATTTGTTTTCTAAATGAAAGGCTGAAAAAACAAAACTTCACTAATCATGGTCTACATCTAAATCAATCTGGCAAAGTAATATTTTGTAATAGGCTGGCAGAGCTGATTGAAAGTCGCTTGCAATCTACTGTCAATAATTCTCCTAAACAATCATCTAACGAACCTTTTTTAGTAAAGTGGCTCAAAACCGGGAAGGGAAACTAGTTTCAGATGATAAATTCATATCTTCAATTGTATTAAAAGACGTTAATCGATCAAAAAATCAGGATAGCATTAGTGGAAGGAACTCTTGTAGCAATATGATTCAATGATTCAATGATTTTATTTAAGCCAAAATACAGTGTGGTACATAGGCCGAGTCACTTTACAAGATTAATAAACAAAATACAATAATCTGTCAAATACAGTACATACTAATTGTTTATATACATACATAGAAATATATAAAAAAAGAAAATCATAAATTCTAAGTCAGAAATCATAAAACTAAATAGAATCAAATACAAGGTTGGATATACTACAATAATATGCACTATATATATATTTATATATCATGAATGGTCACTCCTCCCCCCTGATTTACAATGTATCCCTCACAGCCACTCAATTCAAAGAAATTGCTGATTTCATATAGAGGGGAATCCAAGAGCCAGTTTTTAACGGTCCTAGAAAATATTTTACTTGGCAAAGCTCGAACTCTCTCAGGTAAGTGGTTGAAGAATTTAACACCAGAAACAGGAAAACAATCAGAAGTCCTTTGCAGTCTGTCTCTAAAAATATGCAAATTTGCACGATGTCTGGTCGCATAGTTATGTATGTCCCCATTTCTGGCCAGATGAGACTCATTATTCTTTATGGCCACCAGGCATTGATATACATATTCATTACAGACAGTCAAAATTTTGCACTGCTGAAACAGAGGCTTACAGTGCTCAAGATATGGGGCATTACACAAAATACGTACTGCCTTCTTTTGAAGGATCAACACTCTGTTCACCTCACTTGAATGACCCCATAGTCTCACACCATACATGATGAGGGAGTGAAAAAAAGCATAGTAGGCCATCATTGTGAATTTCAATGTCATTTCACATTTAAGGCGCCTTAGCAGGAAGATTACTCTACTAAGCCTAGAGCATAGAGCATCTATATGCTTTCTCCAACACAACTTTGGATCAAGAATGAAACCCAGAAGCTTGACATCTGCATCACCATTAAGAGCACCTCTAGCAAGGCTGAACGTGATAGCTTGTGTTTTTTCATTATTCAAAGTCAACCTATTCTCCACAAACCATCTAGCAGACACCTCCAGCATCTCTTGAACCTGTTCTCTAGCAATTTCAGCATTGGGGTCACAAGCATACAAAGTAGTGTCATCGGCGTACATGAGAACTTTGCCTGATAACTCAAAATGGAGGTCATTAATTGACACTATGAAGAGAAAAGGGCCCAAAATGGAACCCTGAGGCACACCATGCTTCACAGCTTCAGGACATGAAATCCTGCCATTCCAACTGACCACCTGTTGCCTGCCTGATAGGTAGGAGTCAATCATTCTCAGCGGACCAGGCTCCAGACCATACCTTTCAAACTTTTTCAGCAAAATACTATGCGAGATACAGTCGAACGCACGTGACAGGTCGCACAGCAAAACTGAAGTGGACTGTTTCATCTCAAAAGACCTAAGAATGACCTGGAGGAGAGTCTCCACAGCTAGAACTGTAGACCTACCTTTTCGGAACCCAAACTGAGTAGGAACTAGAAGTTCATGTCTCTCAAAATGCTCATAAAGTTGCTCCAGCATTGCAGCCTCATACACCTTGCTGAAAGTTACAATTATTGATACTGGTCTGAAACTACCTACCTCATTGTGAGAGCCCTTTTTGTAGATAGGAACAGTCTTTGAGGTTTTGAGCATATCTGGAAAAACTCCCTCACTAAAGCAAACATTAATAAGGAATGCCAGCAATGGTGCCAAAGTACCTATTATTCTCTTTAGAAATGTTGCTGACATATCATAGACATCATTGCTCTTTGTAGATTTGAAGCCTTTAACCAACCGCAGCACGTCACCCCCACTCACCCCTCTCCATTGAAACGACTGACCGGCTCTAGGAAAGACACCTTCACCACGCCACTCAGAGGGATCAATGATATTGTTCACAAGACTGTCAACCGAACCCAAAAAATACTCATTAAAATCCTCAGCTGTTGCAAAATCCATTGAAGGGAGAGAGGACTGAGGCCTTCTTTGATTAATCAATTCCCAAGCCGACTTACAGGGATTTGCAGAATTAGCTACCATCAAACCAAGTGCTTCACGCTTAGAACTTCTCAACTTCTGTCTATATATCTTCCTAATCTCAGATAAGATGGGTTGAAAATGGGGCCTATATGTACAGATGACACTTATCATTAATATGTACTCCCTGAGCTCAGCCAATTCTGGAGTGTACCAATTCCTGAGTTTCAGATTGACTTTGCCATTTTTTTGAGATTTGGTCACCAATTTATTTCGAACTGGGAAGGACTAGTTGAAAAGTTGTAGAAATTTTTCAAAGAAAGAAGAGAATGCATTATTGGCAGGCAGTCCTTGTATTTCATTCTGCCAGACCTCAACTTGAGCCTCCAAATCATTTATGAAACCATGATAATTACGATCACTAAAAACTCTAAAACGTATAGCTCTCACATTACTATCACAGTCATTTTTGTTCAATTTAAGTCTTAGTCTGAGAAGAATATGTCTGTGATCAGAAATCTGATCCATGCTCACCTTAACATCGTAATTCCAACGATCAATATTTGTCAAAAAGGAATCAAGACAAGCATTGCCTCTTGTAGGCTCTATCACACTTGGAAAGAGGTTGAAGCTACGTAACAGATTGAGAAACTCATGAGTATCATTAGTCTGTTGAATGAGATTTATGTTGTGGTCTGTGCCTACAATAACAGACAAATTAAATATAGACAAGTAGCCAAGACATTGTTCAAGCAGGTCGATAAATCTTCTAAAACTCCCACTTGGAGACCGGTACATGGACATCACAATCAATGACAATTCAGGAATCATAACTCCCGCAAACTCACCCACCAACTCCTCACAGAAATCGCTCAAATCCAACTTGGAACTTTTGAAAGACCTCTTAACATAGATGGCAACTCCTCCAAATTGAGTTCTACGACAAAAGGAAGAAGCCAAATTAAGACAATTGAGAGTACTGTAAAATTGCAATTCTGGTTCAGTAAGCCAGTGCTCACAAACACATAGAATATCGATATTGTTTACCTCACAAAGCAGCTCCAGGTCAATTACTTTATTTCTAATACTTTGAGCATTAATGGTACACAAATTAATAGATCTAGTGTTATGCATATCATCTTTCATGATTGGTATATATGTGAGGTTTGAATGATTAATTGCTCCTCTATTGACATTTGGCTTTCTTATTGGGTTCCAAATAATGGGTATTGCAAAGGAAGAAAAGTTAGGCTCTGAAACTAGGCTGAAGTCCAATTCGATTGTGCTACAATCATGTGTGACCTCATTGTCATCGGCTAACAGTTTAAATTTGGTGTACATTCAGATACACTCTCAACAGAGACAATCAACTCATCCTCCACCATATTAGGAGCATTTTGAAAGAGAGAGGCAACTCCCAGAGACTCATTCAATGCAGACACATTGTCAAGCTCATCTACATCGCAAATAATGTGCGACTCCACAATATGTGATTCCATCTGAGAAGCGTACGTGAAAAAGTGGTCTTTACACACCTCATGAGACAAACAATTCTGTTTCCGATTCAAAAGAGAAGTCTCAACAATGTCACTCAGCCTCCGAGCAATTCTCAACTTCCCTCTTTTATTAATGTGAAATCCGTGGCGTGTATGCTCCCTTGCTGTTAGATCCCACGTTTCCACCAACCTAGCCTTACCTGAGATAATCCTTCTGAGATCACCATTAAGCAACTTTATTAAATGATTTATTTTTGATGCAGCTGATAAATCATATCTGTAGGGCACAGTTCCAATGACTAAATTAGTATGTTTTATTTGATTTAATAAACTTTCAACTTTTAATCTGAATATCATGACATCCCTTTCATCAGCTGAGGAATCTATATCATTTGTACCCCCAAGTACAATCAAATAGTCTATCTTATTCAAATTCTTGACTTCCTTACAATTTAAAGCTGCATCTATAACTTGTTTTATACTAGCCCCCGGGTAGACAAAGCTAGAAACATCCAAATCATGTGGCAACCTATTTTTTAAGAGATATGATAGATTACGACCTTGACTGTCTGAAAATATGAGAATTTTCCCTCTTTGATTCTCTGTTGTGTCATTGACAACAGTACTACGTATAGCTCCTAAAACCTCACGGTGCTCCTCACCAAACAATAAATTCTTCCCATCTTCAACTTCCCTACTCAATTTAGTGATTCGCTCAGCAAGGTTACTTCTCTCTGCCTCTAAGTAATCTTGTTTCTATTTTCCGCAATATCATGTTCAAGATTTACAATCTCTACATACAGATAATTATTTGTATCGTTCAATGATTTGCAAGTTTCTATCTTAAAAGCAGAAATGTCATCTGAGACTCCACAAACACCCTGATTAAGATCACCCTGATTTGATAGCTGACAAAGAGAGTCGGTTTGTGTGCCGGCGCACTGAGTTTCAAAAGTAGAGTTTATTTGTATTCCTATTTCGACACCATGGCGTAAAGAATCAGCCCCTTTAAGAGACTGAATCTCCGCTATAAGAGCATCTTGATACTTCAAAAGATCATTAATACGATTGATCAAAACATCCTTGTCTTCTAGAATCAAAGAATCTGTTTGACTGCCAACGTCAAAAGCAAGAGCCTTTCTTATATTTTTTAGACTAGAGTCTACTGACCAACGGGAAAATCTAGATTCAATAACCTTTTCAGTACTACATGTAGCTTTCCCTCCTGGAGTCCCTACATCCAATCGAGTGCATGTATTTTTCAGTTCGGGTGGAGTTTGGGGTGTAGAATGTTGGACATGACTAGTAGGGGGTGATTTTAACCGTGTCATAGAATTGTTGGTAGTGAGGCTGCTAGAACAATTTTTAAAAATACACCTCCATGAAATGTCCCCACTAGCCAAGGGATGACTCTTTCTATAACATTGTTTATTGTAATAAATAGCAGCACTATTCCTTGTTGTTCTGTATATGGAGAAAGTCATGTTATTATATTTGATTGAAATGAGTTGTGACAGTAATGAATAGCTTATTCGTATCCAACCAGAATTGAGCTAGGTTAAACAAGATTGTCAATTTGAAAGAGAAATACTAATCAATATGATATTAACAGTATTTAAGAATAATTATTTTGTATAAATATCAAGATTGCAAAACAGTATTATGACAGAAAGAAGAGAAGGTCTGAAAGGGGAGTTGAGCTCCGATTAATCATTCAACTATCATATAACACTGTCAACTCACAAAGAGAACATCAAACTACCGCCCAGAAATTGTTCTTTATGCTTAAACATTTGGCAGAATTTATTGGGCTACTGTTATGTGTATCCGAATGAAAAGAAAAATTAATGAAAATTTATGATAGGCTCTCAAGATTCTAAGAGATTAAGTAAATCTACTTCAATATGCAAAGGCAACGATAAAGTAATAAGGGATGATAGGGAAGTACCGGTACTCACTGTGTTCCATCAGAATATTCAATACATTCGTAACAAAATAGATAGAATCGAAGTATTTTTTAAAGAGGAGGCTCCTGATATAGCTATTTTCACAGAGCATGGTTTAAAAGAAGATGAATTGTCACAACTTAATATTCCAAACTATTCATTGAAAACGTCGTATTGCAGGACATCTCATCGAAGTGGGGGAGTAGCTATCTTCACTAAAAATGCTAAGAATATGCAAACATTTAATTTAGAATATGAAGAGAAATTTGCTGTGGAAATGGATTTAGAAGTTTCTGGGTTAAGAGTAAAAATCGACAATAATTTCGAAGTAGCGGTGTTAGGTATTTACAGGTCACCAAATGGGGAATGGAACAATTTTTGTGAACTATTCAATAGGCTTTTAGAGATTACTACTACTCGTTTTACAAACGTTATTGTAGCGGGAGATTTCAATACAGACTTTGCAACACAGAATAAAATGACAGAAGATTTAAAGGATATTATATGCATGAATAACTTGGAAATAAAAGTTTTTGAATATACCAGAGTCACAAGAACATCACAAACAATAATTGATAACATCCTTACTAATGTAGATTACTCTAAAACAAGATTAGGCGGCTCGGAACTATCTGATCATGACTATCAAATCTTAGAGGTGGGGTTGCAAGGTCATAAATCAATTAAAAAGAGTAGAGTAATGAAAGAAATTCAACAATGTGAACAGGGGAATATCGATTGTTTGAAGCAGAATCTGCTACAAGAAAACTGGAGTAGGGTTTACAATAGCAATAGTTTAAATGACAAATATGATAGTTTCATTAATATTTTAAGGTTTCATATTACTATGAGTTGTCCAGTTAAAAAAGTCCCTGTAAAGAACAAATTAGACAAGATTGAATAGTGGATAACTGATGATATCCTTGCAGAAAGAAATAGGGTTAAAGATGCATATGATGAATTCAAACTATCTAGAAATTTGTTAAGTGAAGATAATTACAAAGCTCTAAAGAAAAATTATACAAGAGAAGTGAAAAGAGCGAAATGTAAGAAAACAGCTGAAATTTTGAATAATAGTGTGTACTTTAACACAGCAGTGTGGGATGTAATAAACAAAAATAGGCAAGTAGCTCATGTAGATGATTATACTAGTGTCCCCAGAATAATTAACGAAAATAACAAATATATTGATGATAGTGTAGACATTTGTAATTTCTTTAACAGATATTATCAACTGGTTGCTAAGGATCTTCAAAAATCTCTTAATGTCTCAAAAACAAACATAATTTAAATGAAGATAGGGCTATAAACGTGTTTGTAAACGATAATCAATTAGACCAGGAAGAAAAAATTGCATTTCTAGGAGTTATGTTGGATAGACGATTGACCTGGACTCCATACATTGAGAAAATATGTAGTAAAATTTCATCTGGGGTATTTGTCCTGCGACAGCTCGCTAGATTGAATGACAAAAAGTTACTTTTTACAGCTTACCATGGGCTCTTACTGTCACATATTAGGTATGCTATCTTAGTATGGGGTAATTCATCAAAACAAAATCTTGATAGGGTGTTTAAGATCCAAAAGAAAGCGGTTAGGTGTATAGAAAGAGTAAATAGATTAGATTCATGTAGGCCGTTGTTCAAGAGACTTGGTCTCCTAACTGTACCCTGCTTATATGTGTATGAAGCTACTTTATATGTAAAAACGAATGATATTAACCAAAATCTTGATGTACATGATTCTAATACAAGAGGCCGAGGAGATTATCACTTGGTGAGTCACAATAGTAGCTTATTCAAACAAAAACCTAGTTATATTGGTAGGAAATTCTACAACAAGCTACCACAGTTTTTGAAGAGTCTTGAAAATATAGAAATATTTAAAAAACAGTTGAAGAAATATTTAGTTGATAAAGCTTTTTATAGTGTACAAGAGTTCGTTTCACATCAAAATTAAGCCTCACCTCAACTAATTGGAGTAATTATGGTATCTAGTGTATAATATTGTTGATTTGACTTGTCTTATACTCCTTAACTGGAGTCTCCAAGACGTAATCTACAAAAAAAAAAAAAAAAATCATCAGACGACCCACAGTACTGTGACGTGCCATAACGTGAGTCAATTTCCATTTAAAAGTGTTTTTTAAGTTTATAATAAGATAAGACATAAGCGCCTGTGCCTTCTTTGTAGTGCGATCAATTTGACCAGCAGAAAAGGCTCTGTCCTCTGCAGTAAAATCACTTCCCGGTGGTTCAGAACCCACCTGTTTGTCCAGCCCATCAATCATCACACCCACGAAAAGGTATCAAACTTATGTGAGCTTAATCATCCGAAAAAAAAATATATTCTAATTATTTTATTCAAATAAATACAATATTTTATCGAAACTGAAACTGTATTTCTATTTTTGTTTTTGGAGGATGAAGCCCACATAGGTCTGAGACCTGTGCGTGTGTAATGAGTTGGATGATGGTGATTGATGAGTTGGACCTACAGTTTTAGGTGGCCTCCGAACCACCGGGAAGTGATTTTACAGCAGAGAACAGTGTCTTTTTGCTGGCCAATTTAGTTAGTCACCCTTACAAAGAGTGCCTAAGAGACCGCAGATTATCTCTATCTCATTGAACAGATACCTGCTACGGCTCACGGCTATCACTCCCCTATTTAATATAATTATGATTTTCACTCACTTTTACTGGAGATACTGGAGGGATGCATTTCACTTCTAAAGAGAAGCTAAAGAGAACATCACAGATATTTATATAAATAGATATTAAACTGCTGTACGGTACATCAACTGTCAAGTGACGAGTAGTTATATGGAATATAATGACAAATAAGCTACAATGGAGGCCATATCTAAATATGGCAAGTGACAACCCACCTACTTTAATTCACCTTCTGTATATTTTATTAATCTTCACAAATAAATAATGAATTAGTTCGAAGTTACTGACAATTGAACAAACTGACAAATTTACTTAAACAGAATTTATTTATTTGGAATTCCCTTAATTGCTATCAGTTTATACTGAAGACTTCCGCAATGGCGGATATTGACAACAGTATTTAATAGCTGATGGAAATCGATGAATGCTATTGTACAAAAATATCAGTCACCACCAGACACCACCGGCGCCCGACCGGCAATTGGGAGGTCCGTGGTTCGATTCCCGGTGGTGACTGATATTTTTGTACAATAGCATTCATCGATTTCCATCAGCTATTAAATACTGTTGTCAATATCCGCCATCGCGGAAGTCTTCTGTATAAACTGATAGCAATTAAGGCAATTCGAAATTAATAAATTCTGTTTAAATAATGAATATTTACTTCAATATACCTCAATCTATATTTATTTTTTAAATATATTTCACTCATTTTTCTGTGTGACAGCAATTTTGCGTGGGTCACATTTCGAGTGAGCAATTCTTATTTACTTTTAGTGATGCCTACATGAGTCCGAGACTTGTGCGTGGATAATAAGGTGAATGGAAAATGATGGCTGGATGGAGTTACCAAGATAAGATAGTAAAGTTAGCTCTATTCCAGTTATATTTCAAAGAAGTTATGATAATATCTTTATAATAATTATAATAATAATAATAATAATAATAATAATAATAATAATAATATAGCTACTCTATAATAATATAATACTCTATAATAATATAGTTATATTTATTGTTAAGTCGGTGTAGACAAGAATTAATCTATGATAGTTTGCTACCTGGGTAGGCTTTTAAAGTTGAAACAGTTGCAGACCTTACATCTTACAATATGATACCGTTTGGACAGAACATTTTCAATGCAATAATATATTTTCCTTGATGTAACAGAAAAGGTAAATTATTCAATTTCTTGATCAATATTCTAATAGAGTATACAGAAATAATACTTCTTTCAAATGGGTTGTATATAAAAGTAGCAGTGTATTCCATTTTTATTACAAAGGTAGACCCACCCGATAATCGTTGGGCTAAGTAATGCAAAATACTTCAAGTCGTATATTATTTGCTTTATATATGTTCATACTATATTTTGATATTCCAATGCCGTATATTTTACAATTTATCACACACGTGATCAAACAGATTGGTCTCCCATTTCAATGTTCACCTCTTGCCACAACATATCGGTAAAATAAAATATTCTCACCAACAATTTACTACATTCTTGTATTGTTAGGGAATTATGACTTATGGAAAAGTAAAGGAGAAAATGTTTTGAGAGAGCGTAATTTTTTACTTGCTTAGATAATTTGAATAATGACGACAGACTCAGTAACATGTGATTTGAGCAAGAAAATACAAAATGGACGCAAGGGGAAGTGAGACGAAGAACTATAGTCACGTCATGCAAATTGGGCTTTAGTTGGTGAATCAAGGATCTTGGGGTGAATTGCGTGAAAGGTTAGTCGTCCTGTCAAGAATTAAATTGGACAGAGCAAAGTACCGTAGTTTGACTCCACTGCCCACAGTATAGAAATAGCAGCACAGGCGCTAGAGTAGTACACTTTGATTTCGGTTGCAATTGTCTTGGATTGTATGCTAACCGACACTAACTTTCCCATGTCGGCTACTGTAAACCACGTTTAAGTCACAACAGAACCATCTTTACGCCAAACTGTTGGCGGACTTTTGTACTCAGAAGATTGCGTGCACTGATAGCAGAATATTTATACACCTGCCATTTGATATGCGTTTGAAAAATTGTTGAGAGAATTTGAAAAACAACAACATATCTCGAATCAGACTTGCTTCAGCAGAATATAGTAATACAATTTTTACACAATAATTACTATAAAAAATATAACACGGATTCAAGTGGGCTATAATAATAACTTTCATATTTATTTGAAATTACAAATTCTCAATTTGCAAGGCGTTCTGGGGGAAAACTATTACACTCTGTATCTAATTGCAATAATTTATTGAGGAACCAACAGGGCCTTATTGATATCATGCCATTGTCCGCCCGTCCGTCTGTGCCCTAGCGTTTGAAAGAAAGATTCTACACTCTTTTGAAACTTGGAAGCTTCCTCATAGTCCAAGTGAGATAGGTATTGTTACGGGTTCTATGTCTAAAATAACGCTGGCAACACTTAAATTTATCACTCGCACTTTATTTACACAAATAATCACAACACTCACTGATATTAATGTCTTACAGAAAAATAAACAATTAAAACAAATCAATCTATATTGTTCAACTATTAAAGAGATTTCAATATTACTGTACAAAAATTAATCACTAAATATTAAATAATAACTGTTCAATAAACTGTCCAATAATATTCAAAAAGAAGCGTCTAAATAAAAGAACAATTAACTTACATAGCACAAGTCCGTAATACAATTAAAACTATTCAGTAGTCCACTGGTATGAATTAAATAGGAAAAAGGATTATCACTATAGTCACTAAGAAAGAATTATCACTATATAGGCACAACATGTAGAACTGTCACTACTTGTTTATCACGATGAATTTCAAACAAGACTGAACTAATTTACAAAAGTCTCCCTCTATATATTTATATAATTTTCCATAATCGAGATATCTCTCGATTTTTCTATCAACTTCTACCGAACTCTAAAATAAACAATCAAGGACCCTCGCACCTTCCACAATATTCGATAAGATTCCATTAATTTCTAATCAAACAACTAGAACATTCTACAAAGTACCAAGTAAACACCATAAAAGTGTCAAAAGAAGAGTAATTAATTGCTTAGAAGTAAACATTTACATAACAGATAAGACCGAGAACCACTGTTCCTTCTTTCTCTCTCTCTCTATTCTCACTACACAATTGATTTTGGAGTTTGGGGGGTGAATATAAAAATTATTATGATGTAAAACAGATCGCTACTATAGGATTTAGATTATATAGTTTTGGCTAACAAAAATCAAAGCATTATTCTGGTTCATTTTAAATACAAAACTACTGTATTGAAGAAAATTACAAAAATGCTGCTTAGCCCAATTATCAACTTTATTTTTTACAGTGCAATTTAATTCAATTCCATTTTTTTTCTCCGAACAATATTCAGAAGAGTTTATTAATTTCATATGCAAGAAAAATAAAATTAGTAAAATGGAAGAAAATTCTCTGAAACAATTTTGCAAAAACCAAAAAAAAAAAACACATTATAAAAATGTATGTGTTGGGTTGGAGAGTCGTTAAACACAACAGCAAAAATGAAATCAATACTATAATAAATTCTCATAACCTTATTAGTATAGGCCTACTACACTTTTACAATATAGTGTTGACACTTTCATTTTTGATTGTGTTGAAATCTTTTCTTTAATTATTTTAAATCGTCTAATTAAAAAAAAAAACAGATAAAATGTTGATGCATGATATATTGTGAGATCTGTTGTACAAGAAGAAACATAACTTTTTTGTGAATTGGGAAGCATAAATAATATAAAAATTATATAGAAACCTAAGCACTTGAATTGCAAGGTTAGTGGAAAAAGGTTATAATATTTTATGCACCTTGGTTGAATGGTGCACATGTCAATTATTATTATTATTATTATTATTATTATTATTATTATTATTATTATTATTATTATTATTATTATTATTATTATTATTATTATTATTATTAATATTATTATTATTATCATTATTATTATTATTATTATTATTATTATTATTATTATTATTATTATTATTATTATTATCATTTAATTATTTAGTTCGTCAGGTCCTTGGATGTACCGGTTTATTTTGTTACTTAAATGATGGTATAGGCTACTTAAGTTATAAGATGTGACTTTCTGTACTTTTCTGTACAGTGTGGAGCTTATTATGAACTAACATTACTGAAAATGACCAATTACAGGTTCTTCCATATGCAGTGCATCAATTCTGATCACATTGACATTTGCCGTGCTAGTGGCCACTTACTCGCAAATATGATCGCCCAAAACCTGGATCACCGGTGGAAGATCAAACAAAGAAAACTATTGACAGTTTTGTTCACATTGTAGAATGAAATCCAGCACAAATATACTGAATTTTATAAAAGTGTTTAATTTAATACTATTTTCTAAATAAAATTCATGTTCGTTCATTGGATGTATCTTGATAAATTTTTGAATCAATTTGTTAGATTTATAAAACTACTCAAGTACATTATGGATTCCTAAAAGTAGTTATCAGAGTTACTACTGAAATACAGATATTTTGGAAAATATAGATAAATTACTAATTATTGCTGAATATTTGAAACTCTATTTAATAATTTTATGAGCATTTATGTAATTATCTGTATGAATTATTGAGAGTTTCATAGTTATATAGAGGTAGTTGGTTGTGAAATAATTATGTTCCTTAAATGTTTAAAGGGGATAAAATATTCCTGGATTTCATAAAATAAAATATCTCTTGAAATTCTTAATTTTTCAATTAGATTGATGTGATTATTAAATTCCGAGGGTTATTGATAACAGTTCTTTACATGCATAGACTATTTAAAATTTTCATAATCATAAAAATAATTGAAAGTACTGTGAAGGAATTATAGATAAATAACGCATTTCATGATGTAGGTACCGTACTCGTACATAATATAATGGCATTACAAAAATTTCTTAACTAAGTTATTGGAAACCATTGTTCCAATTGAAAATGGTGACAGCATAGGATATTTTTGTATTTTCTTCATCATTCCTTTCTAATTACCATATTTGAAGCTTGGAATATAAGCAGGTAACCTAAATATTGTAAAAGTGTTATAGATAGAATTTTCCCAATAATTATGAATGAACAAATACTGCTGTAAATTGAATATTCGAAAAATATTATACATCCATTTGCCATACCGTATTGTTTATTTTTCATTGTTTATTATTTCGTTCAATTTAATATGTATACAGTATTGAACCATTTCAACTATACGTTTCATGATTTGGTTAAATTCAGGATGGAACATAAAATATTCTTTGCAATATTCAGTACGGTGCCGTATCAATCATTTCTCATAACAATCATTCATGAAAAGAAAAAATTATAACGTTGTTATCTACACTATATCACACTCATAATAAATCGACAAACCAATTGTATGGCTTTTGTTCAATACATGATAAAATTTATGAACTAGATATTATTTTTATTTATTTTTTAATAAAACTTGAGAGATTGCAGTTGTACCGTATTTAATATTATTGTATTTTTCCTACATCTTGTCAACAATAATTGTACATCTTTGTAGAATTCACAGAGGCATTCTCTCAATAATATTTTTATTTATTGAGGAAAATTTCCAACATCATTATTACGTTATATGTTTATAATATTAACCCTCTCGCTACTGGTGTCCTTTTGATTAAGGACATCATGTTTAGACATTATATAGGATTCGAACAAATCGTGTTTATCTGCTCTTGAAAGCTTAGTTCTCGTTTTTGGACACTTTTAAAGCCAATCTATCGACTCAGACTGCATTCTGTTGGCGAATTTCCAAAGCTTTTCACCCAACCACGTAAAGATGTCTGAACTATCGTTTCAAATACGAGGTACAGATGGCGCAAATTATCTGTGCGCGTGGACTCAAGAGTCGGGAAATTGTCGGGCGGGGTGGAGGTGGTTCAGTATGCTTGCTTTTCGAATAATCAGCGTCAGCATCTAATCTCTCAGCTCTCTCGCTCTCCTTGCGACTCTGCTACAATCGATGTTTTTATCCCGACTATAGCGGCAAGCTTCCACGCGCACAGATATTTTTCGCCATCAGTAAGTGTTCAACTATTCTATAATAATATGAACTATAACTATACTGTCATTATTCGAATAGTTTTTTATTCGTAATGGCCAGAGGAGATATGAATGATAAAATATTTTTCAGGCATAATGTTTTTCTGCATTAGCAAGACAAAAAGTTCTGCATTCCACTGGTAGTTGAGGCAGTAATGGAAATAAAATGCAATAAATATATTGTATGATATTCAATTTGAAATTGAAATTGCTTTATTTTTGCATTGAAATTGTACACTACAATTATGGCAATCGTCAAAATTAAAATAGCTAAAACTAACACAACAAAATTCAACAAATAACGTAATACATACAGTAAATATGTTGTCAAAGTTAATTTATATATCTCTACTTCATAAATATATGTAAAAACATTTTTGAAAAAAATGTATTTCTTCCTCACACATGCAAATGCATAAATGCTTTATTTGTCATTACAACATAAGATTTCATCCCTCATTTGTCAATATAGCTTTCCACTAGCAGAAATGCATTGTTACCAAATTGGGTAAAAGTGTATACCTCGACACGCATGAGTATTTGAATGTCTCAACTCATCTGTTATTTGGTGAAATTGGCATCAATGTTGGATAATCCAAGGCCAACGTTGCCAATTTCACTGGATACACATGACATCAGACATTCAATTAAATAAAGTGTTGAGATCAAAATTTTACCATATTTGGCAGCAATACTTTTTTGCCAGCAGAAAACTCAGGACTCTACTTATTTAATATCACTCATTGTGTAATATATTAAAATTATCTTTTACATTAATAGATAAGAATTCTTTCCTCACACATGGATCTGTAGTCCATGTGGGGAAATATATTTCTAATATTAAATCTGACACTGTATTTCACTTTTAAATAATGTTTTACTCACATATATTGGAGATGCTTGAGGAATGCATTTCACTTCTGAAAAGAAGCTTCGTCAGCCTCTTTTCAGAAGTGAAATGCATTCCTCAAGCATCTCCAATATATGTGAGTAAAACATTATTTAAAAGTGAAATACAGTGTCAGTTTTAATATTAGATTGTTCATTAAGTATTTCGTCATGGAAAACATCACAGAAATATATTTCTTTCTATTTTAATTGTATTCTCATTATGATTGTAATATGTTGTGTGGAAATCAATTCAATTCAATTAATAACACTGTATAGCTAGTCTACACTCCTGGGGCTAAAATCTAATAGACTATATTATCGAGGAAGTAGTCCAGGCTCGCATATCTAGTCTAGTCCAGGCTAGCGCTCTATTGCAGTAATAGGTCTCCATTTGGACTCTGTTATATTCAACTATAGAAGAAAATGTCTACTTCAATGACATCATAAAGCATAACTTTGCCCTAGTTTTCTATGAGAAAAGCTAATAATTGTACTTGTATTTTATAAATGAATGAAAATATGGTAGAACAATGAATCATTCAAAGAATGCTTTGAGGACAATGCCTACAGTTTTGGTTTATTATAATGTTTACCAAAAATTGCTTTATGGAAAGTTGTTGAAAGTGTTGCTGCAGCCTAATATTATTTTGTGTATTAAATTTACTCCAATAGCATCATTGCATCAGTACTTCAAGGGATCTTCTTGTCGGTACGCTGATGATAGTGTGTGCTCTGGGATGGAGCATGGATATATATTTTATATTATTTTAGAGTATGGGAAATGGACATTCTTCAAATAATTTGAACGTTGGCTGTGCTTTTATGTAGAATTTATTAGAAAGCATGAACTATTATATTTCCAGCAGATCTACGAGTATTAAGCTGCTAGAAACCCTATATTACATAAAATATAGTCTCAAAATGACGGTCCGATGTTGGAAGAAATAGCAACGTGGAATAGGTTACATCTGATAAACGCTGGAGAGAGTAGAGAAAAATTAAATCTGTAATGTTTTCCATGACGAAATACTTAATGAACAATTTAATATTAAATTCCTGGATTTCTTGTTCCATAACGAACTGCGTTGTTAATATTAACTTTTCAAGTGAATTCAACGACTTGCAGTCAAAGTTTTATTAAAATAAGTAGTATTTCACTTACTTCTGTAGGCCGAACGTTTTCGAGTTGTAGGCCTACAGAAGTAAGTGAAATACTACTTAGGCCTTGAAGATGGGTTTTAACAACTCGAAAACGTTCGGCCTACAGAAGTAAGTGAAATACTACTTATTTTAATGAAAATTTGACTGCAAGTCATTTAATTCACTTGAAAAGTTAATACTAATATTAAAAACTGACACTTTATTTCAAAAGTGAAATACAGTGTCAGTTTTAATATTAGAAAAATTAAAACCGATATGATTCTGCCCCTCTGTTTGATGCATAAATGCAAATTTCTGTTTACAATAGCTTATTTATATTCAAAAAATTCTACTTGAAAAACTGCCAAAGTACTGAGTATTTTTGAGAATTATTCGTTTCCCACGCTTATAGTAGTATGAGGAGATGCAGCCTGCACTGTGGGCGAATTCAGGGTTTTAGGGGGGGGTCCAGGGTTCCCGAGACATTTTTATGTATGCTAGACATAAAATGTACTCTTTTTTGAACAGATTCAAGAAAATATCCAAGAAACAATATTTTTATAATAAATTATTATAATAATTTTACAGAGAACACTATACAGTTGTAATGCTGAGTGAACTGTTCTTAGAGCCTTATTACACATAAAATATACTCTATAGTCTGTTCAGCGAGCCTACGGAGTGGTGTAAACAAACATGTGCGTGCGTGCAAGCCGAGACTCAATGAAGCCCGATTCACAGATAGCCTAGTTTTCGAAACGCATCGAACAGGCAGCAGGCCTAACCTTTGAAAACGACTTTCAATAATCATTTTTAAACAGCTACATGAGAATAAATAGATACATAAGATTAATGAATTATATGAATGAGATGGCTATTTTCTTATCTTCAATGCTTAGGTAATGTATCCAAACATTCAGCAATCACTGGTATCACTATTATTAGAATTGTTCATAAATTTGCCGATTGAATTATTTTTACCTATACATTTGAAATGAAAATACTGACTTGATATAACTGAACTTAAAATCTAATATGTTCTTGAAATAAAGCAATAATAATTTATTTATTTCACAAACTGAAAGTGCGACATCAGCTGTTAAGAATGAACTGTAGGTGGCAATGAATGTGAATAGGCTAACCGACCAATGCCAGTAAAATTCTCGGATTTCCTCACTCACACACATGCAAAGTATGTTTACTTCACTCCGTAGGCTCGCTGAACAGACTATAGTGGCCAACGCCCACCACAATAAATTAAGATAAAACTACATCAGCCAAGCGAGTAGCCAAGCTCAACCATGTTGAAGTACACGTCGAAGGCATACATATGTTTAGAGCCCCTAGCTGTTTATCAGCTGATTTCTCAGTCATACCTACCCGGCTGGTGTTATTTAGTCTTAATTGTGGCGCTCGTTCGCCAGAGGAGTGGGTCTGTATAATAAGGCTTTCAATATTTGTGGGCTAGCTGTAGAGAGGTCCTTGGTTAGGGGAGCCAAAATCCAAAAACATCTATTTTATTCAATACAAGTTTTTATTTAATAATTAATTTTGTGAACTTGATTCAATAAATGGATAGAACTGCTCTTAATAACCAGTTTTCTTTCCTGCAACCTACAGTCTGAATGACTTTGAGTACAAAGCTATAGCAGTCAGTATATGGTACCTACTGTATAGTACTTGGAGGAAGATAAGAAAAGACTGCTTATTAAAGAGTTATAAATCTTCACCCTAGAAACTATTATTGGAGACTGAAGTCTATATTTATTTATATTATTTTTCTATTTATCACAAAATAATCATTGATGACATTCGCTGGAATTCACAACCCTGCCAATGTACAAATTGCTGAAAGTTACAAAGTATAAAAGAGTTAACCTTTTATGGTAAATTTAATGATGCAGTCATTTTTAATTGAGTTAAAAGAGATACAAAAGTTAAAATGTATGTATTTAAACCAGAAAACAATAGCTACAAAAATACAAGGCCATTTTAAAATATGGCTATGTTCCAAATAGAGTGTCAGAATCATATAGACAAGCTAGGAGTTCTGGAGGTGACTTTATACAGACTAGACCTATATAATTAGCATTAACAAACTCTGCCTTAGAATTATAAGGACAGCAAGACAAACGTAAATCATTTAATAATGAGTAGAATAAATTTGAGGATCTTTCTCAGATCACCTGGTAGGTAATTAAAAAGTCTTATAGCCATGTAACAGACTGCATGTTAACATTGAAAATCTAGTTAGCTATACAGTTTGTACTGAGTGGTAAGTATCGTTGTGAGTAAATTATTCAATTCATTTAAAAGTCCCAATTTTCATTGATTTTCTTAAATATTATGTAACTTACTTCATATTGATTTCTTTATTTCTTCAAAATGTGTTAAACCAAAAAATAATTATTGCAAACAGAATAGTATTTGAGAGATTCAATTTAGTCAGTTGATCAGCTTTGATTGCTATCTATTTAGCAGCCGATTCAAATTAATCCAGAATTTTCAAGTTGTAGCCCACTTTTTTTCAAGCTGAATTAAAAATATGTCAGATATTGAAGTCTCTAAAGTAGGCCTAAAAATAAAATCATACTTTTATTTATTCGATCATGACCAATTTAGTGATTAGGTTAAAGCCAATTTATGGCTAATTATTATGCACCTTTTATAACTCTTATTTAGTTTCAAATTAAATAACAGGCCTCTCAAATTGTGAAACGATATGTGCCTGAGCCAGGTATTTAAAATAATTAAAGTATTTTTTCTGATGCCAGTAATTTTTGAATTTCGTGCCCAAGTGACGTCACGCATAGCACAGCGTTGCTGTCTACTGTAGTGCTAATTTTTGAAAATTTACCAATCTATTATTATGGTAGAGGTGGGACTCTTGGGGAGGTGGGACTACTACAAAACTGTTCCCTGACAATATATATATAACATTGTGTATATTTTGGATTTTGGCCTACCATCTAATTTATAATGGTAGAAAGAAACTTATAATAACTTATACTTGGCCTACATTTGGATCAGCGGATAGATAAATAATCTAGACCCATTCCACTAATTGTTTTATCATTCGAATATAGGCCATTTAATTCCGGAATTCTTGTACATGAAATTTAAAAGAATTTTTAATACAGTAATGTTAAATATTAATAAATCGTGAACGAATTTAAATTACGTCATAGCTTAAACGTGATCAATGGACGTTCGACCAATGTAAATCAGCCGCACGCATTCCTTGTTTTTTTACATTCAAAACTATTAAACTCCGGAATTATTCAGCCAAATTCTAGAAATATGCTATACAGTAGTGCGAAATATTATAGATGCTCGATAGTAAACGTATTTAAATAATATGATTATTTTATAACTAGAACAAGAAAATGTTTGTTTAATGTAAACCAGCCTTTATGTATCGAGCACTGTGTATAGTGTACGAACAAGGAACAACGGGAACGGAAAGAGAACCGCTGCTGAGAACTGAAGAACCAGCGAACTCTAGCATCAGCAAATTGTTTAATTTGGCTTTGGGGCTTGGGAGAGTGATCTATGGACTGTTAGCCTTTCAATAATTTTTATTGTATGAGTTTGTATTTTGTAGTGTTTTAGACTTTTATTTTGAAAGTTCGTATTGATTTCTATGTACTTGGATTGTCAGCAGTACTTCCATTATTGCTCTGCAATTTAACTTACCTTGGAAATCTTCAATATTAATCCTACTACTATCGGCTTCTTTGTGCTGGATAAAGCGTTGAATAAACAATATAATCGGTAAGTTAGTAGGTACTGTACCTTGTTAACAAATATAATTATATTAACAAATTCCTGAAAGCGTCTACATGATCGTTGTTAACAGATGTAATTATTATATTAATAAATTCCTGAAACCTTCTGCATGAATATTATTGTTGGTTCTCGGTGATTTTGATTACTGAAATAAATGTCTCGTTAGCAATCTATTGCTCTTATTACTATTCAAGGCAGTGTAGCTGATCTTAATTTAAATTTTATAAAGTTTATATGCAATTTTAAATCAATTTAAAACTCACTATTCTTTGGAAATTTTCCGTTGAATTTTTTTTACTAACCTATTCTAAAGCCTCTTCCAACGTTTTTGTCGCTGAACAGCCATTGTCGAAATTTAACATTGATACTGAAGATTAGTAGAGTAAGTTTGGCGTAACACCGAATTTTTTGTTATTCTCTACGCCAAAAAAGTATCTTCATAAATTCGGTTGATCAACTAACCATCCTTATATTTGAGGTTATGTTGCAATTATTAGCCCCTCAAGCATACTGTCCTCAATGATAGACACTGCAATAGCAGTATCCTTGAATAAAAAAGTGCTGAGGCTGAACATAGTCCGAAAGCACATCAAAACAGAATGTGTCCTGGTTTATCATCATTTTAGTCTCGGCACAAACAACATGGTAATGCAGGCTGGATGACTTCAAATTTTAAAATCTATGAGAAATTACAGTTTTAGTAGACAGTAACCCCCAGTTTAGTAAGCGTGTATGAATTTTTGCTGTATTCTTGGAGATTCCATTTTTTGAGCGATTGTTCTTTACTATGTTATTAGATAGCCGATGTTAGGTAGGTTCATCATCATGGGCATGATGTGTTGAAAAAATAAATATGCCTAGCTATTAATATAAATTGCTAAAGGTTTCTTAGTTACTAATGGTGAGAATAAGTTGAGAAAACTCCTAATAACCTTGGATACAGTATTAGAGCCTTATTATACAGAGCCACTTTAGTCGCCGTCGCGCGCGATTTTTATGGCTATATTACACCAGCTGGGCGTGTGACTGAGCTTAACAATGTCAACGCATGCGAAGTCATACATGTTTTTAGAGCCCTCGGCTCAGAAACAGATGATTTTTCAAACAAATTTAACCGACTGGTGTAATTTAACCATAGTAGTCGCGCGCTACGGCGACTAAAGTGGCTCTGTATAATAAGGTTCTAATTCATATCTAAAATATCGCCTAAGCATCTGAACTTGAAGTCAAACTTATCCTTAACCTGCCGATAATTGGTGGGTTTCCCTTATGCATGTATGACTATTCTATTAGTGCCGATTTTTAATTAAATTCTTGCAACCGAAGACCTTGGTAATGGATGAAAAGGCGCATTTTAACGCCAGAATCATTTCATACGAAGCATGAAGGATTCATTTATGCCTTACAATTTCAGTTTCAATCATATAGACAGTCAAAGCCTCAGTAATAGAAAATGGATTAAACTCTTATGGTATTTAATATTTTATAAGGTTTAAATTTGTAAGTTGGTAATTTATACGTAAATTATTTATTGCAGCGTGAACGTGTACAGCATATTGTTAGCGTAAGGGATGGGACCCAAGGTTAGGAAATCCACCAGAAATTCCACCAAGGTTTCAAAAACAGAAGATGGTTCTGAAGAAACCACCGTGGAATCTACTGAGGACAAAGAGAGTGAAGTAAGCACAGTAGTAAGTACAAATACGATAGGTTATAGCACAGATTACAGAAACAACAGAATTACAGATTATAGTTCTATTGTCTGTGGATATAGTATCTTTTATCGCCGGAGTCGACTACCCCGGATTTGCAAACCTCCCAGCAGCATTTGAAGCAACAAAAGTCAAAACCTTTGCAATGCACATGGCTTTGGTGCTTCTAAACTTGTTAGCCATAACTCAGAATAAATCAAACACGATCTGACTGATTCAGAAAGATTTAAAGCGATGTGTTCAAGAAGATTGTATAATCTATCGTAGAATCTGACTTCTCTACCTGACATCTAGTTTTTGTATGAATAATAATTAGAATAATAGTAATAGAATAATTGTTTTTTAATTATTAGACAATTCAACTGACTGCTTATCCAACAAGCAGCATAATTGAGAACATCACATTTTCAAATATATAGCGTACATACGAAACACACACTAATATCATTTCGACTCTATTCAAAGCCATGAAGCCGATTTAAAAACAATTTTTCTATTGTGCAGCTGCAAAAGACATACGTGGTATGGACTCTATGTAAATTTTCTGTGAACGAATAGGATTGCCTTCGAATCAATGTCAGCCAGGTTACCAGACATAGCATAGGTGCAATAACCTTTACTTGCCAAGTATTTGACAATTCAAATTTGAATTTACAGTCGTGGCTGCTTCATATCTTTATAGAAAATAACTTGAGAATGTGAATAAAGAGAAACTTTTCAATAATAAGATTAGTCAATCGGTTTAAGTTGTACATGAATTGATTTATCTATAATATTGCTTTCTATGAGGTATCAATACTTTCCAGGTAACCACAGAATCGGTCACGAATGGAGTTGATTCAGAAAACGTCACTGAGGAAAACTGTGAGTAAAAATCTAGCTGTTCTTATTCAATCCATCATTTAAGAATATTGTTTCTCTAGTGATTCAGTGACAGAATGAAATTTATTCTCAATTCTATTTAGTTACGTTAGTGACATCAACTTAAAACCTGGGTGAAAACTTTATTTTATGATGAAATTATTGTAGTTCAGAACTGAAGAATCAGAAATATGTTATAGCCCAAACAAATTAACCCAAAAAAGGCTGTGTTTGATAAAAATTGGTACAACGCTGAAACTTTTCTTAATCCATTCTAGGCATTTAGAGTCCCTTGAACTTGTGAAAGTTTCTTATACATTATACATTAATCGACGTAGAAATTTATATTTTTTAATTTCGAATAGAACAATGTTTTAAACGCGGTAAATAGGTTTCTAGTTTTAGGCGAAAACTGACCGGTGTCAACTTTGGAGGATTTTTGGCCCCCTAAAAGTTGAGCACAGCCCAGAAACTTCTGCAAACTCAGGATGCGGAGAGTGTTTTAAAAAACGTTCCAGCTTGTACGAATTTTTGTCCAGCAAAAGTCTAATTCACCTGGGCTATTAGTTAGCATGACATTTGCATGACATATTCATCTTCGTCGTAACCACAAGCAGAACATTTGGCAGACAGTAGTGGGACAACCTTCCGACGCCTCAGCTCTATGTTGAGATCTGTTATCCTACTAAACCACGGCTCACTTGTCCGTTCACGCTGTCCTGTTTTCTTATTGTTGGAAACCGTGGCTTTTTAGAAATTTAATGCAGGTCTGTGACAAATACGCTGAAAGAACCTCGTGAAATTCTACTTGAATATTATCAGAAAGATATTAAACTGATTTGGAATTTCTGTAAGTTGAGTACTCAATTGATAAAACTTTTTATAATCTAATATTAAAACTGACACTGTATTTCACTTTTAGATAATGTTTTACTCACATATATTGGAGATGATTGAGGAATGCATTTCACTTCTGAAAAGAAGTAAAATGAAAGGAAAGAAAAAAGGCTGACGAAGCTTCTTTTCAGAAGTGAAATGCATCCCTCAAGCATCTCCAATATATGTGAGTAAAACATTATTTAAAAGTGAAATACAGTGTTAGTTTTAATATTAGATTGTTCATTAATTATTTCGTCATGGAAAACATCACAGACCTTTTATAACTTATCAATTCCAGCCGTGCATAATGCAGAGGAAGAAAATGGAGAAAATTCCGATGCTGCAGATCCTCTAAGTGAGGATGTTAGTATGTCAGAACCTGCTCCCGTTTTACAAGAAATCGATGGCGATTCCAAGAATGGAAGTGGTGACTCCAAAGGGCCTGTAAGTGGAACGACTATACTTATCATTGACTTCTTTTATTTTTTCCGTTACAACCCACCAATGAGCTGATTAGCCCTCATATGAATTCCTCACTTGAATAATTTAGATCAAAAATGCTCAAAATTTATTATACATACTGTGATTCATTTGGACTATTAGAGAGAATTTTGAAAATCTTCTAGATTTGTAGCTTTACTGTATGCCTACTTGAAATTTCTTTGCTGATACTACTAATTAAGCTTATTAACCGTCAGTTTGCCAACTTTCCTACTAAGACTAACATCTATTCCGTCATAAAGATATGTGGTAACAGGAAAATCGAATTTTACAGGTATGGTTCATGTTACCTACAACTATTGATGTATCAAGATTGATTTTTGTAGAAACTATGAAGTAGTTAGAGATAGGCAATGTCCCACATAAGTAATCAGGCATTCCTTTTGGGAAAAAGAAAATTAGCGAAAAATTAAGAGAGACACTTTGAACACTGTGTAGTTCTGTAATGCTATTTATAAAATGTGTTGTATCTTCTAATGACAATACCAGAAGAGAAATCCACAGTAAACTATTGTTTCAAAAGCATTCTATGGGAATTCAATTAGCCTAATTGATATTAAATAATATAAATTTATTTTCGAAAATGTATAATTTATATGGGCTGTAAAGAAGAAAAACTCAACAGTTTTAATTCCTGTTTTCTCTAAACACTTAATATTTGTCTTTTAATGACAATACCAGAAAAGAAATCTACTGTAAACTATTGTTTCAAACGCATTCTATGGGAATTCAATTAATTGAAATTGGAAAATATAAATTTATTTTCGAAAATTCATAATTTATATAGCATGTAAGGAAGAAAACCTCAACAGTTTTAATTTCTGTTTTCCCTAAACACTTCATATTCTTAGATACAGCAAGTGAGATTGAATGATAAGCAGGGTTTTAAAGGCTTTGAAGTTGCTAATCTTGCAGTAGAACTGTGACAGCGGAGTGTTGAAAAACACATGATATGTTGGTCGTGATATTACATACATCGGTCCATTTTATGACTGGAAGTTTTTACTATATTTAATGCGGGACGTTTTCTTCTAACAGATTTTTTTTATTATTTTGATAACCATAAACAATAATAGTACACATATTATTCAACTAGCCTGGATCAAATTGTTGGTGAAAGAACTCCAAATACGTTTCCGATCGATCGCTATTCAATTAATTTCTGATCGATCGCCTTGAGTCGATTCCGATGGCAGATTTAGTGGCCGCTCAAGTTCATTTGAAACTGCTTAAGAAAACCCTTCCGTCAGATTTATTTGTGTTTATTAATGACAACTTACGTGGCCAGGTCTTGAAAGACCTATAGGAAACACTAATATGCATATTATTTTCTTAAGATAATAATAATAATAATAAACGGAAATGAATACTATAAACTACTAAAAATATAGGTTACTATAAGAAACTGAAAATTAATTGAATAAAAAACACGCATCTACAAGAAACTAATTGAAAAACACACAAAAAAGGATAAGAAAAAATATGTAGGAACAGATAAATTTAATTTATTTGAAAATACAAATAGGAAGCATAAAGGATAATCCCATTATTTGCTTCCATAACGCATACAATAATACAAAATCGAGAAAATTGAATAAAAACGAAATCCTATGTATAAAGAAAAAAATTACAAGAGTGAATAGAAATAAAATTAAAACCAAATAGTGCATGCAGAAGCTATATAGCCTGAAAAATGAATGAAAAATAGATTGAAATTATAGTGATACCGTAATTATAAAATCTATAGAGAAATTATAGTGATACCGTAATTATAAAATCTATAGAGGAGAAAAAGAGAGAAAAGAATTATAAATAACAATGTGGGAAATAAATAAGGAATACTATTATTAAATGCTTAAAATTCCTGAAAATTAATCTATCTGAATCATTCCACGTGTGTAGATGTGCTGCCACGCCTGGCTGGCACTCTCAAAGTCTTCTATTGGAATGCCATTGTAAGTTGGCCATTCTTGAAGTCTTTATAAAGCATCTGTTTGTTTACTAGGTATTCATAGATAGCTGTTCACCAAATTTGAAGGTATATCGCAGTTTATTTAGAGAAATGAGCAGACATTTGACCGTATTGTGTTATAATTTGGGGGGAAATTCTCCGCGTGGAGCAAGGTCCTGAATCTTACATAGCACTTAGACCACTTTACCCGGGTGCGATTGAGTGGAGGGGGGAGAGCCAACTACTTTTTCCGATCGAGCAAAGCACGCTGCAATTGGCAGTGGCATCCCAATAGGCTACAGTTATGCCAATTACTTTTATAATCAACAATGGATATTTAGCATTGAACTGCACTTACATGAAAATTTAATCGTATCTCCACTGGAATTCAAAGTTTACACAATGAATAGAATTAAAAATTTTAATGCCCAAAGTAAGTACAGTACATTACAAAGTTATGTAGGCTAAGTGAAAGGAATAATTCGCAAAAAATAAATAGTACCTTAGTAACATCCTTGATATCATTACTCCATTATTATCCCTGCTGCGTGTTTATGTGTTTGACTTTAATAAACTGCTTACTAATAATAATTTTTCAACGTTTATTCCAAGTGTAAATTGCATGCATGTTGCTTTGAAATTTTATTTTTAGGCATAGTAAATATAGTAAATTGCAAGGTCGACTTCTCGAAAGAAGAAAAACAGTAGAAGACTACAACAAGAAAAGTTTTTTATCAGGACTCCATGGCGTTTAATAAATTTGAATTTTACTCTCTATTCTGTTTTTGTCGGGATAGTTATATTTTTCAGTTAGTGTTAATAAGTGGTTAATGTTACTAAGTAGTGTCATAAGTGGTTGATCCTTGTTCTGCTCTTGAAACTTTTCTCGACTGAGAAAATGAAGTAAGTAAAAGAGGAGTGTTCAGTTTTAATTTCTTTCGTTTCTATCTTGGCGATTAGATAAATGACGATGTTCCTGAATTGGAAGATGCAACACCTCAGCATGTTGTTCCAGTTTTGCCTAAGACCAAAACATTGTCTGTCAAACTTCGCACCCCAGCCAAACAGAATGTCGATGACGATTTTATTGAAGAGGTGAGTCGCTTAAATGAGCCACATTCACTTACCTTGGGAATGTCTTTCATTTACAAACATTTCACGGTGGGTATCTTAGCTTTAGATTTGAATATGTATGACTAGCACATGTGTATCTCAGTTTTCGCTGAACAAACTAATCGACCACTATGTATCATTGTTTGATGAGAATAAAGACGTTTCATACTGTAATGTGATTCATTAATGTATTATCTTTGACTTAGCGACAGCAACAGCTATAAAAATGTAGTATATGTTGTATAAAGTGCGATTAAAACTGTTTGATAAAAACGAGACTTAGTTATTATTGTGTGTTTCATAATTGATAGCATTATGTCGTGAAAGGTCCTATACCTGTCTGATGGTCACCAGTTTCACGTTAACTTTGCTGAACGATCACTAACCAGAATAGAGTTAACCTCCTACTACGAAAAAGATATATTAGAAAAAACTAAGATATTGAAATTCTCAACCCTAAAGCACGTACTCTACTTAGAATAGAATGACTTTGTTGACGTGGCGAAGTTTGGACAGTTATGTCCACTTAACCACATCGAGAACAAAACTTCGTACAACACTTCCCATAATATTACTGTATAATTATTTTAAAACACGTTCAGAAAGCCTGTTGTTTGATAAACGTGATATGAGTTGCTTGAACTAATATTTAAGACCAAACAGCCCTTCACACCGATTATATTATCAACACTATCAAAAGCAATGTTATGTTTTTCATGTACAGTATATGAAAAGAGAATTGCCAAAAGGCTAAGTAAGATTTATTGAGATGACATCAGATTTGGTCTTGGTTCCTTGGAAGTGAATTTCGAACACTGCATTGGTCGGCATCAGGATCTTCAGAATGTGTACCATGCCACAATTATCTCTGTATTTCGTTGTCATTAATTTCAAGTTTCCATCAATGATGTTGGTTTACTATTTATCAAAATTTTGAAGAATTCTCTGAATAGAATATACTAAAATGTTTTGTTTACTTGCGAATAACAGTATTTAGATGTAAGACTCTTGGAACCATGTTCGTCTTTATATTTTCTGCATAAATAAGCCCATATGCTAGCGGTGATATTTGTCAGTCTTGACAATAAGTTATTGATTTATTCCATAGACCTGCATAATCTCTTTGTCCATTACAGTTTATTGTCATTTTTTATGTAAAACAATCGATTCTAAATATTCTGTGTCAACACATGAAATCCGAATCCCACTCATAAACTTCTATGTTTGTTTCTGCTGCGAACTACATGTAAATTTGTAAAAATTTTCCCTATGTTCAATTTGACATTTTTGATTAAAATAAAGCTCATTCAACATCACGATTCTACTGTCTTATTTATGATCAGTTCTAAACCACTTTCTCATTTCAGAAGGGTTGTAGCTTGGTTTTTTATTTCAATGTAACTCTGTGTAATACTTTGCAAACTTGGTTAACAATTTTTTAGACTGACGAAGTTTTGATCGATCTTCTAAGCATTTATTACATTTCAATATTGTACAAGTTGTCAAAATAGCACGAATTCTGTACCACAGGACAAGGAGTTGGAAAAAATTAGTAAACTAGAAGCAGATTGCTATAATTGTTTGAGTATTATTATGTTGAGAAGTCCAGATAAATGTCAAAGCGTTGGATAGGTTAATTAGCAGAGGGAAAGGAAACAGCAATGGCGGATAAAAGTCGTAACTAATGCTAATATGGTGAAAACTTGTGTAAGAAATTCCTAAAGGACTTAAAACAAAGAAAAACTGAAGGCAAAGAAAGAGAAGGAAAATGAATTGATGGTTCTGAAGGAATATTTGATGTGGACAAAACTAAGAAGCAAAGGAAAACCATCTTTTAGCAGCGTGGAAGTGGGAATCTAGACAGTATTCAATGGAAGTCTGAAGAGCAGTAGTTTTTCCGACGCTGTTACTGTAACACTTAAATCTATTCAGAATAAAAGAAAGTGCTAGTAAGGTCAGACAACCTATATAAACAATAATAGAAACTGTTTGAGAATGAATAAATTCTTTACATCACAAATGAAAATGATAGATTATTATTGTAAAAGATGAAAATAAATAGAAAACTCATTGCAATTTATTGTTGGTGTAATATTGTTTTTATTTGTGAAATTACCAGAAGAATTCCAGAATATTTTCATGGAAAAATATCAATTAGGTCACTCGTGCTTTCTATCTAACCATATGCATTTTATTCCATAGGTGCCAGTCGAAAAACCGGAAGTGAGCGTTGTCGAAATCATAGACGATGAAGAAAAACCAGATGAGCAAAATATGACCGTCATAGATGAGGTCACCGAAACCGACGATGATGATAAAACGCCAAAAGTCAAAGTTGAAGTGATAGATATGGATGACGAAAAAAAGGCTGCAGAAGAGGGACTTACGAAAGTTGATTTGGTAAGGAGATGAACAAAACTGTAACGGAAATTGATTACAGAATTACATTTTGTAGTTACTGAAGTGTGAATATTCTTGACAGTGGCTAATTCTTGTTCTGGTAGATCTTTTCATAATTATTTTGAGCGAGAATTGTTTATTCCATTTCAAATATATGACTTTATAGTAGTCCAGCCCAAGTACAGATGGCGCAAAATATCTGTGCGCGTGGAATCTTGCCGCTACAGTCGGTATAAAAACATCGATTGTAGTAGATTCGCAAGGAGAACGAGAGAGATGCTGACACTAACTGAATTGGTAGGCGATGTTATTCGAAAATTACTAAACCACCTCCACTCCACCCTCCTATTTCCCGACTCTGAGTCCACGCCCACAGATAATTTGCGCCATCTGTACTTTGGCCGGGAAAAAAAGTTAGTTTTTTCTCAATGGATTCTTATTTATTTTTAGACGCTGTATCCGAATCTGAACTTTGGCACCTCGACAAACGCACGCGTCATGAGACTTTTCCAATAAGGCGGCCAAAATTTCATGTTTCAGAAATTTGCGGTGGAGGAAAAATTCTAGAGCAATAATTTAGAATCATTATTTATTCTCCGTGACTTCCTGAATCCGAATATATGATTTTAATTTTTTTTAAATCGGGTTTTCGAGATATTCCCAATATTGCGGATATCAAAAACCTGCTTTTTCAGGTCTTCAATAAAATAATAATAATATCTTGTGAAGCAACTGTTGTTCGAGGTGCCAGAGTTCAGATTTGGATTCAGCGCCTTAAAACACATAGGAATCCGTTGAGGAAAAACTTCGTTTTTTTCTGGAATCACTTATGATACTTGTATACTGGATTATAGGGGAACCCGTACGGATAGTTTCACCTCGCCCAATGTACCCATTTTCTTTAAAGCATAGTGAACCTATTATTTTAGGTTTATTCCAAGCCACAGTGATACGACAGATATTAATTAATATCGGTATCGCTTGGAAACATTGAAACCATGTAGGTTTCACAGAAAAATATGTAGGTCTCACATTTCACAGAAACATATGTATATTAAATAGAAGTTTGGCTACGATGCCTTACTCAAGTTATTACCTATGTATTTCATGCATTTCTTTTTTCAGAGGATGAAGCCCACATAGGTTTGAGATCTGTTTTTGGGTAATGAGTTGGACAATGATGATTGATGACAATTTCAGGTGAATTCTGAACCATTGGGAACTGATTTTACAGCAGAGAACAGAGTATTTTAGCTAGCCAGCCCTTCCATGAAGGGTGACTGACCTGGAGATACCTGGCACGGATCGTGGCTTACCATTTGCTGTATTGTTATTGTTTTAATTGTGGTATTTTTGTACTTGTCAGCATATCCCCAAAAATGCATAATTTAAAAAAATAAAATACTGTTCAATTGACAGGAAGTGATACGTAATCATTATTATTGAATATCAAAGCTAGGAACTTGGATACACGCTTACTGATTGTTCACTTTTATTGTAGACGGAAGGCATTGACCCAGACACGGAGATGGTGTCTGAAGATGAGTTACCGGCTGAAAACAGCAAAGAGCCGTTAGAAACTGAAGCAGTTTCGGACGAGGAGCTACCAACCGCCTCTGCTGATCTACCAGAAACGGAGGCTGTTTCTGAAGATGAATTACCTCCAGAAAGCTCAGAGAAAAAGAAAAAGCTGAAGGAGACTACAGATGGAGATAAAGGTAGGAGAAATCCGCTTTTTGTCTCAGCAGAGATTAGAAATAAATATATTTATACGGTTTTGTCATTTGTACTCAAATTATTTGAGATGTTATACAGGTTCGTCTCATGCTATAAAATATTTCACTTGGACTATCCAACTTATCGGTAAATAATTATAGAATTAAATCTGGGCATTCACGTTTCAACTTGTAGTACGATTTAGTAGGACTGCTAGTTGGATAGTCGACTCCACTCACGCTCCTACTTGCAAACCAACTTTATTGCTAGTCAGCTGTGAACTTCGCTCTCGAGCCGAAAATGTAACCAAACTTGCCCGAAGGTCAAGCATTGAATGAGGTAAGTTGGACGACTTTGATCCGACTCCCCCACTCACACTCCAACTCCTTCAACAGTCGGAAGTCGGATATTCCAGTCGTCCCTCTAGATGTTCCGAGTCGTCCATGTACACTTCCAACTATCCAACAAGCCCATTCACGTTCCAATATCGGATCCAACCTTGGAGGTTGGACCACAAGTCGTACTGCAAATCGCAACGTGAATGCCCAGCTTTATGCTCTTGTCATAGAATAGAATAGAATAATAATTTATTTCTGCAACACAACATCTTACAATAAATAATACACTCAGTAACTTTAATTATGACATCATATAAATAAAAAAATAAACTTGGTTCAATAAATTTCAGGTGAAAAAAATTGATAAAACGAATACAATTGACAAAAACAGATTTGATAAGGATAAGATTTTAGTATACTGTGGTGCAGAAATATAGGTGTAACTAAATGCTGATTTGGCAGCCGCGGTAATGTAATCGGTTTGAGCGTTATCTTAAGACTGATTGACTGCGACTCCTGCACCATCATTCACTTAATTACCCCCGCACAAGTTTTAGTCTCCTCTAGGCATCATCAGCTATAAAAAAATAGGTATTGAAAAGGTTTCAAGGTTTTCAATAGGTATTGATAGGTATGAAAAGGTTTTGAAAACTTTTTATGAACTAGCTGGTGGGACAAATTTATACAAAGCCATAGAGGGGAAAAGTTTTACAAAAATTTTATCTTTGTCAGACACGTAAGAACGCTAGGAAAACGTCGAATTTAGTTGTATTTTGAGGGAAATTTTAAAAACCTTTCTTTGTTTCCTTCCAAATCCAGAACTGGACGTATATACCAAATTTCAACTTTTTGGCCTAGTAATTCTTCAAAAAATGCTAGAAAAACGTCCATTATGGGTGTATTTTTGAGAAAGTATTAAATCCCGTTCTTAGCACACGTCTAGGGTATCGACTGAGTATTGTACCAGTCAGTTGTGTTTGGTTTATATATAGATAAGTAGCATAACATTAAAACCATTATAAAAGTACCCGTTTGTGGGATCTCCCCACAAAATTTCATATGTTTATTATTATTATTATTGCTATTATTCTACACATCAAAACATTACTATTTAATGTTTCTGCAGGCAGGTACTTCTTGAAATTTATTCTCATATTGCTGTTTTATCTGACAATGTTCAGGCAAAGAAGTTGAGAATGATGATGCCGCCTCGACAACAGAAAATAACAAAGGAGTGAAACGGAAGCTGTCCGAGGGAGACTATGATGCTAACTCACCTACTACAGACGCTGCCGGCAAAAAAGAAGAAACTCCGGCCAAAAAGATAGCAACTGATAAGTCTGTTGCTAAGCAACCGGTATGCACGATTTAAGTACAACTTTTAATATTATCAACTTTTTCTACAGATTTTACCTCGGGCCACTCCCGTGTTTTGGAGGACACGTTAAGCTGTCGGTCCCGGCTGCCTAAAAACAGTCGTTAAGTCACGTCAGAGGCCCTGAACTTATTCAGGTGCGACCTGATAACTCTTGACACCAGACCTGAGCCAGCCAGATCACACGATATTATTATTATCATTATTTCTTCAATTCATTACCCCGACGAACCATGAATTGCCAGAGTACTACTACAACCTAAAAGCTCTTGAAATTTTATCTTGAGAATATAATGGGTAATATCTTGCCATGTCCTATGACTTACAATCTCTTTTGTCTTTCTTTGATAGAGCTATCGCAGCGTTTTCCCATGCTTCATGTTAGCGATTCCAATTGCATTAAATTGTGCAGCAAAAAGTGTCCAAAGAGCGTTTATAAACAATGCATTAATTTTTAACCTTTCTTATCACAAAAAATTAGCTGGAAAACATTGAGCTTTAAGATTGTTTTTTATTAGAATTTATTGAAAAGTCAACTGAAACTCTGTGAGAATAAAGATGTAACCGGACAACTTCTCTACCCTTAAATCTCAAACCATATATGTAGCCGGAAATCTTCTACCTCTACACACCTGAACACCCTTTATGTAACAATGAAGTACCTTCCTTCACCCACACATATGACACCATTTTTGTCCGGAAATTTCATCTCTACTAAACTGTATATGCATTCAATAATTCCAAATCTATGATTGGGAGCTTCAGGTTCGTTTACTCAAATGCAAAGATAATTTTATATATTTCTTGTCTTTCACCTGTTTAGCAACTGAACTAACAAGAGAGCAAGGAACGAACTGATTTTTTGGAAATAAAAGAGTTGGTGCTTTTTAACCCATATTTATTTTACGATCCTAAAATTATTTTCAACATAAAGAAGTCACACAATTTTCATTTAAACTACTTCATTAATTTTCTACAAGATTTTGCTAACTTATGTCTTTTGCTAACATGTAAATTAATGAATTGAGGGCCTCGGTCAATCAATAGGGTCTTAATTTGAGCTTTATACTAAAGATTAGGCACTCACCAGTGTTTTTTATCTGTCCATGTTCTACGAATGTTATTTCAAACGCCCGCCATAACATCACGTACAACAAACTTCCGAATTTCCTTCAAACTGAACCCGCGATTTTGACTTAATATACTTTATCAAAATTTTGACCGAATAAATTCACAACTAAGTTCACCGACTTGATCGCTCGCCCCTCCTAAATGGGCCGCAGCCACACTTAGAAGGCCCGAGGCTCCTTCACAATTTTTCTGCTCTTCTCGCGGCCACGTCTCGATTCGAACTCTCGCTTTTTCACTTCAATTATGACCCCCTCCAGGCGACAAATTGGCCGAACCACGTGGGGTACTGAACATAATTTTAGTGGAGTCGCCAAAATTTCAAGAGAGGTCATTGCACGTTCCAAGCATTCCAAATAAATTTGTAATTTCATCACAGATGAAAGTTCAGTACCGTGGAAATGCTTGAAACCTGCAATAATTTTAACTACTTCAATGCAAGTTAGCAAAACCTTATATGCAAAAAATAGGCAATTGTGAGACAGCCATTTCTTTAAAAAATTAACTTTCTCACAATTACGACAACATAGCAATCCAAAGTTCACTTGAGTCCATATTTAAAAATTTGTCAGCTTAATTCTAATCTGTTCAATGCACCTGAAAAAAAACACTAGAGCACTAATAATTATCAATAATACCATTTAACACAATAATACAATAATAACAAATTAACACTCTCAATATTCCCCATATTACAAAGATGTTTATGAAAATTGTTGCTTGTTTTGTTGCTCCTTCTTATTCAACAGATCTTATAATGAATCATTATGATCTTATTATCATGCATCATTATTTTTCTCTGCTTTTTGCAATTCAACGATTTAAAATAATTTGAAAAAGATTTCAACATAATCAAAAATAAAAAAGTCAACGCTTGCATTGTAAAAAAATGAAGTTGGTAATTATTGTGCTAAGCATCAGCTTTAGTCATTTCCAATGCTTTGATTTTCAGATGTAAACAGCAATAATCAAATCAAATCAAATTTATTTATCAAAAACATTTACAATACAATGAATGGATAATATAATATACAATACAACGATAATAATTTTATGCCTCAAGTCTTTTTAAATATAAAAATGTAATTAATAAATCAATATACCCCACTGTAATACTATGTGTTGGGGTTTTTCTACTTCAAATGTTTTCTGTATTACTCAAGATATTAGTGTGTAAGTTTTAAAAGTGAATAATTACAATGCATTAAATAAAAGTGAAAAAGAAAATTAGTTGAAAAGTTTAAAATAAGTCATGAAAAAGAACGAAAAAAGTAGTTGCTCAACTATTTACAGTCTTACTAAGTCTTACTAATAGCTGCCAAAGTTTTGATTTTCCCTAGCCTAAACTAATCTAAAGTCTAGAGTGGAAATATGAGTGGAAACCTTCAAACTCCAAATAGCGATCTCACTTGGACTATGAGAAAGCTATATACGAAATTTCAAGAGTATAGAATATTTATTTCAAGCGCTAGGGCACAGACAGACGGATGGACAACGGCACGATTTCAATAAGGCTCTGTCGGGTTCTTGATAAGTTAACAATTTTATCGTTATTCATGTTTTAAATGTGTTAGTATTTCTGAGCATTATTATTTAATATTCCCTTAATATTTGCACTTCATTTATGCGTTTAATTAGCATAGAATTTTTGTTTGTTCAGGTGAAAACTTCCAAATTGCCAGAATTGGAAAAGTACTGGAAAGCAGTTAAAGATGATTCATCTGACTTTACTGGATGGACATACTTGTTGCAATACGTCGACCAAGAAGTAAGCAAGCACTCTTTTCCAAAAATTCGTTTTAAAATCTCGAGGCGTCTCTATTTCAATATTGTGGCTCTGGTTAGGATGATAACATGACTTTTAGAGCCACCTATATCGCATAGGAGTAGTTGGGAGACAAGTATGTCCACTGTGTAGGCTAGAGATCGTGACATCTCAACACTTGAACACATGCAATTCGTTACGTGAGTCTAGAAGCAGCATGAACTACAAATCTGAAGCTATAATGGGCTGCGCACTCTCTCATAGCCGAAGTAATCAACAAGAATGTGGCATAAGTGAATAAAGTAAAGTATTTATTGTATTGTTACGGGTTCTATCTCTAAATTAACACAAATTACCGACATCTCGCACTAATCAGTTATATCATAAAAAAGAAAGTAATCAGAAACAGATAAATCGATAATTTACAACTAATAAAGATTTTTCTATATTACTGTACAAAAATCAATCACTAACTGTTAAAAGGCCGATCAAATATTAAATAATAACTGTCCAATAATTCAAGGAGAAGCGTCTAAAACATAACAGTTGAAACACTACAAACACTTACGAGTCACTGTATAAACTGTTGAATAATCTTGAATAATAAGAATCACAATATACTGCATTATCGCTTGACACATTAAACGTTCATACTATGAACAGAACTGCCACTTGTTATAACAACGAAATTCAAACAATGAATTTAACTTTGCGTTTGTTTATTATTGGTTTATTTGACATAATTCTCTTCAGAATTAAAATCACTACAAGTTTTATTTATAAAGTTTCCGTGTTTATTACCCATTTAACGAAGTTAATGTACATCAAATCTAAATTAAGCATGTTTTTCGAGACCTAATTTTGCGTATTTTGTCTGATATCTCAAATATGGGTGATTCTAGAGGTCTGGGACGTGTTTTATTCAACTTTTCAGTTCATTTTACATACAATCCAATCAATGTAACATCTAACTTAACGCCATAAAAAAAAAACAGCTTGGCTTTATTTCCATCCTTTCCCAGAAAATCGGGCGAAATCTTGCACTAGCCGTAACTCCCTAACAAAGCATTTCCGGACATATGTTTATATAATCTTTTTTCATTATTTTGATGAGAGGAAACCACCTTAGAAGTTTGTCGGGTTACTCGTGGGACACCCTATATAATGCGTCAAACGACAGTCGTCGTGCGTGCATCGGCGACACAGGAAAGTTTATCTTGCGTATTTCTAGCGTCACGTAATGCCAAATAATGTGTTTTATTTCATTGTGTTTGTGTTTGGTATCTCATTGGTTAGCTCATTTTTGGGATCCGACGCATTGTATAAAAACGTCCTTAAGTTGGTAATGAAGTGCTATGCATTGTTGATCTCATTAAGCCATTAATAATATCCTATATTATCTCTATATCTGTTCAGCGAGCCTACGGAGTCACCCAAACAAACTTTGCATGTGTGTGAGTCATGAATTCCGAGAATTGTACTGAAAAGGGCCTGGCATCGGTCGGTCTGCCTATTCACACTTATTGCCACCTACAGTTCGTTCTTAACAGCTGTTGTCGCACTTTCAGTTAGTGCTTCACAGTTTGACATCGAGCATACTAAAGTCCTACATTGTGATTAACATTTTGTTGTGTTTGTACAGTACCGTAGCTTTCAGTATAAGAATAATTTTATTTCTCAAGTAGTTTTTTTTCAATAATTTTATTATTAAGTTATTTGTTCCATTACAGTAGTTTATATTTTACGGTAATTTAGGCGTTTTCAATGAGTAGGCCTGTTGCCTGTTTGATGCGTTTAGAAAACTATTTTGTTTATCGGGCTTCGTTGGGTCTCGGCTTGCACGCACGCACATGTTTGTTTACTCCTCTCCCTAGGCTCGCTGAACAGACTATATGGAATTTTACATTTATAATCTTTACTAAACTGATCTTGGTAAAAGAAATTTTTAAAGAAGATTTGTCTGAGGTTGTTTTTTACAATATTTCAGAATGATATTGACGCAGCAAGAGAAGCATACGATGCATTCCTCTCTCACTATCCATATTGTTATGGCTATTGGCGCAAATACGCTGATTATGAAAAAAGGAAAGGCAACAAGAAGAAGAGTGAAGAGGTAAGTGAACGTTCGAATTATTCCACATCATTATTTTCGAAATGACAAATTTCACCTGAACTGAAGAAGTCATTAAAATATAACTCCTATGCCCGGTTTCTGAGTTGTTCATTAACCTAATGTACCATTAACTCAATTCTGAAGCAATGGGTTAATGATCCATTAAACTTAATGAACAACTCAGAAACCGGACACTAGACTGCAGAATGTTAATTGTAAGCTCAAAATGGATTTTTTAGAATCTTTCTTTTTTTAAATTAAAATTATTTACAATTTGAACAAGTTTCTTAAAACCACTATTAAAACAATATAATTTATTTCAGCGTTTTAATAGCTATAGATCAATGAAATTTAAACTTGATTTGTGATTATTTTGTTTTAAGTTGATGAGTGAGTGTGTGTGCAACCATTGCTGAATTATTTTTGTTTGATGGATTTGGCTTGCAAAGAGTTGAATCCTTTTATTGATGTGACGAAACTTGTGATTGGTACAACTGTATTCTAGAATGTATTGCTTCTATGCTTGCTGATTACTAAAATATCACTCAAGCGTAAGAAGCGACTACATCTGCAGCCCATGAGGACTTGCATATTTTGCAACATTTTGAAATTTAATTGGGATGTTCGCTACAAATTTTTCGATTGCGTGCATAATTTATTCTGTTGATGATATGATGTGAACCAAGTGAGCATACATGGCAGTGCCTTGTAGTGGGTAAATCATCATCTCCAGTTATCTATGTTACCCATCATCTTACAGTTATTTATGGTTTTAAGTTTGGGAAACTTAGGAACTTTTCTTTCTGGAATGGAAATGTCGGTGGACACTTGTCAAAGTAAGTATGATTAATTACTTAAACAAGAAAACTCAATACGTGAAATGTTTTCTCATAATACTATAAATATGAAAATTGTTACGAGATTTATTATTCAAGCGCTGAATTTTTAGTGTGTAATTCCACTTTCATTATATACTATAGAATATTGTAATCTACATTTTCCCTTGTAAGATAAAAATAAGAAATATTGAAGATCAAAAGAATATATGTATATTTTTGTTAATAGTTGAAACTATGTAATACATTTAATCTATAAGTTTAATCTGCTTGTTTTCAGATCATTATGATTACTGGAATGACAGTTTTCTCTGAAATTGTATTAGAGCATAAAAATGTTTTGTGTGTTTTTCAGTATTCATCTTCTAAATAATTTATTTTATAAGTCAACAATGTGTATTATCAGATTCCAGTGAAGTTTTAGTTTGTAAAGAGTCTAGTTAACTAAGTTTGTATATATTAAGTTTGTGTTTGTCATAAATTCAGCTCAAACATGGCTATTTTAGATTAAGATTAATTTTCGAATTGCGTCATTTTCGCCGGCTTTGTTGAAAGATTGACCTGATCTGTGACGATTGAACATTCGCCTGGGAACTGCGAGCTGACAACATCTTGGGGAGCATTCAAGAATGCATTCGTTGATGTGAGAAGAGTATGATATACATTTATTTTACTTTCTCTGATACTATGATTAATGTAGTATTTTTTATAATTATTATTGTACTCGTATGTTATAGTTTTAAGACTAATTTTTATATATGTAATATATGTAAATGTGATATATGACGTTATATGATATGTAATATATGACGTTGGATAAATGTACTTGTTAACATGTTAGTAATAATTTCTGAAACAATAAATTGAGGATTAAGAGTGTCGACAGGTATTCGAGCGCGGTCTGAAGGCCATCCCGTTGAGCGTCGACCTTTGGATTCACTACTTGAACTACTGCAAGGCGACTTATCCACTTGAAGAGGACTTCATACGCTCCCAGTTTCAAAAAGCCTTAGACGCATGTGGCTTAGAATTTAGGTACGGAAAGTATAGCCAACTATTAACTTTAAGACTAGATGTACAAATAATATGCATAAGACTAGAAAAATGTGTGATCTATTTTCATACTGCTTAATGTTTAGAATTGTGTTATTCTGTTTTTGTTTTTTATTGTTTGTTATTTAATTATAGAATATTTAATATTAACATAATATTATAACATTTTAAACTTGCTTATATTATCAAAATAAATAAATGTTGTTAATCTTTACTATAAATAAGTTTATTTCACTTGTCAATGTTCATTCTTATTTATATACATTACTAGGTTTTCAATTGTCTTTCCTCGTTAAAATTGGAAATATACTTTTTACAAGAATTATTATCAATGTTTGGTCTCAGTATCAAATGTTTGTAAATGATAGTCGAATCAAATACTCAAATATTCAGCTTGTAATCTTTGTTGTTTGTTGAACCCAAAATTCCTTTCAAAAGCATGAATAATCAATGGCTGTAGTTTTATAAGTTTCTGGTGAAAAAATAAATGGAACGGCATAAATAATGTCAATTCATTTTATTACCACCTAAAAAGCTGCTTTGTTGAATAGGTAATGCTTTCAAATGTACCCTTAATAAAACATATTTCAAGCTTGTTTCTACAGTAATGATTGATGTAGTTGGCAAAATACGCAAAATCGGTCTCAAAACGTTTTTAATACGTGGATTTATATTATTTACTACAAATATCTCGTTTCCGACTAAACTGAGATTAACTTTTCTATAATTGTTAAGAGTAAAATGTGTCCAAGTTTTATTACAATACTCGTGAGCAGGGTTGCCAGACGTCCTGGATTTCAAGGGGCAGTTCCGTATTTTAAGAAATTGTTCCGCGATCTGTCAGCAGTTCCAAGTAGCTATTTCTCCGTGCTTTCCCAATATACAGAAAAATCTAAGCTTAGGTTTCGAGTGCCGTAGCAGGTATCTGTTCAATCAGAGATAAGCTACGAAACTCCTAGGCGCTCTTTGTAATCGAGATCGATTGGATTGGCCAGCAAAAGAGATTCTGTTCTCTGCTGTAAAATCACTTCCCGGTGGTTCGGAACCCACCTAAAACCCACCTTAGGTCCAACTCATCAACCACAATCATCCAATTCATTACCCACGCACAGGTTTCAGACCTATGTGGGCTTCATCCTCTGAAAAAAAATGTTTTTTTCTTTTTTCCTCCTCTTGTACTCTTTTTCGTTTTCTTCCTCTGTTTTGTGATGTCAACATTGGCATCCTCTGAAGAATTTTCACTTCGAAAATGCTGCTGAGTGAATGCAAAGAAATTGACGTTGGATAAAACAACAAATGGTTTTCAAAAATAGCGCAGTTTGATAAACGTGGATCTTATTTTCTCCAAGAAATATTGCCAATTAACACTACCTTGGTAAAACGTGAACTGGAAATTTAAATAACTGTACTGCTCAAAATTATATGATGATAATTCTCACTTCATGTATTGTCGCTAGAATCTCATTACAGATATTTATTTAGAACTGATGATCATTAAAATGTTTTTACGTTATGTGGACGGTTTTGATTCTAGGTTGTCATATTGGTTAGAACCAAATACAAATTTTAAAAATTTTCTCTAGGGGGAGAAACCTCTCGGCCAGTCCCTGACTAGGATGGGGGTATTTCATACCCTTTACAGAATATCCTGTCCGTACCTTGTGGTACTCCACGAGTAGATCTGGCAACGTTGCTCTTGAGATAATCTTATGTTAGTGTCTTATAGTCCTATTAATAATAGTCACTTCAGTTTTTCAAATCGTTTCTATTTTTATAGTCTCTTCACATATTTGAAAGAGTTTAATTGGCTGCAACAGCATTGATCATTGCGTAAATTATTGCGATTTTATGAGTGCATCACTCCGATGATTTTTTTTAAATGTACCAACAGTTTATTATACTTAGGTACGGAATAGGTTACTAAAAAATATGTTTTAATCGTATTTCATAAGATTTTATTGAACATTTTAGCACTAATCTACTCACTTTTATAGACCAGTAGAAACGTGTTACAAGAGTAGAACATACTTTTGAATCATTGGCAAAGAAATGGTCCCACTTTATGAAATAACGCTCGTGTCGTGTGCCATCATAAGTCTGCGATGACCTACCATAGAAAAATCAAACTCGGTATTTGTAAAATTTGAGTCCAGGCTTACACGCGAAACTAAAACGAACTTCGGTTATGATCAGTTAATTCGCAATTTCTAATCGAATTTGAGTTGAGCGAAATTTTAATGTGGAATAAAGTCAGTTTCGAAATTAATTATTTGTTTTTCGAGACGTTTTCCTCAATAGAGGTAAGTATTTGATGAATTACAAAGCTCTTTTTTAAAATCTATTGAAAAAGAGCTCCACCATTTTGCAAACTAATCTGTAAAAGTTAAATTGTGAATTCTAGGTCGGACCGGTTGTGGGAGAGCTTTATTAAATGGGAGGCTGAAGGAAAGCATGTTTTCAATGTGACTCAGTTATACGATAAGCTGCTCACGATTCCTACTCAAGGCTACACCACTCACTTTGACAAGTTAGTACAGTGATTTATACTTGATAGACTTATATTAAAATTCTTAAATTGTAAAAAGTTGAATTTTAAAATTAATGCATCACATTAAAGCAAATTATGATGTTGAACTGCCTCTTTTAATTGTGTTATTCTTTTCTGAAAATTATCAGGATAACACTTGAAAGTTCTCAGTTGCATGCACAATAGATAGATGTAAGTAGTGCGATATCTCATGTTCACCTTATAATTCAATATCGTAATAATACAATATTGGCAGCCGCGGTGGTGTAATCGGTTAGTGTGCTTATCTCTGATAAGACTGACTAGTACTTCTGCTGTCAAGAATTCGATTCCCAATCAGCCTTGTATATGTTATAATGAACAATAAGACAAGATTGTCACAACCAAATTTATTGAACATATTAAGATACTAGATACTAAAGTTAAGTTTGTTTGAGATTGATAATGGTATAACAACCGAAACTAGTATCTCAATATTTTTAATAAATGTGGTTGGGACTAGAGATGTGACCAGATTGAGCGAGTCGTTCAAAGTAACTGACTTTAAAATTTACGAACTAGTAGTTCAAATTCAGAAAGTAGTTCGTTCATTTTTGAGCTGCGTTTGTGTTTTCACGAAATACAGTCAATACACCATCTAGTGAGCGCTCTTTGAATTAGCAGAGCAGTGCAGCGGCCTGCTATAGGCACTGCTAGACAAGAGCACTCACCTCCCCACTCCACAAGCATTTTGAACTGTGAAGTGAAAGAACTACTGCTGGCTCAGAAAGCTCATTGACTCTCTGCTCTGGAATATTAAACTGATTACTCAGATTCTGAGAATTATTTAGGCGCCAGACATACGACAAGGCTGTTTATTGTTGTGTGTGTTTGAGTGCTCGCTCAGTGAGAGAGTGAGCGCTGAGCAAGCTATGGTAGTGAATGAGCATGAGCATTGCTGATGACTCATTTTTGAGCTAGTTCGAATGAATGACTCACTTATAAGAGTGAGCGCGATTGAACGGCTCATTGAGAAGAGTCATTATTGTCAAGCCTAGTTGGGACAATCTTGTCTTATCATTCATTATGGATACTAGGCTTGGCAATGATGACTCTTTTCAATGAGTCGTTCAATCGCCCTCACTCTTATAAGTGAGTCTTTCATTTAAACTAGTTTAAAAATGAGTCATCAGCAATGCTCGTGCTCATTTACTATGTGCTCATTTGTACCATAGCTTGTTCAGACGCTCAGCGGTCACTGAGCACTCATACACACACAACAATAAACAGCCTTGTCATATGTCTGGCGCCTCAATATAAATACTTCTCAGAATCTGAGTCATCAGTTTAATATTCCAGAGCACAGAGCATATTCTATTTTTCAGAAGTAGTCAGACAGGTTATGGAGCTGAGAGAGGTGAGTGAGTGAGCAAGCTGTTGTTGTAGTTAGTTCACTTCACAGTTCGAAATGCTCGTGGAGTGGGGAGGTGAGTGCACTTGTCCAGCAGGCCGCTGCACTGCTCTGCTAATTCAAAGAGCGCTCACAAGATGAAAACACAAACGCAGCTCAAAAATGAACTAACTACTTTCTGAATTTGAACTACTAGTTCGTAGTTCATTTTAAAGAGTCGGTACTTTGAACGACTCGCTCATTCTGGTCACATCTCTAATGGATACCTTCCACAATATCACCTTCGCCACTACAAAGAAAATTTGTATATGTTGTGAAATCATTCAACTTATTACCTATAAACAAGTCTCAGATGTAGATTTTAGCAAAAAAATCTTATGCAAGTTAATTCTGTTAATATTTTGGTGTCACATTATTTATATTAATTTTGTTTCAGCTTCATGGAACATGTAAGCAACAACCAACCATCAAAGGTACTGAGCGTCGATGAATTTCTCACTTTGCGGCGTGAAGTTCTGCAACTGCTGAAGCAGTATGACACACCAATTTCGACTATAAGCGCAAGTGAGGGTCCCCCGGGAGACGACGATGCTCCTCCTGGTGAAGAGACTCCCGAAGCTGATGCTGTAAGTACTATTATTTGATAATTTTTTCTGGAGGATGAAACCCACATAGGTCTGAGACCTGTTCATGGGTAATGAGTTGGATGATTGTGATTGATGAGCTGGACCTACAGTTTTAGGTGGGTTCCGAACCACCGGGAAGTGATTTTACAGCAGAGCATAGAGTATTTTTTGCTGGCCAATCCAATCGGTCACCCTTACAAAGATGGCCCAGGAGTTTCGTAGCTTATCTCTGATTTAACAGATACCTGCTACAGCACTCGGCTATCACTTCCCATAGCTAATTCATAATAAAATGCTTGTCATTCAATTTTCCATCATGATGATAAACATCATGCTATTTCCAATTATTTATGTCAGTGGAATTTATACATTGTTGTAGCTTTATGCTCAAAATCATTTTAGTGTTCATTTATTTACATGCATCCAATTTTTCGATAATATAATGATAATCATTAATTAATGTAATGATAATAATATGCATAATACGCCTCCTCATTATTCAATCATGTGGGACATCTTGACAGAACAGAAATCAATTAAGCTTTCTTCAGATAACTACAAACTTTTCACTATTTTTCAAATGTGAAATAGTGAAGACATTGAAAGTACTTGCAATGATAGTATATTTTAACTGAATTATATATTTAGGTCAAAGTATTTAGGTATTATTTGGTTCTTTTTATTTTTGTGATTGTGCTGTAAGTTAACTAAGCTATTTCTGTTAATCGATTATTTACACCAGTTTTATTAATCTCACACTATGCATTTTTGTTTTAGAAAAAAGCAGACGAAGAAACAACAGCACTGCGTGAAAGAATAATCTCAATTAGAAGAAAAGTGCACAAAAATACAGTTGTTGCAGTAGCTGCTAGATTTCCGTTTGAAGAAGGCGTAAGTGTTTCAGAATTCAATTTCAGTTACAGTTATTCGTTTGTATGTAATATACATACTTTTCAAGAAATCTTCCAATGTATATGATATGTATCTATAATCAAAAATTAAACAAATAATTCCTTATTATAGATTTCATAATTTGATTTTATTAGAAAATTCATTAACTATTTTTTTTTTTTTAATTTTTAATATAGATAAATTAAATACACTTTTAATAATAATAATAATCGAATAATAAGATCTAAATCATTTGAAGATTTTTCGAATGTCCCAGTTTAAAAAACTAGAACATCATCGTCTAGTTTTTGAAGTTGAAGTTGAAGAAGGAATTGTATTTTCTATTCTAAGACAATTTTCTCAGGTAACTCACTATACGCGATTCTGTGTTGAGACTTCTGCTCTTCTGCCTCCAAGCCTTTATATCCACTCTATGAAACTTTTGGATTATTTAAGATACTCTGTACAGTTTTTTATTTTTCTATTATCCATATTTGTTTATTGATATTAGTCGCTTTCATTAAATAATTCTATGTTTTTTTTTAAATGATTACTTCAGATTACTTTCAATAGTTCAAATATACTCCACAGTATATATTTATAGTTAGAAATAGTTGACAGTACTGTGTCGAAAACTTAAACAGTGTATTTTATGTAAATTCGGAAAAAATACCTCTAAAATTGATGTGGTGTTACGATATCACTCTCAACGATAGAAATCACCTACGGCTCTTATTAGACAGAGCTGCAGTCGCCGTCGCTTGCCACACTTTAAGGCTAAATTACATCAGTTGACCATCTGATCAAGCTCAACAATTTCAAAGTATACAAAGGCATACATTTATTTAAAGCCAACAGCTGATTTTTTAAATCAAATTTGTCCGGCTGGTGTGAGTTAGTCTGAAATAGTCGCGCGTGATGGCGACTAAAGTGACTGTAGGGCCTTATAAGGACCTTACAGTGACTGAAGGGCCTTATAATGGACATTACAGTGACTGAAGGGCCTTATAATGGACCTTACAGTGACTGAAGGGCCTTATAATGGACCTTACAGTGACTGAAGGGCCTTATAAGGACCTTACAGTGACTTTACAGTCTTATAAGGGCCTAAGATGTTGAATTTCACCAAACAAGTTCATGGTACCACAAGTAAGAGGACAGAACTATCACATGAAACCATCTCTTGTAAAACTTTTTCTTCTATGTCTATAAATTCTTTAGTGACATTCTATGACATCCTTGTCTATATTGCATCTGAATTTGCATACCTTTCTTCTCATTTTTGTTTGCAGATAAAGCGGCCATACTTCCATGTTAAGCCTCTGGAAAGGTGTCAGTTGAAAAATTGGAAAGATTATTTGGATTATGAAATTGAGCAAGGTGACAAGGATAGAATCATAACACTGTTTGAACGATGTCTAATTGCTTGTGCTTTATATGAAGATTTTTGGATCAGGGTAAATATATTAATCCATCTTTTAAAAAAATACTATTTTTAATGAGTATAAATAGGAGTGAATCCAATAGAATTGAATGTTCGCATAGTGCAGTTGGTTGGAACGCGTGTCTGTGATAAGATAAGGCTTCGTTCCCTGCAGCCTTGGGTTCGACTCTCGTTCAGCCATAGATGTTTCTCATCATTCACCTCATTACCTACGCACAAGTCTCCGGACTCATGTGGACATCATCCGCAATAATAAAAATATAAAGTTCATTAGAAAGTTGATAAAGAAAAGTTTTATCGTTAGCAATTCATGTATTTAATATCAGTCTTAAGTCTGTTTCTTAAAGTTGATTAAAAACATTCAAGGCATGAAATCAAACTTTGGATAAATTGGCAAATTTTATTCACAACGTAGTTTTAGATAAAAATAATTGATTATCAAAATCCATTTAAACCCCATCCCATATCCATTTAATAAGTTCCTCATATTTGGAAATTTACAACTAATGATTCGCCACTGAAAATGTATTAAATTGAACATTATTTTACGATTAGTGAAACCATTACACGGACAACCGTTTGTCAACTAAAATAAATTGAAAACAAGAGTATATCACTTTTTAAAAACTAAAGCTCCATCTTCTTATATATTTAAGTGAACTAAGCATTGATGGACTCGCCTTTTAAGGTTCACATTATGATTAAGAGACCAATTTCACGTAATCGATGTGACATTTTTTCAACATATTGCCTTTACACTTAGAGCTGTATTTAAGACGTCATAATAAGAAAAATAAAATTGAATTTCTCCTTAAGAGATGGTTACTTTCAAAGAATGTTGATGAGGTTGAGTGCATGTTTAATGTTGTGCTTTGATCTATAACTATGGTGATACTGACCTAGCTGCAATATTCAACCAGCGATCAAATCATGTTAAGTTCTTTTAAACTTTCTACCAGCTATTAATTCGCTTTCAATGCTTCAAGTTATCAATTCTATTGAATTAATGGTATATTTTTAGTCCGTATTGTTTCTACTCCTACATTTTCGTACTATTATTATTCTGTTTCCTCCAAGTGTTTTAATTATATTATTCATTTTTTTATTACATCAATTCATGGCATCTTTGTTGGATCCTATGATGCTCCTGTATGCGGACATAATTTCACAATGAAATTATTTGCATACAGTATTATTTCTGCAAATATTTTTCTGTAACATTTTATTTCTTGTACATGATAGTTAAGTTGAACTTTGTAACTTCTTGGTTTCTCTCCTAATAATTGATTGTTTTATCATTATTATTATCTTTATCATGTATAATTTTTTTCCTGTTTTTTTTTCTTTGCTTGTTTGTATTTGCGGAAATTTTGATTATTAGGCCTAATATTAATTAATTTAAGTATAATTATGTTGCAAATCACTCTAATTTGTTTCAGTATTTGCGCTATTTGGAAGAAAAAGCTCCAGAAATGAAAGAAAAGATCAGTGACGTATATGAAAGAGCTTGTACAATTCATCACAAAAAGAAACCTCATTTACACTTGTACTGGTCCGTGTGGGAAGAAAGCCAGGGTACGTTTTTCAATTACAATTTTCATTTTTAAAAATGTCTGAAACAACTCAAGACCTGCTGTTCCAGACAGGATATTTGAGTTATTGTTTCTGCTAACAGACCCCCCTTCAGAAATTTCTGGTTACGCCTATGGGTAGCTTCATTCCTCAATGTGATTATGCCAAGAAATAGCTCTTGAATATAAATCACTTCTCTATATGTCACCCTGTTTACTTTTTCAGTTAACTGTAAGTTCAATAAAAAATAATCCTAATAATTTTCGATGATTGATTCTCAAGTATCTTTCAATGTCTCGTATTCAATGCAGTAAATGCTCTTATGTCATCATCTTTATTGTAGAACTTATGAAAGGAACAATTTTGAATATTATATTCGATTCTGTTGAGTGCTCAATACTTGGAATTTCTTATCTACTGATAGCTACCCGTTTAAAACTGATGTTTCAAGTGAACTGACATGTTCTATAGATTTTTCATTTTGTTGCATTATTCCAGTATATTAAACTCTTCATCTAGTGTGGTGCTAAGGTTTTTTGTACAATCAGTCATGTAAAATGTGTAATCCACAAATTTTCATTCCACTCTTTGAGTTAAATTAATCTATTTTGAGTTAAATTAATCTTAAATCAATTCATTGAAACCGAAAATTGCTACTCTTAAAAACACTAATGACGCTACCAAAGTCATCAAATTTTTAAAACATTATAAACTTGAAAAAATGTTGCTATTACACTCATTATTTTGTTTTGATATTCTATGGTATATTATTGTATCCCATTCTTTATGTGATTCTCTTAGGAAACATTCCAAAAGCTAGAGAAATTCTAGCCACTCTCGATAAGAACATTCCCGGATCAATGCAAGTGGCGTTCCGAAGAATCAACCTGGAGAGGAGAGCGAGCAAATTTGAAGAGTGTGCTAGCTTGTATGAGCATTACATCGCAGTTTCCAAATCGAGACTAATTACTAATAATCTAACTATCAAATATGCGAGGTTCTGTTGGAAGGTAACTATTTTATCTCATCTTTGTTAGAATTGTAAACTCCGATGCTATGTAGTCCATCAATCTTATTCACTTAGAATATTATTTATCTGCGATTATGTTATAAAAAAATGTATTACAGTTTTAAAAGTAATGTCATAGCAGCTGGCTTTATTCATGTATAATCAAAGCCGTTGCATAATAAAAATATTATGCAATTGGAATCATTCATTGATAGTGGGTCTAGACGTCTAGACCAATGAGAATTCAGGATTTGTCCCGATCAGTTCTATAATGAATATGATCAAATTAATACAAACTTCAACTGATTTTAATATTTCAAAACCAAATGCATTTTTTCAAAATTGTCTAGTTCTAAGCTGATTGTCAACAAATAACCATTCTAGTGTAAGGTTGAGTGAGTCATCTAAAATTAAGGAATCAATTTATGTTGTCTAAAAATTGGTGGTCGTGGATAAAATAATGTATGCGACGATTTTATTCAGCTTTTAAGCCACTCGTGTGATGTTGAGGACTCGCTTCGCTTGGTCCCTAACTTACAATTCACTTGTGGCTTATAGGCAGTCTTAATAAACTACAGAATTAAGACCGCATAAACTTTTATTTAAGGAATTAAATGCAGACCTATTCTGATCCTTTTTGTTTACGTATTTCTTGTCTGTATTTGCAGTTTCACTGCTTTTCACTAAGATTTTCTTCCTAACATAGTTACTTTGTTGATAAAGTCTTGAACGTCTTTTTTTTGAGGATGAAGCCCACATAGGTCTGAGACCTGTACGTGGGTAATGAGTTGGATGATGGTGATTTATGAGTTGGCCCTACAGTTTTAGGTGGGTTCCGAACCACCGGGAAGTGATTTTCAACAGAGAACAGTGTCATTTTGCTGGCCAATCTAATCGGTCACTGTTACAAACAGGACCTACGAGAACGCAGCTTATCTCTATCTGATTGAACAGATACCCGCTACGGCTCGCGGCTATCACTTCCCTTTTATGCTCCCTGTCTTGAATTATATCAAAAATATACTGGTTCCGAATTAAATTTATGAATTTCAATTATCTTCAAATTCCATCTAGACAAAGTAGTATTAACAAAACAGTGTACGGGTAGGACTCATTATTATATTGGCAGAATTTCACGTAAACGAACTTTTGCCACCTGTAAACGCCTAAAAATACAGTATTATGTGAAGTGTTATTCAAATAATAGTTTTATTATTTATAAATCGTGCAAATAACCTCTTGAAATGAATTGAATTTAGTAAATGATTTTACTGAATGTTTGGAAATTATATTATTTGACACTTGTTTCAGAGTTTGAATAATGTGGATAAAGCTATCGCCATCCTAAAGAAGGCAATTGAAAAAGACGGGGTTAGTATGTTTTTTAATAGATTATTTCTAAGCTTTGCTAATAAACTATGAAATTTGTTGAAACTTCTGTAATCCAATACCTGAGTCCGAATTAGTCTATTTTTTATGAATTTATTCCGACATATCAAAGGAAATAATAGGCCTATAAAAATTTTTAAATAAGAATGTTAATATTTTTTTCAGTATTTCTATACATTGTGATGAAATCTTAAATTTTTTCTTGATATTGTAATTTTTTGAACTGGTCCCGTCATCATTAGCTGTTTGGCTTTTGATCAATTTTTAATCATGATTGTTCAACTTTTTTGTCACTCTGATAATCTCAATGTGTTTGGTATAGAAAGTTTATAAGCCATATGAAGATATTAATCCACAAGTGTCTGAATGTAGGAGAAACAACTAAGTACCATTTTAATAGAACTCAGTTTATTTATTTATTTATTTATTTAAGACACAGAGTGGAAACAAAAGGCTTACAAGCCCAAAACTGTTTCCTGTGAAGTTTTCAAGTACAATCATTTTCAAAAACTAAAACTAAAAATCTTAATTACATAATATTTTGTTTAAAAACTAAAATTGGAATTACTCGAAAATAAAATTAAAATTGGAGAAACACTGACTGAGAAATTACCACAGTCTTGATTACTAATTCAAATAAACTTACATTGGAAAGAACAAAAAAAAACGAGAAGAGAAGAAAAAAGCTTTGAAACTTTGAAGCTAGAACCAATGTCACATCAATTATGTAGAAAGAAACTAATTGCAATAATTCAATATAAAAAAGGAGTTACAAAAGTTATTTCAAAAAATTATAACATAAAAAATAGAATAATACTAGTCTGCCACAAAAAAGTACTATCAGTGACAGTGACTGAGAAAGACTAATTTTAGTTGAACGGGACGATGGCAAAGTTGCACGCCGTCAAGGTGGGCTGACGCATAGCCTCCTAAAGACAAGGCCCCGGCGAGAAAATTGTCAACGCCGCTCCTACAGCAGGAAGGAGGCCGGCTCTGCCAGTAGCAGACAGTGCTCGTGTAACAAACACCTCATGTTCTCAACTTGTTATTCAGAAATTAAATTGCTTAACAAATTTTCTTGTCATGCCATTTTAGTTTTACGTAATTTACTGTTATTTTGAATCAGTCAAAGATCGGAAATGGTTATTTACAGCCTAGACAGGGAAGGAGTGTTACCATCGTACAGTAAACCTAAATTAGTTGGAAAATGAATTTCTGGATCCATTACTATCTGTGATGTTAAAATTAGGTATCTCACTTCATTATAGCGACTTGCAGTCAATTTTAAAAATGACAAAATTAAAATCGTTATTGTTGATCGTTAACAAGTCGTTATAATGAAGTGAAATACCTAACTAAATTAGTTGTTTCCTGGACTGAAAGTACACGTGTGATGTTGATGGTTCTAGTAAAGTGAAATGACAATATTTTGTAATAGTGCTGTAAAAGTAATAAAGCTTGGTAATGGCATTTATTTTTCAACAAATAAACATAGTCCACTATAAGCATAGGCCTATTTTAGTTTTGTTGTAGCCTACTGTACACATAATTTTATGATCAAACAACAATATTATAAAAAACAACAAATGAAAAAATTACAATTATGACAAAATTTTAAGTTTTCTCTTACAGCTACGATTGATAACTTTATGAGTTCTTGCCTTTGAGTAATTGTTCAACACAATATTACTCATTATTAAAACTATCTTTCTAGCTAAGTCCAGATTACTAATATCATAAGGCCTCTTTTCTTTTGAAATATAAATACTGTGTACACACTATTTTACAATTAAACAACAATATTATTAAAAAAAACAAATGTTAAAAAATTACAATTATGCCAAAATTTTAAGTTTTCTCGTACAGCTACGATTGATAACTTTATGAGTTCTTTAAAACTATCTTTCTAGCTAAGTCCAGATTACTAATACCACAAGGACTCTTTTCTTTTAAAATATAAATACAGTACTGTATACACAATTTTATGATCAAACAACAATATTATAAATTATTATAGGTGTATAATATTAAAATATTTTAATAGGTGTCCAGTCAGCACGAGGAACAGCACGAATCCACGCTTTTCTTTGTCTTTGTCGTTCATCTTTTGGAAACTTGAAACAAGGGACATCCCCTTCTGTTTTAATTTTGGAATCGTAATTGCTACTGCATCCAGAAACAACACATTTCTTCGGCATAGTTTCACAGAAAACTGTCAATCAACTGTCTCAAAACATATTCAAAATAGCCCAAACAAGTGAGCGCGTACTGTTTGCTTTGTATGGAACTGGAGGCTTGTCGCCAGCCTCCTTGCGACGTTGCCACTTCTACAATGCCGCGGCCTTGTCTCTAGGAAGCTATGGCTGACGACAAGCCTGGATGACGACAAGCTAGGCTAACGTCAAAGTTGCACGCCGTCACCATGGGCTGAATTCCTAAGTGTGCCAGGTTGGCGGTGCATGTAACGACAAACTGGCACTCATTCCATTTTGTCACCCGGCGCCAAAGCTGCACACCGTCACCGTGGGCTGCATTCCAAAGTGTGCCAGGTTGGCGGTGCATGCAGGCGGGGTCCCAGTTGAACAACTCAAGTTCTGCCAACCACGTAGCTATTCACAATGTTTTGACAGCGATGAATGACTGATTCCACTGACCCACCAAAAACATCAACACCGGCATAGTTCTCATTGAAAAGACGCTGGATCCTCTTCATTGGATCAAAAAAATCGTAATCAGTCCGGCTGAAACCAGCATCAAACACAGCTCTGTATCTGGTAGCAGCACGAGGAACATGAAAATTGATCAGCTCAAGCAGAGAAGGACTATCAGTAGCTTACAGAAAGCTTACAGAAAAATTCTGTTCCCCATTCACAAGCTTACAGAAAAAGGCAATGCAATGCAAATTCCGTCTAGATGCCAGTGAATGCAGCCGAAATTGCTCCCTCAAGAGTACTGTCTTAAATAGAATAACAGAAGTTCAGAGGACACACCGTCCTAAAATAAATCCAGTAAAGGAACCTTAAAAATCTATTTGAGCCCTTTCAACATCATTAACTGCACTAGTCCGATAAGGTGACCAAATCCAGGTGACCAGATGACCAGTTAATATATTGACCTTCTGTTTTCATTCGTACTAGTATAGAACGTTAGGTTGTACAATAGACTCAACATTTTAATTGATCCCTTTTCTGACCGTTGTAATCAATTGAAAAAGAAGTGAAATATCATACCGCTCAATTGATCAATAATCTGTAATCGAGCTATACTCTACTAAACTCTACTTTCTATAAGTTTTTACTTTTTTCTTCCCTTATTTTTTTTTCTTTTAAAAAATGTTTTTTTTTTCTACTTTAATATTTTCATGGAGCTCATTATCTACCTAACGTAGCTTTTCATATATCAAATCAAATCAAATTTTATTCCTTCATTTAAAATAACATACAGAGCATAATCATAATCAATTCAGACAGAGTATTAAAGAATCAAAATACCCGCAAGGAAAATCCTGTGCGCAGGTATGAGTTGCCATAGAAGTTTAAATACAATAATCAAAAAACTGCAATCAATAGAAAATACAAAAACAGTTTAAGGAAAAGGTGAAAAAGCTAGAGTGGAAAAGAGGTGATGAGAAGAGAAAGAAAGGAAAAAGAAAAATATACTTTGTTTCTTTATGGCTCAATTTCGTCTCTTCTAATACCGTTATTTGTATTTGTATTTAAGTATTGTATTTTTTCTCTTTTTCTGATTTTTAAGAATTGTTACATTTCAATTATTGTATGTCAATAAGGCTCTTCATGGAGTATTCTGTGAGCTTTTAGATGTGTTTAAATAAATAAATAGTGGTTTCACAGTGATAAAAATTGATCTTGCGGAAGTATTCTTCAAAACATTTAGAACAATGGAAGTAATATTATGGAGAATTCATTCTACGAATTGAATCAATTTCTAATCATTCTTACAACAATATGCCCTGAATTAATTGTATGAATATCTATATTTTTTGTTTAGGAGAATCCGCGACTTTACCTTCAATTGATAGACATGGCTATGCAGAGATCGCCAGTGGTTGAATCTGAAGTTGTGGAAGTGATCGACCAATTCATGGCTCTAGAAAGCGCCGATGTGGAACAAATACTTATGTTCGCTCAGCGCAAAGTTGAATTCCTCGAAGACTTTGGAACTGATATTAAAAGGTAAATCATATCTAAATTTCAGTGATTCAATTTTTTTTTAAAAATCAGAAATATCTTGTAGAGTATTAAACAGAATCAATCAAAGTGCTTCATCGTTTAAATTGGACTTGATAATCGTGTTTTCCAGAGGATTCAAGGTATAGTTTAATCAAAACGTAAACATAACTATGCTTACAAATATTTGGTCTCATGTAAAAATTTAGTGAGACAATTTTGGGCTAAATGCCTGTTGTTTCTTTACAATAAGTTGCATTTTGACTGTATCTATAAATAAATGAATAAATAAATAAATGAATATCAAAACAAACTCATTGTATGGATATCAAAATAATACTTTTTTTGAGGATGAAGCCCACATAGGTCTGAGACCTATGTCACAGAAATCAACTTTTTTATTTATTAGACCATTTTTCATTATCAAATTTTTTCCCCATTCTTTATTTTTTTTCTGAGGATGAAGCCCACAGGTCTGAGACCTGTGCGTGAGTAATGAGTTGGATGATGGTGATTGATGAGTTGGACCTACAGTTTTAGGTGGGTTCCGAACCACCCGCAAGTGATTTTACAGCAGAGAACAGTCTTTTTTTCTGGCCAATCCAATCGGTCACACTTACAAAGAGCGCCCAGGAGTTTCGCAGCTTATCTCTAATTGAACAAATAAGGCGGGCCGCTTAGCGCAGTTGGTTGGGGCGTCGCAACTTCAGCTTGCTGTCGTTTAAGTGGTCGTGGGTTCGAATCCCGCTCCACCGTCAGGCATTTAAATGTAATCATTCACCTCATTACCCACGCACAAGTCTCGGACTCTTGTGGGCATCATCAGCAAAAAAAAATAAAAAAAAACCTCCTACGGCACTCAGCTATCACTTACCTATTATGAATCAAAATAATTCTATTACCATCAAAAATGCTTTTCTCCTGTTTTAAACTGTCGGGAATTATCACTATTATATCTGACCAATATACCTCTCGTTATTTTGTGTTAGTTGTTAGCAATTTCTATTTTTATTTCTGTTATTATTATTTTTTTTTAATAACATTTTTCTTGCAGTTTATTTATTTCGAACCATTTTTTTGCTATTCTATTGTGCTTTCTTATAAGTTGAACTAACAACGCTCTTCAAACTCAACAAAGGCCACCATAAGATCCAACTAGTTTTTATGCAATTACCAGATTGTGGTGTTACTGGATTTTTTTACTGGTTCTTTTAGGTTTTTTGTATTTTTATTGGCATTTTTTCATTTGTCAGAATAATGTAATTTGTTATCTAATATGCTCAAAATCAGACTGATATAGAAAACATACAGAAATAGATAGCCTACTATAAAGAAATATCATTGATGTTTTCTAAAATACTTATAGTGATTAATACTAATACTTATATTACCCTTAATCACTTCTAGAATCATTTTCAATCTATAATAATTATTGGATAACATGGCAATTTTTTATAATTTGAAAATAAATCATTTTAATTAAATCTTGAAAATGCAGGCTTCAGTTATCAATTCAGCTTTTGACATTAACTCAATTATCATTTGTTTTGATTTTTTTCAGTATGCAGAAAGCGTCTGAAGAATTTAGAAGATATTTGAAGATAGTAAAAGAAAAAAAGAAGAAATTATCAGAGATAGATTCAAAACTGTAAGTTGAAATTACAAATTTTAGAGTATTAGTGCATTTTAGTCGATTCAATTTTTTAGTGTTAAGTTCGATTTTGAGTGAATGATTTATAATTTTATGAGGGCTGTGATGTTACAGATGTATAAAATGCTGAGAGAATATTTATATAATATACAATAGCATAATACAATTAGAAGTTGTAGAGTATTAAATTATGTCCATCTTTCAGTGAATACCATATTGATCTTCATTATATTGTTGGTAATGATGACATGGTTTACTATCTCTAATTTGTGAATATGACTCAATCTTGTCACAACCACATTTATTATAACAAACGAGATACTAGTAACTACAGCTTTGCCATTGTATATACTCTATCTCGTTTTATAACAAATTTTGTTTTGACAACTATGAGTCATGTTCATAATGAATACTACTTATATTATTGATGGAAATTAATTCTTAATTAATACCCAGGTTCCCTATTCTGTATTCAATAATAGGTTGGCTACTCTGCTTCAGCTGCGAAATAGTCGTTGTAGTTGTTGTTGAAATCGATTTGATTCGAAGATAGGTTATGTGAGGAGTTGTGAGGTTATGTATGTCCTGTTTTGTTCTATTTAAATTACTTTATACATTACTGTAGGAAAAACTTAATGTGTAATACGAGCGCAAAGTATTGCTTCTGCACTCGAGAAACTGTTTCTCTCAATGCAGAAAAACGCTATTTTGCACTTTAGTTACACAAATAGCTATTTCATCTTTGATAATTTATGTCTGTTGGTGTCTGGAATTACGTTTCTATGTTCGGTTTGATATTTGAAATTAGTATTGTAGTTACTCGCTGGCAATTCAGCTTTTGGGCATGTTCAATGTGAATGGTCCATTTCAAGAGTCCCTCAAGACAAGATATACTGAAAAAAGCATTCATAAAAACTGTTACTGTAAGGAAGAAAGGACAGTAATTTTCAGCGTAATTACTGCTGTGTCAATATTTTATTCCGGTTGGTGATAGGCGGGCATGTTTTATTTGCTCTCCCTGTTCTCCCCTCACCTTGCGGTTCATCTAGAGACCTCTAGAATGTTCTTATCTCGATAATTAGAATTTTATTAAAAAACATGGAATTCTCTACTGTTTACTAGAATGATGAAAATGTATACAAAGCAGAAGCTCTCATAAACATTAGTTCAGTTGAGATTCAAATGTTAATGTGATAAAGTGGCAGAGTGACAGTTTCCGTTCCCGCTCATACAAACCGTATTAACAGTGAGCGCTAATACAAACTGTGTTATACGAACGTGTAATGTGTTAATGTGATAAACGCAGTATATTGTGACAGATCAAGCTTCTTTAACCGTTAATACAATGACTCGTAAGTGCTTTGTTAGTGTTTCAACTGTTATGTTTTAGACGTTTCTTTTTGAACAGTTTGTTGTTCAGAAAGAAAAATCTAAAACAACGGTTGAAACACTAACGAAGCACTTACAGATCACTGTATAAATGGTTGAAGAAGATTGATCTGTCACAATATATTGCGTTTATCACATAAACACTTTACACGTTCGTATAACAGTTTAAATTAGCGCTCACTGGTAATAAGGTTTGTATGAGCGGGAACGGGAACTGTACAGTTATTACTTAATATTTGAACCGCCTTTCAACAGGCAGTGATTGATTATTGTACAGTAATATAGGAAATTCTTTATTAGCTGAACATTATCAATTTATCTGTTTCTTTTGTGTGATATAACTGATTAGTGTGTGTTGTGGATAATTTGTGTTAATAAAGTGCGAGTGTTAATGTGAGTGTTGCCAGTATTATTTTAGAGATACATACCGTAACAATACGGACCTTAATGCATTGTGTTGAATTTGTACAGGGTGAAGACTGAAGATGTGCAGACGAAGAAAGGTAAGACCTCGGATTCGTCGACGGCGATGTCGGGAGGACAGACGACACCTGCTCCATCGTCGGCGGTGGCGTCGCCCGGCACGGGAGGGGGCCCACACACGGGGGGCTACGCCCCCGGCAGCTACAGCCAGCCACCACCTAACTTCGGCCCCGGCAACCAGGGCGGCGCATATGGCACCTCGGTGCAACCGCCCTACGGCCAGCAGCCCTATGGCCCGCCCTACAACCAGTCTGATCCCAATTACAGCTACCAGAACTGGAACTATTCACAGCCCAACTACAACTACAACAATCAGGGCTGGGGTAGCTACAACTACTATTGAAGCGGGCGCTATTCAAACTCAAAGGTGTAATCCTTGTCTCGTCTGTTAAGATCGTTATCATAAGATTTTAAAACTGTACCTTTGTTTTTTAAAGTGTTGTCTACTGCGTGTTCAAACACAATTTTTCATATTTACCGTAGAATCAATGAACCTTTCCATACTTCAAAGTAAATTGAACGTTGTCAAATAGTATTTCATAAGTGGATGAAGTTGTTAAATCAACATTTAGACATCTTAGCAATTTATTATTTTCAACATTTTTCACAATAAAATGCAGAAAAAGTCAATTCAAGCAATGAAATTTAGTATAATACTCAATTGTCGTGAATGTTTCTTCCTATTACATTTACATTGTCACAATGACACAAAATGTTGGACACTATGAATGAAATGAAATTATGTATTCTACATGGTAAAAAGTATCAAACTGTGCAGTAATAGTTGAGATTCAAACAAGTAGACTTTTATATTGATTGAAATGTTGTTCATTATTGCTCTGTCCAATATTATTTGTTCAAAGTTGTAAATTTTAGAAATAAAAGACTACTTGTGGTATTTAACATCTTTTTTTACCTTTGTTCTACAGTAATGTCCTAAAAATTAAGACCAATAAAAAAATTTCATATACTTTATTCAACAAGTGTTTAGTGAAGCGTCGCCTATTGAGACAATGACGTCACGGTCGATTCAACTAAACTAACCTAACCTAACTGGAGGGATGAATGTAAATAATTAAAAAGTGCTGACAGTCTTTCTCCCTACGTGATGACCTTTCTCCTTATTGGTCACAACACTCTGACCCGTTAGAGTTTAAGTGCGGATTTTCTCCAAACACTCGCCGAATTTAATATAGTTACTCTTCTGTGAAGATTAAAACTACTATGATTCCTCCCAATCGCTATATACCATTACTTTTGTATACAAATTAAAAGTCCAATCTCCCATCCTTCATCATCACGTCGTTTTCTAATTGCTCCTTTACGTCCCACTTTCGTTTTGATAATAAAAATTAGTCTTATTCTTTGCCATCATATTCATAGTTTCTTCGTTAGGGTTTTTGTACTGTTGCAGCTACAGTACTATTTATTTTTTTCAATAATAATCGTGGCAATCGAATATCCATTTGAAATCTAGCGTTTCAAATAGATTTTTATTGCAACGGGTGGTGTTGAGTGAAATATTATCAAATGAGCTATCAGATTAATTCGATAAGATAGAAAATAACTTCCTGGATTTCTTGTTCCATGACGAACTGCGTTGTTAATATTAACTTTTATGAATTCAACGACTTGCAGACAAATTTTTATTAAAAATAAGTAGTATTTCACTTACCTTGTAGGCCAAACGTTTTCGAGTTGTTGAAACCCATCTTCAAGGTATCCTAAATATCGATGTTGGTTTGTTGGTTAGAAGAGCTGTGGTTTCTGTATAATATGGTCAAAAAGTTTGTGTGATTTAAAATTTAACTGTTCGTTGAGGATGCTTTGTTTATTTTGTGTGGTGTGTTTGTAAATTTCAAATTGTTCCCCTAACTATTGGAATAACTGTGAAAATAACTATTTTAAAACATTTCTGTTCTTTTTCCTATCACTTCTGCTTCCTCTCATTACCTCTATTCCGCTGAACGAATTTAGACCAATTTCAGTGAAGTGGTGAATATGAATCAGCTGGTCTAAATTTACCCCCCTCCCCTCCCCAAGGATGTTACTCTACTGATAAAGTGTGCTTTCTGTGAGCCTGCACAGCTCACCTGTAAGGCTTCCAGAGCGCACCCAAGGATCTGTGAGATTGTTTGCTCCACCACACTTTGCATGACAACTTGCAAGTCGACGATGACAAATGTTTCATGTTTTCCGCATAAAGAAGTATTGCTATTATTTCATATTGTCATGGTTTCATTTCAAATATGGTCTTAAGCCGCGTCTCCACCAACCAAACATGCTCGGCGAACAGTGTTCGCTGGAATTATCTGATGTCTTTGAACATTTGAGGATGAAGCCCACATAGGTCTGAGACATGTGCGTGGGTAATGAGTTGGATGATGGTGATTGATGAGTTGGACCTACAGTTTTAGGTGGGTTCCGAACCACCGGGAAGTGATTTTACAGCAGAGAACAGTGTCTTTTGCTGGCCGATCTAATCGGTCACCGTTACAAACAGGACCTACGAGAACGCAGCTTATCTGTTTATTATCAGCTTATCTACATTGTTTGGTATGGACGCCTTCTCGAACATTGTGATCGGTGTGGTGGGGGGTAGAGGCGGGAACCTGTTGTTGGTCTTCACTGTTCGCTCACAGACCGAACATTTCAATTGAACTCACGAACATGTTCGGTGACCCATATGTTTAATGTTTGTCCGATTTTTGTATTCGCCAACAATGTTCTGCAGAAATGTTCGGCTGGTGGAGACGCGGCTTTAGATCATATTTATATGATTTTACAATATCTGAAAATTATGCCAATGATCAAGTAAACAGTTGCATCTACCAAATATTTTTTTAGACGTGGATTGAGCAATAAGGATACTTTTTTAGAAGATTATTTATTGACAATTGTCGCCTGGCTTAAGCCTACGTACTGCAACAAGCAAAAAATCAGTAAAAGATCTTTTGCAAAGTGATATATGGTACGTAATATCATCTGTTTTATAATAATAAGTCTCGGAATACATTAGTAATTACATAATAATTAAGGAAGCTTATGAAAGAAAATATACTTTACTTTTACTTTCCTCTGAGTCCTTGACCAGCAATGCTGGATAGACTGTGTCAAGAGTTTGTATAAAAACGTCAATGCACAAAACTTTCAAAACATTATCTCAGTATCAAATTTATGAAGGATCTAGACAATAGTGCCAAAACCATCCTGTTTGAGATATTCAAAGATGAAAGTTTGAGTTAATCCATAAATCATGCAGAAGCAAAAACATTCGAACTTTTGGTAGAAATTTAACATCAAATTAAAAGAACAAAATCTCATGAATAACTTGACATTTCAAATAGCAATAGAATTAGAACAATAAAACAGAAACACAATAATTATGGCTGGCACTACTTTATCCCGACCCCTTCATATATTATAATAATAATAAATAATAGTAAAATGTCGTTGTAATGACAAGAGAAAACACAATAACATAAAGGTAAGAAAAGATGTAAAAATAAAATAGAGTGAGCGAGTGAACATTGAAAAATTAAGAGAAACACACTTACAGGCTCCGACCTAGCCAATAGATACATCAACAAAAAGTCTAAAACTTTATCAAACGCCATTATCCAGAAAATGCACATAATATATGATCGGGATGCAAAGTAAGGAACAAGTTTATGAATGAATGTAATGCGTTCCACAAATATTTTTTTTTAATGCTCATTAAAACTAATCACCTGGACTAACCATTAATTTTGTTCTATATTCTTATAAACTAAATACTTATCTACCAATGCTTGTGTCTTCTAATGATGACTCTAGCTCTACTCACTAATAAAATATGAGCCACATTCATTCCACAAATGTGAGCCACAACCGCGAACGACGTATATATAATATATATATATATATCATAACTGTTCAGTTGTCTGTTCTTTCATCAAATATAACGGGTTGAGTACTGTAATAAATATTGAGAATGTAGTACAGAAAAACAGATTAAAGTGGTATATTGGCGTCAACTTGCTGTAGAAAGCAATGGGGTAAGACAGACTGGAAGTAGTGTAGAGTGGGGGTAGGGGTGGTGCCAGCAAATTGAATGAAAGATTAAATGAGAAAATAGAATGGTTTTTCATAAACTCTTTCATATTTGGTGCCGCTTTCATACAGTTAAAGAATAACTTAATCAAATTGAAAAAAAACAATTGTTTTTTGATTAGAGCCAATATGCTATTTTTTACTTAAAAATCGAACTATAAACTTAGTTGGATCTAGGAATTGACAGAAAAGTTGATGATTTTTTTATGAACTAATTAAAACTACAATTCTTTATTGAATGTAGAATATTATATTTAGGAAAGTAATTTTCCTGAATATTATAATAGCAAAAGGCTTCATAAAAGTAAAATGGATTGTCATTTTATAATTGAGTCCCTTTCAGTAGTGTAGGTACATATACATATACACTGAAAATTAGAGAATTTTTTAAATAATTTCAAGTAAATTATACCCTTTCACAGTTATAACTACACTGAACATTTGATAACTTAAGTATTGAGCAGACCCTTGCGAAAATTGAATGGGACCACCTCTTTAAGATGCTTATTATTTAAAAAAATATATATTTAAAGCGGTTCAATAGTGTTTTAAGTAATTGATAGACATAAAAAATAAACAAACAGGTCGAATTGAGAACCTTCTTTTTTTTACTTTGTCAGAAAACATGAAATTTATTTGGAATATTTGCATTTTTCAAAATTTGATTATATTTACTACTCCTGAGTACCTACTTAGCAACTCTGAATTGTTCTTGATTTTCATCAAATGTTTTAATTTTGCCAATTTATTCAGCTTTAAGATTAAATCCTTCATAAAAACCTTCAATTTTATAGCATAAGAAAAATTCCAGTTGGTGTAAATTCAGGAAAACCAGTAGAATAAGACAACATTTTGAAAAATTCAAATATCACAAACTATGCATTTTTACTTTTGTAGTGGGGAATAAAGACAACACATTCCAATTAGTGGCGCCGCTCAGTCGTCTAGTCTGAAGGGATACAGTGGCATTTTGCAGTGCTGCTTAGTCGCTACTAAAAGCCACTAGTTTAGCCACCAGCCAGAAGCAACGATTTCCAGAAGTAGCTGCACGCCACAAGTTGCACAATATACAGTCTAAACTCTAACGGCTTCAGCAACTTTTTAGTACAATCATTTAAAGAGAAAATATGGCTCAACCTCAACATAATTGCAACATGGCCGATTTTTTCTTTAATGATAGCTGATGAGCGTGCTATCAATCATCATTTTAAAATGCCCAAAATGGCCGCTGTGATGAAGCCTAAAATTTCTATTTTTTTTAATATATGGAAAACAATCTGTTTTTAAAAATAATTTCACAAAAATTGTAGCTCTCTTCAAGATGATTAATTTAAATATAACATTTATGCTGCCAAAATCAACATTTTCCTTAAAAAGGTTAATTAACATTTTTTATCTCGATATCTTGTATTTCAAGATTCAGTCAAGAAAAAAATCCTGACATTATTATTTAGAAATTTATATGGTAGTTTGGATCCCCACTTGAATTTCAGCATTCTTTGGTAAGCATGAAAACCTTTTTACAGTTCTACTTCAAAAACTACTCAAAATAAAAAGGTAAATTTGGTTTTAAATTGAAGAGAACTAAATCATCCTCAGAGGGATTTTAAATTATGAATGTACTATCGATCGTACAAGATCAAAAACGTTAATTCAACTTTTTTGGCAAAATGTTGATTTTGACCTAATATATAGCAGGGCCGGTTGTGACTATTCCGTACGTTTGGCAGCATAAATTATATATTTAAATTAATCAGCTTAAAAACAGCTACAATTTTTGTGAAATAATTTTTTTTTAAACCAATTGTTTTCGAGATATTGACCGAAATAGAATGGTGGATCGATGGGGATTTTTATATTTTAAATGAGGGAACTCTTAGCTATTATTTTAACAAAACGGCCGTGTTGCAATTATGTTGACGTTTGGCAAAAAATGACTCCACTATTTGTATGTATAGACCATATTATATGCTTAATTTATTTCCATCAGCGGCGCTCTGCTTAGTCGCCAAATGTGAAGGGGCTCAGACGTAGTGAACTACCACAATAATGTAATTGAAGCTATCCAATAATTAGTAAAAGTGAGATTGATATAAGATTAGAATGACACGAGCTTCTTTTAAAAAACGATTTCATAGAGCACTCCGGTTTGACGGCAACCAGCCTCAGACAAAACTTTTTCCATTCTGCTAGAATCTAGAAAACTATTTTTTCAATACAATACAGTATTATATCATCATTATATATAAGTTTTATGTCGCATTTTACAACATCAGTTGTAGGAATGACCAACAAATTTACATTAGGTAGTTTAAGGCTCAATTAATACGTTTTTAGTTTCATAGTGTTGGTGTTGGTACTCCTGATACACGAAACAAGACAAGCGTACAAGGAGTACGTGTTCAACAAAGCAGTCAACGACAACGATGGGCAACCGCTTACACCTTACAATGAACTGTCCGCATAATATTGTGGTCGGCCTTGGCCTGGAAATTGATATCTACTACTCGTGTGGATAGAAATCGTCGAGCGTTTCACCCCTTTAACTAGTTGGCGGTAACCGCCGCGTTTTGAAAACAGCGCGGTTGTCCATACCAAGGAGCAAATGCGCTCGTTTAACGCGTGGTTCGAGTTACTAGGGAAAGCATGAGTTTCACATGGTAGACGTCAACCGCGCGTGTTGTCTTGTTTGTGGGTTGCAGTTAGGGTTGCCAGATGGTATCCAAAAGGAGGACATGTCCTCCTTTTTGAGTCATTTGTCCTCCTGTCCTCCCTTGTCTACCAATTGTCCTCCTTTTTGAGGTTCAGATGTTAGACGTCAACCGCGCGTTTTGTCCTGTTTGTGGGTTGCAGTTAGGGTTGCCAGATGGTATACAAAAGGAGGACATGTCCTCCTTTTTGAGTCATTTGTCCTCCTGTCCTCCCTTGTCTACCAATTGTCCTCCTTTTTGAGAATTTTAGCTATAATAGTCCTGTAGAAATATCTCCAGAAAACAATTGACTAATGGAGGGGAAAAAGATGAATTTGCATAACCATGAAGAGAAATTTGGATTGATAGAGGAGTAACACTGTCCTATCACAAGATGGTGAAAATTTTATTAATGAATTCACCACCATCTACAAAACTTGTCAAGATTCATAAAATGGACAAAGCCATTGGAAGCTTTCAAAAGTTTTCAATGGATTACTCTGAACGAATTTAAAAATTTGAAATAGAAAGATTTAGTTCCATGTAATGTATTGAGTTTTTAAATGATAGAGGAATAGAAATTGATGATGTTAAGCTGCATGATCAGTTTTGCAACCTGATTTCATTTTTCAAGTCCAAGTCAGCAAGTATTAATAAGGGGGATCAGAAAAACTTTTTTGAAATGAAAATGTGGCAGGTGTGGAGAGAGTATTCTTCCTCATCAATTGCCAGTGGACAAAAGCATAGCCCCCTGAAGACAAGGCCCCGGCGAGAAAATTGTCAACGCCGCTCCTTCAGCAGGAAGGAGGCCGGCTCTGCCAGTAGCAGGCAGTGCTCGTGTATCAAACACCTCATGTTCTCAACTTGTTATTCAGAAATTAAATTGCTATTAAAACAAATTTTCTTTCCATGCTATTTTAGTTTTACATAATTTATTGTTATTTTGAATCAGCCGAAGATCGGAAATAGTTATTTCCAGCCGAGACAGGGAAGGAGTGCTACCATCGTACAGTAAACCTAAATTAGTTGAAAAATGAATTTCTGGATCCATTACAATCTGCGATGTTAAAACTGGGTACCTCACTTCATTATAACGACTTGCAGTCAATTTTAAAAATTACAAAATTAAAATCGTTATCGTTAACAAGTCGTTATAATGAAGTGAAATACCTAATTAAATTAGTTGTCTAATGGACTAAAAGTAGACGTGTGATGTTGACGTTTCTAGTAAAGTGAAATGACAATATTTTGTAATAGTGCTGTAAAAGTAATAAAGCATGGTAATGGCATTTATTTTTCAACAAATAAACAGTCTGGTATAAGCATAGGCCTATTTTAGTTTTATTACTTTTACAGCACTATTACAAAATATTGTCATTTCACTTTACTAGAAACGTCAACATCACACGTCTACTTTTAGTCCATTAGACAACTAATTTAATTAGGTATTTCACTTCATTATAACGACTTGTTAACGATAACGATTTTAATTTTGTAATTTTTAAAATTGACTGCAAGTCGTTATAATGAAGTGAGGTACCCAGTTTTAACATCGCAGATTGTAATGGATCCAGAAATTCATTTTTCAACTAATTTAGGTTTACTGTACGATGGTAGCACTCCTTCCCTGTCTCGGCTGGAAATAACTATTTCCGATCTTCGGCTGATTCAAAATAACAATAAATTATGTAAAACTAAAATAGCATGGAAAGAAAATTTGTTTTAATAGCAATTTAATTTCTGAATAACAAGTTGAGAACATGAGGTGTTTGATACACAAGCACTGCCTGCTACTGGCAGAGCCGGCCTCCTTCCTGCTGAAGGAGTGGCGTTGACAATTTTCTCGCCGGGGCCTTGTCTTCAGGGGGCTATGACTGTACACACAATTTTATGATCAAACAACAATATTATAAAAACAACAAATAAAAAATTACAACTATGACAAAATTTTAAGTTTTCTCTTACAGCTACGATTGATAACTTCACGAGTTCTTTGAAACTATCTTTTTAGCTAAGTCCAGATTACTAATACCACAAGGCCTCTTTTCTTTTAAAATATAAATACTGTATACACAATTTTATGATCAAACAACAATATTATAAATTATTATAGGTGCATAATATTAAAATATTATAATAGGTGTCCATTCAGCACGAGGAACAGCACGAATCCACGCTTTTTTTTTGTTGTTCATCTTTTTGGAAGCTTGAAACAAGGGACATACCCTTCCGTTTTAATTTCGGAATTGTAATTGCTTCTGCACCCAGAAACGACACATTTCTTCGGCATAGTTTCACAAAAAACTGTCACTCAACTGTCTGAAAACACATTCAAAATAGCCCAAATAAGTGAGCGCGTACTGTTAGCCCATTGCTTTGTGTGGAACTGGAGGCTTGTCGCCAGCCTCCTTGCGACGTTGCCACTTCTACAATGCCGCGGCCTTGTCTTTAGGAAGCTATGACAAAAGAGAGGAATTAGAAAGTGTTGAATCAGTGGCGGGAAGCACTAATTTCAACAAAATATAATTTGAAGGACATGAACTGTGAAGATTTCTTTCATTATATATTAAAAGAGGAAACACTTTTGGAAAAAATTGGAAGTTTTGCTAAATATAATGCTTCAGGTTCAAATTGAACTTTGCTTGCTGTGAAAATTATCTAAGAAATATAATATACAAAACTATTTATTTTCTCATGTCCTCCTTTTCTTTCAAAAGTCCTCCTTTCTTGGGATTATTTCACGGGCCTGCCCTCCTTTTTTATATTCTTACCTGGCAACCCTAGTTGCAATTCCATGCCTCCCTATCAGCGCAATCGAATGGAAAATTGAAATTGAACAATCAATAACAATTCAACCATAATATTAATAGGTAGTTGAAACAAAACAGAAGTTGTCAAATCTCACTAAACTAACAATTTGAGTCACAGGACCATGGTTTCGTGCTTTACTAACACATCTTCGGCTGTACTGAAGAAGCAGGAAGTCATCTTCAGTACAGCCAAAGATTGTTAGTAAAACACAAAACCATGGTCCTGTGACTCAAAGTTTACTAATACCAGTTTAGTGAGATTTAACAACTGTTTTGTTTCAATTATGGAAAGATTCCACCATATCAACATCAGTTCTACTAATTTTATTAATATGTAGTTTTAAATTATCGATTATACCAATAACATATTATATTAAATATCTATCAACTATTTTCGCTTCACAAATAAAGAAAAAATATAATATAAAAATTATTCTTGATAGGCTACTTATCTCTAAAAACGTATGTTACAAAGAAAGTTTGTTTGATGTACCAGAGAGTAGTTGCGTATTGTGCATTTTACTTGATATTTGGTAAGGTTCTTTGTCAAATAAGCTGAAGAATCAAATAAAACAAGTGATTATTTGGTAACTACAGTATAATTTATAATAATATCTGAGATATTCAGCCAAAATCGACCAAGAAACGTTTTTAAAGCTTTTAGACACGATTTTTACAAGCTGCGAACTTCAGCTTTCTTTAATTCTGAAACGAAGGGTTTCTGGGCCTATGTTTCTATAGAAAAAACATTATTTTTTAATAACTTTTAGGGACTCTATGCAAAGCGCACTGTGTAAATAAATATTTTTGATAAAATGACATCATTTGAAACCCGCTCCTCCGCCTGGCATCTATGTGTTATCATTCACCTCATTAACCACGCACAAGTCTTGACTCATGTGGGAATCATCAGCAATAAAAAAATTAATTGAAGGCTTCAACATAGAAAATTATGAAGAATAAATATCTTGATGTTACAACTAAACTTAGTTTCTCTTTAAATGAAATTCCAGCCCCTACTACATATTAAGACGATTGTAAATTACCCTATTTTTTTCTAATAAAGATAATATCGTGAGACCTGGCTGGCTCAGGTCTGATTAAAGATACGAGTTTAGTCTATCAAAAAGAGATAGTGCAATCGCCAAACAGAAATCATGCTAGCTCTTCCAACTTTATAGTTGTACTGGCTGCTGGTAATTAAAACTTTGTAGCTGCCCTGCCCAATATATTGTTTGGTATTAATTATTTTTGTGATGTCATTACTATATCCAACGGGCGTTAAACCGTAACCCACGGGACATAGCGTAGGCCACGGTTAAACGCGGCGTTTACAAGTGAACGGAGCCAATTTTTTAACCGCGGCGGCTAACGCCAACATGTGAACGGGGCCTAAGAGTGCAGGATACTTGCATACTCCCACTCCCCAACTTCTACTGCTTTCAACTTTTAATAGTTGTGTCGTGTTTTACGGAAGAACGAAGAATGTGAACTGTGAAGTACCGTGCACTATAGACTATCTTAGGCTATAGCTATACAAATACGAGTAAGTTTCGAGGTAACTAGATATAGACTACGTAGCTTTTTTTGGATAGAAATGAAGAACTACAAAACTTTCTAAATTGTTTCTGTTGAGAGGTTTTTATTTTGTGATTGATCAGATTTAAAAACGAGTTGAAGTGGAGTAATTTAGAGAAAATCGTAGCCTACTCTAACTTGTATTTATGTTCCTTCAAAGTGCCTACTAACTTTACCCTGGAACAGTAAACTTGTTGAAAGTTACACTATCGGTAAGCATTCGTGAATTTTACGACTGATTTAAAAAAATATTTATGGCAGTTGAGGGCGATAGGCTAAACTTTTACTGATTAATATATGGTCTATTCTCTATTGTAGGCTATCTAAAAACATTTTATTATACAATATAGGCCAAGTTATTTTGACTTCTGTTTACCTTTATGCAAGTTACTATATTCGATATAACTTTAAGGCTTTCCAGTGTGAATGAAAGTTGAAAATATGAGAAAGATGAGAAAAGAATATTGACAGTCCGTTTTCAATGCAGAGCTCTCACCTTCAAAATCATTAAGTTTATTAGGCTCATTTTTTCGTATTGATCTTCATCTGAAAGCAAGTCAGAAGATGGTTCGCATGGCTGTCTTCTGTACCTCAATTCTCAATAAGATGAAATGTGATCATCTTCACCAGTGGCGGATCCAGGATTTGCGGGGCCCTGGGCAAATTACTTTGATGGGGCCTTACTTACCTAATGGGGTCTGGGGGTCCTCACCCATTATTTTTTGAAAAAATTAGCCCTTATAATGCGTTTTAAGCCGTTTTTTAAAAACTTGAAATCTTCAATATTGAGATTTTCTCAATTTTTTTTGTTTTGATACGATACTGCATTTAGTGATGCACAATATGATATGTATATCTAAATTCTTGATAAATTAACCATTTGTGAGTGTGATTGAGAGGGGGGGGGGGGTACTAATTTTGTAGATAATTTCTGTTTTTCCATAGGAAGTGGGAGGTAACTACCGTATTTAAGAAGAATTTGAGTCTGAAGGGCAGAAAATTAAATTTTATGGAAAAAGGGGGATAAACAAATTTTGAACTTTCTTGTTAATGGATAATTTTCACTTTTTATTATTGGAGGTGCTTATTGAGAGCTGAAAATGCAAAGCAAATCTTTTTTGGGTATGTAGGGTGATTTCTAGGGGTGTAATAAATTTTGAATTTTTAAGATATTGAATTTTGCTGTTTTTATCATTAATTTTTTTTGTAGATTAGGTTACGTCTTGGAGACTCCAGTTAAGGTATAAGACAAGTCAGATCAACAATTAATTATACACTAGATACCATAATTACTGTATCAATTAGTTGAGGTGAGGCTTAATTTTGATGTGAAAGGAACTCTTGAACACTATAAAAAACTTTATCAACTAAATATTTCTATATTTTGAACTCTTTAAAAATGCGGTAGCTTGTTGTAGAGTTTCCTACCAATATAACTAGGTTTTTGTTTGAATAAGCTACTATTGTGACTCACCAAAAGATAATCTCCTCGGCTTCTTGTATGATAATCGTGTACGTCAAGATTTTGTTTAATATCATTCGTTTTTATTGTACATATAATAAAAGTAGCTTCATACACATATAAGCAGGGTACAGTTAGGAGACCAAGTCTCTTGAACAACGGCCTGCATGAATCTAATCTACTCTTTCTATGCACCTAACCGCCTTCTTTTGTATCTTATAAACACCCTATCGAGGTTTTGTTTTGATGAATTACCCCATACTAAGGTAGCATACCTAATATGTGACAGTAAGAGCCCATGGTAAGCTGTAAAAAGTAACTTTTTGTCATTCAATCTAGCGAGCTGTCGCAGGACAAATACCCCAAATGAAATTTTACAACATGATAAGAGTCAACAATGAAAATTGCTTCGAAAGAGCTCTCGAACTTTCTTTGAATATATAATACACTTTTGAATGAGGAGAGCTGGGATACTGTTCACAGAACTACCAGTATATTAGATTTATAATAAATTTATTGTTGCATATTCATAGCGTCACTTTTATACTTACATGACTTGACATAGCACACAAACACACTTTCATACAGTAATAGTACAGTACGCAACTCCATTTATAGGCTATTGTTGTGTCAAGTTTAATACAATATTATAAATTTGTTTTCAGAGGTTTTGGAACGCTGGTCTGAAATTCGAACTGAAGAACTAGGCTACGGTACGGTACATACTAAAATTACCAGTATGTCTAGGAATGAAAGAGTGAGTATTTCTTTCGAATGATGTTATGAACGTCATCTACATCTAGAGCCCAATTTTAATAAGAAATACTGTACCAAAATCAAGTGTATACGAGTACCAAAATTCAAAAATTTGTATTACCAGTATTCACTGCTAATAACTAATTCAGATATGGCATTTTTTTAAAAGGAACACTGGTGAATATAATTTGTTGAGTAGTTTAAGTTACGTTTGTACTTCCGTTTTACCTATAGAGAACCACAAATAATAATGCTGAAGTGACAGAAACCAAAACCATGAAATTTGGCGACTCAAAGAAATTGTGGTAAAGCAAAAAGCAACTGACTGTGGTGACAAATCATGATGACTGGTAGCATCAGACTTGTGAACTGGACAACACAGTATGAGTATTGTTATCAATTTGTGCATTGAGGTTGGTGATTTTCTATTATGAGCTGTTGGCATGGTCCCATATCTGGCAACACCGCACTTTTCAGAGACGCCTAATTTGGTGGTGTGAACTATTACAAAATTTCACAAAAACTTAACACTGTAGTATTTATACAACTAGTGCAATAAGACAAATATACTAGCGTCTGTCAACTCGTTCTTGACAGTGCGCAGAAACAAAATTTGGTTTGTCTCAATATGCATTTTGTTTAGAGAGTCAACATGCACAAGGCAAATCCATAAAACTGCCAAAAATGAGTTGATAAGTTAATGCACTGCCCTAAGCAATCCATCTACTGGTACAGTAGAAACAATTGGTCTGGGCGCGCGGCCGTTTGGTAGTCAGCGTTTGTGCGGGGTGGAGAGGGGAGTGTTTATCGCTCATTTCTAAAAACATTTGTGTCTTCAAGGTCACCATTTGAGCCGTCAGTGGAGCGGTAAAAAGCAGTGAAGTGAGCGAGCCAACTTTTACAGGACGACCAGTAGTGACAGAGCCTAGTGTGAGAGCCGTGCGCCCAGAGTAATTGTTTCCACTGTACATTAGGATTAATATGTGATGGAACATATATGAGTAGGATCATTGATGAGCAATGCACATGCGCCGCAAGCAACCGCACCCTACACCACTCAGCGTCCCTTCCACTTAGGCCACGCCTCTCTGCTCCAAGAGTTTAATCATACATTACTCTAATGAGCATTCCTCTTGTGTCACTTCAGCTCGCACTTGTACGATTGTACGGGCATTGACGTTTCCTAGATGGAATGAATGGTTGTTTAAAGTAGACAGAAATAAAACAGAACTTGTTAAGGCGTTATAGGGAAATATTGTTTACATTAAATTCACATTTGATTCATTTGTGCAGTTCAGAGAAAAGCTTGGAGGCATATTGTTGAGGAGGCCGAGGCCCACTCAGGGCTGTAGAGCTTCGTATATATGTAAATGTTAACAATAATCTTGTAGTTTTTTCTGGCAATACTTTTCTGAACAAAAACGTTCAATAACTTTATAAACGGAAACACACCCAAACTTCATAAAACTACTATATTAACTAATCAAACTACATAAAAATAGCAAGCTGTGCAAAATTAGTGTGTTTTGATTTCATCAAATTTGTGTGTATTTCAGCTAATAGGTTGTCGAATGTTTTTTGTTCAGAATAGAATTCTCTACAAGTTTTTCAGAAAAATCTACCATTTTATTTTGCAATTAACCACTTTTTAATTCACTCCAAACTTGAAAAATATGATTTGACAAATTTTGTTCAATATTTTAAAAATTAGTGTAGTTACAGACTTAACTTATTTTATTCAATTTTTCAGCTCATTTTACATAAAAGCTTAACAAATTACTAGAAGAATGAAGGCACTCGGAAGTTTCTAAATGAGTAAATTAATGTGGTTATTGCTAACTTCCGCCATCTTTAACCCTGTAACAAAGCATTTCTTGAACTATGTCTCATTGAACTTTTTTCATTATTTCAATGAGTACGGTACAGCAAGCCCACAAAGTATTGGTAACTCTAAGCAAAATATTCTGTATGTACAGTAGAATGAATGCCAACATTGCAGTCACATTTTCTGATGAAATTATTCCGTCGTCAAAATCTATGGCTGCGGTATTCATAGTATTAATTGTATTGTTACGGGTTACAGTCTCTAAAATAACGCTGGCAACACTTTAAATTAACACTACTTTATTAACGCTAATTACCGACAATTCATACTAATCAGTAATGTCTTACACAAAAGAAATCAATCAGAACAGACAAATCGATAATGTTCAGCTGATAAAAAATTGTCAATATTACTGTACAATAATCAATCACTAACTGTTGAAAGGCCGATCTACTATTATATAGTAACTGTTCAACAATTCAAGGAGAAGCGTCTAATACATAACAGTTGAAACACTACAAGCACTTACGAGTCACAGTATAAACTGTTAAGTAAGCCTGAATAATAATCTGTCACAATATCTGCAATTATCACTTTAACAACAGACGTTTGTTTAACACGGTCTGTATAAGCGCTCACTGGTAATACGGTTTGTATGAGTGGAAACAGGAACTGTCACTTCTGCCACTTATTGCATTAACGATCATATCAACACTGACTAACTTTTAAAGAGTTTCTCCTATTTATACAATTTTCATAATCTAGAAAGAACTAGATATCTCTCCATTTTTCTACCAATTTCTAAAGTAAACAAATAGAATATTCTAGGTTCATCCAGGCTATTTGAATTGCCATGATAAGAATATTCTAGAGATGTCCCAATAAACCGCAAGGTGAGGGGATTACAGGAGTAAGAGCAAATAGAATAACATGCTGCTTAATGGTAACCGGAAATCAATATTGACTCTGGCAGATAATTATACTTCTTCCTCCTTTGCCTTGTCCACAACAATATAAATATATTTTTAGCCATTTTGGTGAGAAATTACTGGTATATCAATAACCGAATCGTCCCAGAAGTATTCAAATGCACATAGCAGACATATTTTTGTAACGGTTTGTCCTTTCATTTTACAGATGAGGCCTCTTCTATCGGAAACTATTTGGCAGGCGAAAGCAGAAAGCTATCAACAAAGAATAAACGAGATATTTGGCAACAGGTATTACGATAGTTTTCCCAAGAACTATCTTAGAGAAAAAATTGAATTTGCTCTATTTGGCTCACCACCTTATGATGCTGATCAAATAGATTCTAAAAGTGTTGAACTCATCAATAAACTTGTGAGTCATATTACTCTCAAAACGGAAGAGAGAGGCAGTTCACGAACAATATGCATGCTATACACATTTATATGTTTGCGTTATAAAAACAATCATGAAATCGATATTCAGGTACTGTTTAGATTACCCAAAAGTAGTAATACATCAAAGGATTGTATTTTTATCGACATAGCCTGCCGTACTTACGACAATTGGGAAGATTATTTAAAGAATAATCAATTACCTAAATGCGACATGTGTTATCCCAAGGGTGGAATTTACTCATTAAACAATGGCGAGTTCTTGGTTGGTTTTTCCAAATCTCCAGCATGTAAAATCAGCAAAAGCATAATGAAAGGACTAGATGTAACTAGCTCAGTGGTGGGCATTGCTGCCACAGGAATTAGTTTAGCTGCTCTTGCAGTTCCAATAGCAGGTCCTGTTGTGCTTGGAGCAGTGGGAACTGCAATCGCCTCCAGCACTTATGATATAGGACGGAATGTTGACAAGTTGGTAGATCGAAAAAAGCATGATCAATGCATCAGTTTGACAGACGAAGAGTCGAGACAAATGTGGATTAATGTCACTACTTCAACTCTGGGAGCAGCTTCAGTGGGAGGAAGAGCATTTGCGCAAGGAAGATCAGCAGTCAAATTGGGACGAATTGTCATCGAAGCTGAATCTATGGCTGCGCGTGCACTCAAGGTATCATCAGTTGTCATGAGTGGATTCGGAATCATGAACATGATAATCAACATCACAAAGAAATTCGAAACTCTTAGCATCAACGATATACAACAGTTTAAAAGCAGTTGCTTTTTCTTTTTCAATGCATTAATATCAGAAGATATTGTTGAGAATCTAGTAAGTAGAATCGCTTCCCTGATAGATACTAAACATTTAATATCATTTTCATCAAGGAATGTTAGCTTCAGCATTGTAAAATCAGTTATGGAATTCAATAGAAACAGCAACCTTAGTATATTACTTGGAATGGTAAAATATAGCATGGCATGGATGTTTTCTATTAGATTGTCTGAATTGAGCTCTATTGTAAACAGAATGGTTGAAACAGCTGGCAGAATTACAATGGGAAAGATGAGTGTGGAAGATAGTTTGTATGACTTGACTATAGCATTCAAAGATCTCTGGTGTTTGTTTGAAGAATCCAATACCACAGCAAAAGAAAAGGTGCGTGAACTGTTTACTTTCAACCGGGAATTTGGAGAACAGTTTATAAGATCAAGTCGTAGTTCTGCAAGAAAACTTTGTTTGTTTTCACTTGACGTTATTGAATACTGTCAAGTGGAAGACACTGACGACTATTTCATGAAACTCATTTTCTATATTATATACGAATCACATACATGCCAGGGCCTGGGTCCTGAAATGATTTTTGACATTGCTAATTTCATTTGTGACAAGTTGAAGCAACACTTTGATTCTGGACATCTTGCTTATGTAGTAGCCGAAAAGTTGGCAAGAAGGTCTGAAACATTCGATCTTGCTCGATTAAATAAAGAATGTGGAATTCCAGATAATGTTGATGTCAACTGTTACTTTCTTCTGCAAGCAATTAATGAATGTTTAGAAAAGTATTGTAAAATTAATTATGAAATGAAGAGAGAAATCAGAAGTCAACGATCAATATCTAGTAACAATATTGTAACTCCTTGTCAAGAAACAAAGGGTAAGGGTATAAAGGTCTATCTATTCGAAGGACCCCCAGACCAGGAGTCTCTAACTGACCACCAGTATTGGTGTATGGTTCGAGATTTATCGAGTTCTGATTTTACTTCTGATAACGCAACAATTCATAGACAGAGAAATTTAGTTTCTATTATTCCCGAAAATGAAAATGAAAAAGAAATGTTGGTTTTTTACAATACCATAAATGAAGGCCGTGTAATTGGTATTTTTACTATCATCAATATGGATACCTTCTCGCAATAAGTTTAATTTAGTCAAACTAATTCGTATCTTTTAATTGGCAAATCTTTCAATGCCATATCCAATGCTTTGTAATGAGTATCAAGGAAAATTCATCAGCCATGTGAGAGAATCATTTACGATTACCCAAATTCTGAATGCAACTGGTAAAACGATATAATTTTCAAAAACGATTTTTCCAGCCAAATATTGAAAAAAACTAAGTTAAATTGCATGCCTACAATGCACTTTTGATAGTTGAACTTATTATTCCCAATAATGAAAATGAAAAAAATGCTGGTTTTTTACAATACTATAGATGTAAGAGGCAAACGTATTTTGATAGTTAACTAAATTGCATTTCAAAACAAATAATTTCAAATTCATAAATGAAAATTCAGCCATGCTCAACAGCTAGAAAGGCACTATATGTTTTTTAATTATTTTCCTGGAAGCAGGAATATTACGAAGAAATCCTTATAGAAGTATTTAAATACATCTCAAATCTAATACTCAATAGGTATATTCATAATTCTATAATTAAATTATTTTCATTCTTGACTTGTGTAGTAAATGTTTTAATTGAGCCTTATTATTTGTGATAGAATAATTTAGAAGTTTATAGAAATACTTTGCCAACCATTCACCAATATTAATAATGTATAATATGATATATATTAATTATAAATTATTATATTATTAAAATATTAATTTCCATTAAATTTTTACAAATAGAAATATCATGGAACTTCTAGCCATCTGAACTAGGAGTGATGGCTAGCACAATTTTAAAAACAAAATAAAACCAGTCGAATCACTTCCCGGTGGTTCGGAACCCACCTAAAACTGTAGGTCCAACTCATCAATCACCATCATCCAACTCATTACCCACGCACAGGTCTCAGACCTATGTGGGATTCATCCTCCAAAAAAAAAAATAAAAAAATAAACTCATGAATTCGGCGATTTACCGAATCAATAACATTGATTCATTAACCAAGTATCACAAGAGTATTTTTAAAAAATGGTTTCAACTAAATTAAATACAGTTCTATTTTTATAAATTTTAAAAATCAAGAGATTAATAATTTAGGGCTACCAAGAGTATTTTACATATTTTTCAATCTGCCAAAGCTGGAGTATGTATATATGTATATAGTACCATAGCCGATTCGACTGTAGGTGACTGCAGACCTCAACGCTATGTTTTAGTCCTAAGAGCGTACTACACAAACGAGGAGTGAGGTATTTTGTGCTTGCATACCTCACTGAGCTAACAGAATTGTATCAGTATGCCAAGCTCACCGAAACAAATTCTGAAGCTCTATGCTTGATAGTCCACTCCCACCTTTACACAGGGTCTGGCTGCACAGGTGAGTGTGTATACTATCCAGCACACCTCTGAGCTACTTCCTGCGTCCAAGCCATCATTCGACAAGCTGGAGTATGCTATGAATATTGAAAATTAATTTATTACTAATAAATCAGTAGTTATCAGTTTAATAGTTCTAAAATTAGTTTAACACTTACCTAAATCGCATGCTAGTTTGTGAAGTAAGTTAATACTAATTTTTTTTTTAGAAAATAATTGAATTTTGGTAAACCTATGTATAATCTCATAATATGAATTCCCATAATATGGGAATTTATTTAGATTATTGTTGTGAAACAACATTTTCAAAAACAAATTTTTCTAAAAAAAAAAAAAATAGATGGAATGTATTTAAAATTAAAATGAACATTATTATAAACTTAAAATTTATGAAAATCCTTGTAAACTATAACACATTAGTTGTAAGTATTATTTATTTATAGTTTGGTAATAAATTGTACATTATCAATGATTTCTGCATTTCTTTACCCACATATGCCTTGACACAATATAAAATATTCTTCTACTGCTGGTTAATGTAGAAAGGATTAGTTTCAATTGCATAACAGTTCCGGAAGAAGAAAAAGTTCCTGGATTTCTTGTTCCATGACGAACTGCGTTGTTAATATTGACTTTTTAAGTGAACTCTACGACTTGCAGTCAAATATTCATTAAGAATAAGTACAATTTACTTACTCTGTAGGCCGAACGTTTTCGAATCTTTGAGATCCATTTTCAGAGGCCTCTCAAGAGGATCTCAAACGTTCGGCCTACAGAGTAAGTAAATTCTACTTATTCTTAATGAAGATTTGACTGCAAGACGTTGAATTCACTTAAAAAGTTAAGAAAACGTTCATATTGAAATAAGCTAAATTTAAACTGGGTTTTTTGCGGTTTGAAGAAGACAACATAACAAGAAGCCACATAAGCTTACCACATAGTTTTTTCGGAAAAAACTTAGTGATTACATGAAGAAAATGGATTAAGTGAAGTTTGCTTTATTCTGGCAAATATCTCAACAATTAACATGATTAGATATTTGAGATATTGATTAAACACAATTTTTCAGTTACGTCATATCAAATTTGAATCTCTATTTATTTATTTCAAGTACCGTACATACATAAAAATTAAAAATAATAATTTACCGTACACTTTATTTTGCAGTACAGGAGCGTAGCCAGGGGGGATATCGGGATACACACCCCACCAAATTTTGTAGTTATCTTTCACATTACTAAGAACTTACAGATTAAATTAAACAGTTAATACAAAAATAAACCTTAGTTTTATTTAGTACAAGAGTTTGTCACGGGAATTGCAAAAAGTATAGCCTACAATTTGATTATGGTACTCTTACTCTGCCGCGGCATGTAGTTTAGTGGGCAATGGAGCACAGTGCATAGAATAAAATTTTTATTTATTCTGTACTCTGTGCAATGCAGTGAATGCAGTATTTTCGAGTGGTGTTTGTCACTGATTCTTCCGGATTGGAGATATATTTCGTTTGTATTAAGTGCTTTAATTGAAATATCAAAGTATTTTTGTATTTTGGCGAATAAAAATATTATTATTATTATTATTATATATTATTATAAAAGTTCCTTTAAAATGCTCTAAAAATAATATAAATAAAAAATCTGGGATAGAGCCCCCGACCCCCCCTATCAACTGAGGGGGGGGGGGAGGAGGAGGAGAGAGAAAATTCCTTTAGACATAGAATAATTGAGGAGGTAACATGCATACAGGCTTAAGTCACAAAAAAATCGAAATTGAGTTGTGCACACTAATGCATTGTTCAGATAAAGCCAGATATATTTCTGATTGCCAATTCATGCAAAAAAAATTATTTCTCACTGAAATGGTATGTTAAAAAGTACCTTTAAATGCAAAACGGCTTATTTCCATTGCAGGATTTCATGCAAAACATCTTATTCTCAAACAACCAATAGGAGTGCTCCCATAGGTCACGTGACAGTTACTTTCCTAAACACACATTTGTCATTTGAGGTTATGCTTGACTGTTTTGTCTTATCATTTTTTAGTATAATATTATTTCCTCACATTTACTGTTTATACCATAATTTTTTACTTTGATTTTTAATAAAGGTTTAGTAGTGATCTGCTCATAACATTGATCTTAACTTTTATTTACATGCAGTTCACCTTAAATCCAAACTACTTTATTACATGCAAAACAGCTTATTTCATGCAAAGTTCATGCAAAACGTCTTATTGCCATTACAAAATATCACTTTTTTTAATATTGATCACTGCCCAAGCCCAAAATAGTATTTTAATTTCATATTTGAACACCACTTTTTTACACAAAAGCATATACAACCTTATATCATCACTTTGTAGAAGACTACAGGTTTTTACTACATACTGAAAATTTGCACTATTGTGACTTAAGCCTGTTTGTATGTTACCTCCTCAATTAGTGAGATATTGATTATTGACGGTGTTGGGGGGAAAAGAAACCGGGGGATTTTAAGAGTTTTGAGAAAATGTACTTTAAACTTGTACTATTATTGATAAGTAATAATAGCCTCTAATTTGTTCCGACTTTTGCGTGTTTTTTTTTCTTGAGCCGCGTCTCCACCACCCGAACATGCTCGGCGAACAGTGTTCGCTGGAATCAGCTGATGTCGCCAAACATTTTTTGGAGTTGGTTTGGTGTGGACGCCTTCTCGAACATTATGATCGATGTGTTGTTGTTCTTCACTGTTCGCTCATAGACCGAACATTTCAATTGAAATCACGAACATGTTCTGTGACCCATATGTTTAATGTTTGCCCGTTTTTTGTATTCCCAACAATGTTCGGTTGGTGGAGACGCGGCTTTACACTGACTGGGTACCAAGCCAGAAATTTACTTGTAGATACGTGGTTGGTTCGATTCGTGACTAACTGAATATTTTTTGTGGTAGCATTCATTGACTTCCATTTTCTTTCGATTTCTATTTAATGCTGTTGTCAATGTCCGCCATTTCGGGAATCTTTAGTTAATTGGTAGGACTAAACGGAAATTTAAAATAATTAATAAATTATGACAATATTACTGATCATTCATGTTCGAAATTAAATACACGGATGTGACTCAATAGATTTATTCATTCTTTTTTATAAAATACACAGGATGTGGTAGAATTTCCAACTTTCCCTCCGAACTGATATTGTTTTGCGCTTGGAATGGAAGTAACGAATGTGAAATCTGAAATGGAAATTGTTGAGAATTATTGTCTTACATTCAATGTATTGAATCTACATTTTCATGAGAGCATTAGAAGTGATGCTTAAAAAAAGCAATGTACAAAAATATTCAATGCTCTGATAATGTACATTAGAGCATTAGACAAGTCTGTGATGTTTTCCATGACGAAATACTTAATGAACAATCTAATATTAAAACTGACACTGTATTTCACTTTTAAATAATGTTCTACTCACATATATTGGAGATGTTTGAGGAATGCATTTCACTTCTGAAAAGAGGCTGACACGAAGCTTATTTTCAGAAGTGAAATGCATTCCTCAAACATCTCCAATATATGTGAGTAAAACATTATTTAAAAGTGAAATACAGTGTCAGTTTTAATATTAGATTAGACAAGTCACTGCTAGCAAATGCTAATCAGTTCTAATCTACTTAATGCATGCTCCGACATACCTGGTGAATGACTATCAATAAAGATAAAGTTATTATTCCAATATACTTTATAATTAGTAATATGCATCTACATATACGACCGATTGAGCAAGCAAAGAAATTGCTATTTGTATCCACAAAAGCTGCCTTCAAAAGATTTAGCACGAAAGTATAATTTTTCTCAGATTTGGGGAATTATTTTTATTATGGGGAAGTGATGGCCGAATGCCGTAGCAGGTATCTGTTCAATCAGAGATAAGCTACGTAACTCCTGGCCGCTCTTTGTAAGGGTGACCGATTGGCTAGCAAAAAAGACTGTTCTCTGCTGTAAAATCACTTCCTGGTGGTTCGGAACCCAACTAAAACAGTAGGTCCATCTCATAAATCATCATTATCCAATTCATTGCCCACGCACAGGTCTCAGACCTATGTGGGCTTCATATTCCGGGGAAAAAAATTAATTTATTTATTGAATCAACTGCATCATTTCTGAACACTTAAGCAGCACTGAGTGAAATTGTTCATGCTTTACGCCTAGGTATCCAATTATTCGGATTTGGACAAATGGAGAACGGACAGGGTGGGAATACACTAAAATTTATTAATGCTCTACCTAGGTATAGGAACCTTCATAGAAAGCATCACAAGCGTAACCTACATTTGTCCAAATCCGCGCAGTTGGAGACTGAGGCTTTTAACAGGTTGTTGTGTGTTTCGCATATGCAGGGTGTTTTGGAACTCTCTACCAATACTTCTAGGCAGTGTTTCTGGACCACTAACAAAAGTAAATATCGTAATAAAATTATTCTTAAATCCCCAGTTACTCACACAGCCGCCATTTTGTTTTTTTTTCACGCATTATTTTTTATTCGAACAACATTGAATGTATAATTTTGAAATTTTGCGTACAGCTTTATAACAATTAGAACAATCTAAAAAACATTTATTAAATTTTTCCGACATAAAAAAACACAATGGCGGCCATTTAAAGGCTTTGAAAAGGATTAAATAATTGATGGCTAATGATATAGAAATTTGACTAGAATAACGGTTTTTAGATATTTTTATTGCAAATCTAACGATACCTCATTTTTCAAAATTGGCCAACAATTAACAGAGATATGCTACTTTTTAGGGTGTGCGGTGGTTGGAAGCGAAAAACCCATATTCTCACACAGAAATCTGTCTGTGCAAACTCTTTTTGCCACCGACTGTTGACATTAATGTCGGTGCATGTGTACGAGTGGCTAAGAATTGATTGCGTTTAAGGGAATTCGCTAGCGTTGATTTGCGTACTTTCTATTTGTATGGTGGACAATTAGTCATTGATTGAAAAAAACACAATAACTGAGAATAGAGAGAATTAATATTTGGATCCGCATATGTAATGAATGAAATTAATAATTTCAGTTTAAAAGTGAAACAAATCACGTACTAACCCAGCAAACTTCTTCGTTTCCATTAAATAATACGAAAATATTCCAAAGTTCATTCATATAAAATGAATATTCTAAGCTCATAGTCACGTTATGCCGAAGCACTACAACAATAAGAAATGACCATCACATGCAAAAAGTAATTGGTTATATTCATTATAAAGTATTATTATCAATTTATAGTGTAAACGTATTAAGAGAAAAAGCAGAAAATGGAATAACTGACAAATATGAATAACCATGATCATGCGGGACACTGAAAAATTGAGTTTAGAGAGCCGGGAATGTCAGGCCCTTGTTAAGCAGAATCAGCACTTCAGACGAAGTCGCAAGACACAAATTTAGGCTAAATTATATCAGCTGAGCGTCTGGCCGAGCTCAACAATGTCAATGTATATGATGGCATTAACATATTTAGAACCATCAGCTAATTGTTTAAATCAAATATACCCGGCTGGTGTAATTTATCCTTAATTATTGTGGCTCGCAACTGCGACTGAAGTCGGGGCCTTTTATCAAAGATAAAATCTATAAAATTCTAGAATTTTTTGTTATTTTTGTAAAACTAAAAATTTAATTCAAGAAGAAATTGAATGTCTCCAGTAATGATCGAATACTCACTTGAAAAGAAGTCTTTCAACTCGTTCTCTGTCCAATTGCATGAAGTGATAATAAAGATGCCCGATTCAATCAATAGCTTCCAAACATTCTCTTTGTACGACTTTCTTTTTGCTTGGGAGTCTTCAGGCGAGAGGCAAATAGCATCGTATGTCCCTTTGTCAAATACTGCTTTGTACAGTCCAAGTGATATGACGTCATTACCGGAGATCAGATCTGCAACCTGCAGAACGACGAATTGTAAGCTTTAAATAGCTTCCCGGTGGTTCGGAACCCACCTAAAACTAGGTCCAGTTCATCAATCACCATCAACCAACTCATTCCCCACGCACAGGTCTCAGACCTATGTGGGCTTCATCCTCAAAAAAAAAAAATATTAAGAACCCGACTGGGATTAATCGAAATCGTGACGTTGTCCGTCTGTCCGTCTGTGCTCTAGCTCTTAGGACTATTCTAGACCCTTAAAACTAGGTATATAGCTTCCTCACAGTAAGATCGCCATTGATTTTGGAGGTTGGGGTCGAATACAAAAATAATTATGATGTAAAACAGATCGCCACTATAGGATCTACGTTAGTTTCGGCTAGTAAAAATCAAAACATTTCACAGCTAGTACATTTCGAATACAAAAAAATGAAGAATACAACAAATGTTGCTACTTAGCCCAATTATCCACTTTATTTTACCGTGCAAGCATTGCCATTTTTATTTTTGATTGTGTTGAAATCTTTTCTGCAATTATTTTAAATCGTCAAATTGAAAAGAAACAAAACTTTTTCAGGAACTGCCAATGTGCATTTTTTGTGAATCTGGAAGCATATAATGTTTAAAGAGGTCATTGAAGTTGAATGCTGAATATGTCTATCATCACAACTGATAATAATAATTATTATTTTATGTAAATTCGTCGAGACCTTGAATACTCCTTTCTATCGGTTTATTTTATCTTATAGTAAATACAGTACTAATTTCTGGGAGCATTGGGAATATGGGAATACATGGCGACAAAGATTTTTAATAAATTTCAAAACATATTTTTACTTTATATTTTGGACAGCTGTGTTTTTTGACTAGTAGAACCAAACATATCAAAGAGAATTAAATGATTATTTTCTTCCGAGACTGGGTGATCGAGTGAATGCTGACACAAAAGTGGCAGCCTGGAACGAGAAGAGAAGAGATACTGCAACCTGACTGACGGTTAGGTGCAAACGAACTCTCTGACAAGAGACAGTCATTCGCTCTATCTACGGCCGCCAACCGATGAAAGCTTGAAGGTATGTCGCCAGGGATTACTTTGAAAATAATCTCGCTAATGCAAACATGACTAAAATTACATCAACTATATTCACGACATTAATACAGAGAATACTAGCCAAACAAGACTATAAATCATTTGTGAATCTATGAATGTAAAGGGATAAAAAGTGGAAATTACCTGGTACCTTATTCCAGATAATCGCTGATCATTCATAATGTATATTGCCAAGTCAATTGCTTCCTGACTGTAATCAATACCAGTCAAATTTGTGTAGCCAAGTTTCGCCTGAAAAGCAAACATTTTTTACTGTCAAAAATTAGTCAAGCTTTGTGATGATTGAAAGCATTTTGAAGTATCTAAAAAAATCAATAGTACATTCGAAAACAGAATAACATACCAGGTTTATAAGACTCATCCCGTTTCCACAGCCTAAATCAATTATTGGTTCATCATGATTGACATTCGCATTGTCTTGAAACCATCTGAAAACAAGATAAAATCATCGCCTTCGTCCTACATGACATGATTAATGTTATTCATAGCTCATAACTATATTAACTGCACATACAATTTAAAGAACACACTTTTAAGTGGAAATTGTGACTTACGTTATGGCGTGAGTTTGTTACAAACAGGACGACAACTACCAAACATTCATCACACTCACATACCTCAACAAACAAAACTTCACTCACAAAAGCCAAAATCTCAATGTTTTAGAGCAATATGAAATCTTTAAACACACAAAGTAGCTACCTGACAATATTTTAAATGATCAACTCAACTTACACATACCCTTTTTTACAAAATAATCCCAATTTCAAACTTCCCGCTTACTCATCCCCACACCCCTTCACTCTTCCAACATCCATAACCATTAAACTCATGCCTTGAATCAGAGTACTGTGGGTCGTCTGACTATGCCCTTAACAACTGCCTTGAATCAGTGTACTGTAGGTCACCTGACGATGCCCTTATCAACAGAGAACAATATTGGGAAAAAGCATAATGGAGCACTGCAAACACCGCTTTGTGGAATGCCATATCCTAACTGTAATCTCCCTGTATATACTGGAAGTAATTATCCTTGTCAGGAAGACCTGCCCCACCCTGAGATGTGAGAAGTACAGTTACAATTTGAGAAATAACAAGAATATAGACCTCCCACAGCACAGACTGAAAAAATTCAGCTGCTCACCAATGTATTCGGGATCATATTTCTACAACCTGTTGCCCAAAAACCTCAAGGACATTCAAGATGATGCAACATTTGCTAGAAGCCTGAAGAAATATCTGATAGCCAGGCCTTACTATGCTGTCTCTGAATATGTCAATGAGCACACTTTCCAACACATCAAATGAAGATCAGCAGGGACTAATCTTCAAGAAAAAATTACGACTCCTCAGCCACCTGACTGTTAGGAGGACAAATACAAAACAAAACAAAGAGTGAAACAGCCGTCACGTCATAACGTGAGTCACAATTTCCACTTAAAATTGTTATTTTAAAGTTTTTAACTATTATGCTATAGAAAAGGGATGATTTTCAATCATTCTCCATCAGTTGTTTAAATACTAAATTATAGTAGAAGCGGATAAAAATAAGGAAGAATAAAACTGAAATGGAGGATGAAAATTTGGTTGAACCAGAAAATACAGAATCGGTAAATATAGTACTTGGTAGCCTCTTATGTAATCTTGTTCTCAAGCCTCGGTTTCCAGATCTTTATCCGTATTGGAAGTGCAACATTCTTTCTGCTCTTGGAGACTTCGCACATGCTTTAAACTTAAAAAGCGTTACTATTGCCTCAACTCAATGCATTGCCGTAAACTACATATTGGGAATACACGCTACAGTGATACAGTTATTTCAAATAATAATTCAACAACATCTAATAATAGTTCCACTAATTTGCAAGCTCCAATGTAAAGCTCTTAATAGCACTATTATAATAGAGCAGTACGAGATGTTTTCAACTTACTTCAAAACGTCTCTCAGAGTAGAATTGCCAAACCAAACTTCTCCCACATCGCCATATTCTTTGAAGTTTTCAACTTCCGTTTTGTAATGCTCCACCCAACTGTAAGAAAAATATGCTATTTATACTCAACAATAGATTAGTGTACCTTATAAGGTAATCCCTGAGCATAATCTTCAAACTAAGGTATAGAAATATTTAAAAAACAATTGAAAAAATATTTAGTTGATAAAGCTTTTTAAAGTGTACAAGAGTTCCTTTCACATCAAAATTAAGCCTCACCCCAACTAATTGATAGGCTATAGTAATTATGATAACTAGTGTATAAGAGTACAATTTATTGTTGATCTGACTTGTCTTATACTCCTTAACTGGAGTCTCCAAGACGTAATCTACAAAAAAAAAACAATGACTGAAGGAACAAGCCTTCCACGGTCAGAGACAGTAGCCAAGCGTTAAGCATTCTTCTCATCAAGCTTCTGCAATGGAATGAGATATCAATCACTTCCGTTGTACTAATGTACTCCAGTGAAATAATCGACTCAGAGAATCGATTTGGTCTAGATCTGGATCAAAGCCAAAACTAAACCAAACTCATTGATCCTCTAATTCGGTTGTTACACTGGATTACATATGGAATTGAAGCTCGAGAATAAAATGTAGACAACCCCTAAAAACCATCATGAATGTCAATAATTGAAAGCAAACTTACTATTCTTTTGTCCCAAGTTCTGATTCATTCAGTGCTGTATCTCTTTCTTCGTTTTCTGCCATGACTAGCAAATATACAGCAATAATATATTTAAAATCATTGACAGATAAAATGTGTGGTTTTACATTGCTTTATTCTTTCATGGCCTTCAAGCTATCAGTCTGAAAATTCACAGGAAATTATTCTGATTTCGTGCTTTGATCTCGTCGTGTGAAGAAATCAAAACGAATGGCACCCTTTCTAACTTTGATTATAAACAATAAGGATCAGTTTAATTCAGTTTGGTGACCACTCACTACCTTTAAAAAATGGTGTTTGGAGTATTTTTGTTGATATAAATATATAACCTAAAAATTACACGTTTTCATCATCCTCAGTTCGCAAGCTGATCACAAACAGCTGTAGTGCTTGTCATGTTGTCAAGTCATGTAGTAGTTTATGTTGCAAGAGAGAATGGCGTAATAAAAGATTTTAAACATTCTTAATTATTCTATCTTTTATGTGATTTTTACATTTGGAAGTTTTCAAACATCGCACAATAATTTTCGTTCAGTAAAAATTATTAAAAAGATAGCAATCAAATAATAGGTTGGTGTCACATGCCACCGGGAGTTTCAAAATCTTGTTCTTTTTTGCTTAGCCACGCTACATCAATTTTTTAATACATTATAATATAATGTATTAAAACATTGATGTAGCGTATATTATATAATCATAGGATACATTTACAAATTACATTAGAGGTCCAGCAAAATAATCAACAAACTAAATGTTAACAAGTATTTGAAAAATCAGTGCAGTAGAAGCTTTGCAAGCGTGTAATGTAAGCAAATGTAAGCCTTGTAAGCAAACTCATGCAGTTACAAAAAATAGCAGAGGTTTAAAATTAAATAATACAAAAATCCTCGCCCTTTAGCCTTGAATTTTTTTCGTTAAATATTCTTCAATTGTATTCAAAGCAATTGCGAATTAATGACATTTAGTTGGGGCGGTTGGTCCGACCGGTCTTTGGTTATTAAATATATCTCCCAGCAATGGTGTTGTCCGGGGTACAACTTCCACTGTTGGAAGGCTTTCTATTAGATTGATTTTGTTCGTTAAAAAAAATATAATTATAATCATATAACTGGTAATAAAAACTATTACAAAATTATATTTAACATACAGTACGTATTTTATACTGTTGATAAATGCAGTTTCCATGTCCCAGTGCGTTATAGCAACTCTTGTCACCCCACTTGATAAGTAAACATATTAAACCATATTCATGGTCAATTCTTATTTCTATGGTCGGCAAAGTATTTTTCATGTTCAAAAACAGATATTTTGTCTATTTTGAAGGGATACTTCAGATAACAAGAGAGTGCTTTTCGATAGGATTTTCTCATCCTACTTTGATAATAATTATACTGACAGAACAAGCTTATAACACAGAGGGATGTATGGGGCTCGCCCTCGAGCCAAATTTCTAATTTAACCCTTTCTTTGAATACCCTTTCTTTAACCCTTATACTTTTGAATACAATTTTAAGTAATTTTAGTAATAATAATAATAAGCGTATGGCTTTTAATGGTGGGGAGACCCTTATACGGGTAGTTCCACCTCACCGTTTGTGCCATGTTACGGGGAAAATGGTGGACCTACTATTTTATGTGGGTTCCGAACCACCGGGTAAGTAATGATTGGGCTCAACACAATTAGATGTCGCAATTCAAAAATCCATAAATATTTCAAATGCATACACACTAGGCATAGCACTCACCTGACCATGAATACTATTACCTCAGAATATGTATTTATAATTCCATATTCTGAGATATCAGTAATGATCCTGGCTATAATGCATATACTATTCTTGACTGCAGTCCACACCTCTCGAATTAAAAAAATTTCAGTTGTAAGTTGATTGATAACGTTTGTCTTGAAATATACATTATACTCTTGAATTTCTTGTTCCATAACGATCTGCACTTTGAGCGCCATATATGAAAAATGTGAATGACATGAGTAGGCCACACAATACTTTTTAAATAACAGTTATACTTACAGTTCCTCCAATGAGATAAGATATACATTTCACTTGCTACCTGATTTTCAGTCCAAAATGGCGTGTGTATCAAATTGATGCATGTGGCCCCATTACATAAATGTAATGTGTATCAAATTGATACACATATATGTTCCAATCATGTAATATTCATATAATTTTTTTTAATTCATTGTAAAGTGAATAAGAAAATTAATTTATTCATTGGTAAATAAATAAAAAATGTCATTTTTACAAAATATCAATTTTATTTACAAAGTTTAGTCATTCAAGTTATGGTACAAAATTTATTCAAGAAACAATAATTATTTTCGATCAGATTGGTGAGTTTTGAAAAACATTCAATACACATTCTTTTATATTGGGGTCACATGGGGGACAGAACGTTTTCACTTGCTTACTTTGTGACAATGCCGTACTTCTGTCGAAACGCTTGGCCAGTGTCTCGTAGCAGACATTGCATCTTCCTCTTGGCTCCGTAATTTCGACAAGTGTATGTCTTCTCACTTGAGGAACAGCTACTTGTCGAGGTGCCTGCTGTTCTCCCAGAACAGCTTGCACAATGGACTGTCGAAGTTCCGTGATTGACATTTTTGGTTCTCCTGACATAGTATATAGTCGATGAGCGTTGACTACTGAAATGTCTGTCAAGTGTTCAAATGCCACTTTTCTAAACCATTTTACACCTCGGCGCAATGTGTTGGAATATGAGGCTGCTTGGTCAGCTATATCGACAAAGCCTTTTATATAAAATAAAAGCCTTTATATAAAAGCCTTTTATACTGCAAAATTATATTCCAGTATTGTTGATGGCTTCATTGATATTCTTCCCCCCTTGATGCCACTTCAACCATTTCCGGTGTGGATTTAGTGGACAAAAATAAAACATTTCGTTTGTCCATCCACTTACCAACACAATATTGCCACACTTGAGTGATTTCATTTCACCTCTATTAAGCTTGGCTTTGGTGATTGCTGACGGATTCCTATTTCTATTCACCCTAAGAGTCCCTACCAAGTGAGTTCTTTTCCCTAGGAGTTGCTCAGCCAACTGAATGCTCGTATAAAAATTGTCGGTATAGAGAGTTCTCCCTTCATTAGATCAAGAACCACTCTGGTTGTTTTTGTTAGGCCACCAGGTGGTTCATAATCTTCTCTCCCTGTGTAGATTTTGTTGCACCATGTGTACCCACTTGCTAAACAAAGCTTGTATACCTTCACACCATATCTATGTCGTTTGTTTGGTATGTATTGCCGAAATTTCAGGCGACCCCTAAAAGGTATCATTTATTCGTCAATGGTTACCATTTCCCCTGGATCATACATCTTTTTGAACTTTCCATTCAAAACACTCACCAGGTTCTGAATTTTATGGATTCGACTTCCAGGTGGGCATTGCGGGTTATCAGCAAAATGAATGAATTTCAGTAGTAATTCAAATCTGTTCCTACTCATATATTTACTGACCTCATTTCTATACAAAATATTCGTTGACCAATACAGCCTTAGAGAAGGTTTCCTATCCAGCCCCATCCAAAGCTAAAAATAGGCGCATTTCTTCAACAGGTGTATCAAACCAAGAATTCAGTCTACTGCAATGGCCTATTTCCTCTAACACAATTTTTTTAATAATAAAATCATTTACAAATAGATTTGTTTGTGAAATAATAATGTCCATGATTTCATTATCAACAAATAGTTTGAAAAAATCAATTGGTTTTCATTATTTTTATTGTTTCAAACTTGGAAATGTGCCTTAGTCTTACTGATCAGCTTTTTGACACCTCCCTAGGGCTAACACGCGGGGAGACCCTTACGTGGGATACCTCGTCTGCCCCCCTTCAATCCGCCCATGAGCCGAAATGACTCTGTGACTTTTACTGCGACTGGAGATTGAAACATGACGGAAAAGAGGAAGACCAAAGCACTCGTGGAGCAATGGCATAGAGATCACGATTCGACAGGCAGAAGGGGAGCAGCTAGGATGTGAGAGACAGCAACAGCTGTAAAATATGTGTATCAATATAACTTACAATGTTTTTAGCTGATACACTTCGTCTGAACCAGATTTGGGATTGTCTTATTTATTTCTCTTAGCAAGCCGGGTGGGAGTCGGGACTTTTGTTTTTCTAGTAGGTACTTTGTATACTATCGTCCTGACAAAATTAAGCTTTCCCCTAATTTGTTAGGACACAAAACATTCATTGCCTGAACTACAAGCTTTTCAGCTGCTTTTTTACATGATTTCTACACAAGCTTGTATGTGGGTGATGAGATTAACTGATAACATAAATATTCCAAATCTAGCCAGGAATTGAAGTGTACTCAAGGTTCCGACGTAGAAGTCAAAGATTCAACGAGTATTCCCTTTGTTATATTTGTTTGCTAATTTATGCGCAACATTTTCAAACAATCCTTTTTTTTCTTGAGGATGAAGCCCACATAGGTCTGAGACCTGTGCGTGGGTAATGAGTTGGATGATGGTGATTGATGAGTTGGACCTACAGGTTTAGGTGGGTTCTGAACCACCCGCAAGTGATTTTACAGCAGAGAACAGTGTCTTTTTGCTGGCCAACCTAATCGGTCACCGTCACAAACAGAACCTACGAAGAACGCAGCTTATCTCTCTGATTGAACAGATACCTGCTACGGCTCGCGGCTATCACTTCCACTCTCCTCTTTGACTAATGGATCACTCTTCCTTCTCCTTGCTGTTCTTCAGGCGGTTTTTGTCTACACCTTGACATAGTAAGATTAATGTTTAGCTAATAAAATTACAGTGAACGAATGATTACACCTTTTAGAAATCAAGGCGTTTCTTGATATCTGAACAGAACTGTAGTAGCATACACAGTGACGAGCAATATTGAACTGAATTTTTATTTATTTATCGGGTTGCTATGAGCTGGTTGCTATGGGCTCGTTAGTATGTACATGTTGGATATCACCACACTATACAAAATAAATTAGTCGGAAAACATATAATAAAAGTTGAGTCCAAACAGAAAAACAATAATCCTTCACAAAGTTAAGTTCCTAGGTCATTTTTGGGACCAATGATTTTTTAGCCTATTATAATACTTATTGAAATATTACAGTTAGTAGAAACTCAATTACCTGGACTAGATATAAGCTATTATTTATTTAAATATCAAGTGAAAAAGTAATGTAGCACTACAACATGATATTATTTATTTTTCCATAGATTTGACAAGAAGTTTTTCTTTTACTTTCGAGATAATTTCGGGATGACAAAACGCATTAACAACATTTCCAAGATCAATCTTTTTGAAAGAGCTTTCCTCCAAATCACAAGCTGTATCCCTGTTATAATCACTGCAAGTACACTGTAATGTTTTTAAAATAGCTTCTACTTCACAATTTTGCACAAATTTGATGCAAGGCGATTCAATCAATGGTTGAAGTACTTGGATACTCTCATCCTTTGGCGATTTTTTTTTCTTCTCTCTCTTGGACCTATTTACATTCTGCACACACAGATTAAGCATGTCAGTGTTAGAAGCATCAAAGCTTCTCATCTGCTCAACCTGGAAAAAATTATTTATTTATAATACATACTTAAAAATTACAAACAATAGAGGCTTACAGCTAACGCCAAAACAAACCTCATTGAATACATTAGATTGACTTGAAACAAACAAGGAAATCACAAAAAAGAATTTAAACGCTAAGCTAACAAAGAAATAAGTCGAAATACATACAATAAGAGAACGGCATGAAATGGTTCTATTATTTCCTATTTTATAGGAAATTTAAAGGTGCAAATATTAATGTGCTATTTTTCAATAGTTGTGAAAGTTGCCGAGTAACACAAAACTAGCAATACATTTTTAATTACTGAACCACCATTTTTTTCTGTTAAGACATTATTGAAGAAGGTGAAAGTATGACAAATAGAGATTAAAATAGTGTATCCAAATACAAACCTAATTTGTAGGACCAAACAGTAAGTGAGTTTATGCAACGTTAATTGCTTTGTTCTACATTCACGTGATTTATATTGAGATGTAATAGAATAATTTATATGATAGAATGATATATAATAGAATAATAATAATGTACCGGTGGTTCGGAACCCACCTAAAACTGTAGGTCCAACTCATCAATCACCATCATCCAACTCATTACCCACGCACAGGTCTAAGACCTATGTGGGCTTCATGCTAAAAAAAAAAAATAATAAATAAATGGAAGCAAATAATGGGATTATCCTGTATGCTTCCGTATTTGAATTTTCAAATAAATAAGTAGAGAAAAATATCTATTTTTAAAATATAGTTAAATACTCAAGAAGTTTAAATAACAAAGAGAATATGCAATAATTAGCATGAACTTTCCACATTTTCCAAAAAGTTGATGAACTTTCGTTTTTGAAAACACTATAAGTTAATTCGCGTTTGGAATAAAAATGGCATAAAATTCCAGTCTACGAATTAAATTATTTTTTTACTAAAAAGTGAACCTACTGGATGGGAACCGGATATGTATGTATGTATGTATGTATGTATGTATGTATGTATGTATGTACTAAAAAGAATCTATTTTCAGACCATTTCTATCGATCTTATTCACTAATTGAGCAGTATAGACTATAGAGGACAAAATTCTCAATGACTAGAAAATTAAAAACTACAGTTAATTGAAATATTTAGAAAAAATGTGCAAGCACCAACTTACTTCATTTGGATTGAGAAGAAATCGTCTTCCTGAATCATCGATATTCTCAACCAAAGAACCAATGAACGTCCGAACCAAACATTCTTCTAGCCGTTTTTCATCATCGATTTCCTGAATTCATATTAATCATTCTATAAATTACAGAACTTTGAAATGAGCAGAACCTAGTAAGTGACAAAACGAATGTTACTGAACAGTACAAATGAGTAATTCGATCAACTGTAAACATGGGTTATTTTGACTTGAATATTACTATAAATGTTACAACAACACACTTATCTGTGAGTTACTATAGTTTCGGCTATTGTGCCATCAACAAATCTCAATAAACTGCGGAAACCTAGTATGGATGAGAAAACTTCAAGACGTGGTATTCATAATGAATACCTACAAATTACTATTCAAGCATTAGTCTGAATATAAATAATAATTAAATATGTTCAAATATCAAGTGGAAAAGGTAGTGGGCCTATAGAACTAAAAATAAATAGTAAGAAGAATCTTAATAAAATTAATAAACAGTGTTTACAATGAAAAAACTCAATTTATGAAACTCCAGAAAAGATGAACCCCAACTATAGAGAAAACAGAAAATTAATTGGAATTTGTAGAGTAAAAAAGTTTTGTCTTTTATCAATGGATTCAAAAGCATAAAGTACATGCATCTACAAAGCATATAAGTATATCATCAAGTACTGCGCAGACGAAAATAATTTTTGTAGAATTGAAAAAATGATAGAGGAAGATTGAATGACAACCGATTCCACCCACATAAGAAAGAAGAAAATCGACCACAACTAAAGAAAATTCGTTCAAAATTAAATGTGACTATTATTCATTTTACAATAAATTACACATATGATTAATTAATATTATAAACATAATTTATAATTTGGGTAGAGTTTTCAACAACAAAAAAAACTATCACAGGATAATGATCTACGTTCATTAAACTGCTATGCAACAATTTATAACAAAAATAAATGATAAATATTACAGAAAAATAAATTACTGCATAATTTTATGTTCTGTCATAAATGTTGATTATTGTGGTTTTCAAGTAAGAGATAGTATTTGATGAATACCAGAGAAAAAGTTTAAGATAAAGTATATAAAAGTTATTTTGTGTACATTACCAGTGGTACCCAAGTATTGATTGATATTGCCGTTTCAGTGTTCTCAACATAATGCCACCAACCATTCGGCACGACCAACACATCTCCGGGATTAAGGATAACAAAATAGGCCTTTTTGAAGCCTGAAAAACAAATTTATTTGTTGGAAGCAATAAAGGTAGCGAAACATCATAAATATAACATGGCAACAATGACATAAATAAACTATATAATCTATACATAAAAAATAGATTACGAATTACAATATAGGTAATAAATGTATGAATAGACCACGTAAAACTAAGATATTGGCTATGTATAACAACCACTTTAATTGAAAATGTGTAAGTTTACAAATTGATAATAGGGTCCCTTCCATGTATTAAAAATTGACTAAACCTTTCAAGCTGAACAGTTCAACACATATTAAATTCTGTTTTTTATATTAAATTCTGTCTGTAAATTCTTAGCTTCTGTTTTTACACAAAATACCTGTAGTTATAACGATTTCGAATAATACATTCTACGATCTACGCTATACAATGAATGCCTGCAATAAAACAAAATAGAATAACCTAAAGATTACATCGTGCGTAAATTTAAGCAATTATTAAATGTTGTGAAGTGGTTAATAAATATATTTTTTGAGAATGATAATGTAAGGTGTATTGACGTTCAGTTTCACTTATTCAGTTACCTTTAGATATTTAGGCTCAAGAAGGGCCGGATAACCAGATAACTGTTGATCCAACAGATAACTGTTCACCATAACCGGATAACCAGCCTAGTTTGATCATTTATAATGAATTCTAGGACGAACTCACCCTTATGATTGATTCCTGAGGTGAGACACTTATAATCTTTTATGGTTGCAAATGACAGACAATGCCATGTTTCAAAATAATGTAGAATTTTAAAAATAAAGCACGAACAGAAATTTCATTTCGAATTATTGAAAAAAATTAGTTACTATTTAGTCAAACAGAATAGATTCAATCTAATATTAAAACTGACACTGTATTTCACTTTTATATATTGTTTTACTCACTTATATTGGAGATGTAAGAGGGATGCATTTCACTTCAGAAAAGAAGCTCCGTCAGCCTCTTCGTCAGGAGGCTGACGAAGCTTCTTTTCAGAACTGAAATGCATCCCTCTAACATCTCCAATATAAGTGAGTAATTCAGAGACAGTTTTAATATTAGATTGTTCATTAATTATTTCTACATGGAAAACATCACAGAAAATAGATTCTTTTGGTCTGCTGCTGTGTTTATTATTAATCAGCACACACACATGTCACTTATTTTGAACGGACAACTCATTAATTTACAGTATAATACAATAACATTTGTTACTGAATATTGAGAGAATAAAACTATAATCATGAACAGTAGACGACCAAAAAGGTGCTATCTGAATGACTAAGACAATACAGTTTGAATTCCACTTGTGTATATTATTAGCGTACCTCTCAACGACTTCCTACAAAAGAAATTCACCTTGCTGAATATACTTGACTCTTCATAGGGTATTCTAGTCGGCTGTAAGGAGTCCACATCATCCGGAGGAAAAAGAATCCATGCCTTTCTAAAAGCAAAACAATGAAATCAGACCCCTCACCACATCACCCATGCAAAACTCTTTGATTTATTTTTAAACCATTCACAATAAACAAGCATCAAATTGAAATACATATATTTATCGAATGCAGCCCATTTACAAATAAATGTTCAAGCTTATCAAAACTTTTTAATCCAATCCAAATAGGGGGGGGGGGGGGGAGGGGGGGGGGAGGACTAAGCCCACATAGGTCTGAGACCTGTGCGTGGGTAATGAGTTGAAAATGTAAATGTCTTTTTAGTGCATATATTTTCTACCTATGTCTTTCAGGAGGAATGGATCGTACAGCACTAGGTGGTTCCTCGCATCGAAATAAAGAGAAAATCCTAAATATCTTTGAGAAAAGTTCATAGCTCCGGTAATGCTTTGTTACAGAAACAGAGATGTCTGAAGGTGACATCTATCCCTATCAGTCTACTCATACAGGAATCTCTAGGGCCTTCATTGGGTGTTCAATAATACAAATCAGTAAATATAGTGTAATTATTTAGTTATTTTTCAAAATGCATATACATCTCTACAAAAACACGTTTTCAAATTTTCAATTGGATTAACTTGATTATTTGTCAATAAATCAATATTTTTTCAATGTAAATTGTCGAGAATTCAATTTTGGAGCATCCAAAAGCAAAAAGCACCCCCTTGTTATAAAATCTGGGGTTAATGGTCAAAATTCATATTGATTTTGCACAGTTCTCTTGTTATTATTGTGTTTTGATCCAATAAGAACCAAATTTTATTACTAGCTATTGGATGCTAGATTTTATTTTTAGAATTGATTTCTCAAAAATTCAAGTAGAAAAAATAATGATTTATTGACAAATAATCAAATTATTTGACAGACTAAGCAGAAGAATTATTGAAAAGCTGTGGAAAAGTAAAACAAATATAAAATGGATTGAAGAACTCAAGGAGGATATGAGAGAGTTGCGCATAACATTCAAGGATTTGAAAGACAAGTCAGACAACATCAGAATCCTGAAGGACAAACAGACCAGACTGCAGATCAAAGTCGGACATAGGATGGGAAAAGTGATTTCGGACGAGGAAAGGAAATTGATTTCTGAGCGGATGAAGAGATATTGGGCTGAGAGAAGACAGAGGAAAGCCGGAAGATACTGACTACAGTGGTCCAATGAAGGCCATAAAACTATAATAATAATAATCAAATTAATACAAATATGAAATATATGAAGATTTTTGCGACTGATTCTGTTTATTTTTGTCATGAAAAAATCGAAAATAGATATTTATAACATCGAAGGAAATTATACTATATAATTTTTCTTAAAACCAATAAATGATACATAAATCTACCTACATGTGGTGCACTCTGGATAAAAATAAATGATCTGAGAATAATCAGCAGTCGGACAAATCTTAATATGCAAGACATTTCGCAACATAAAATCAACTATTATTCTAAGCGTTCGCCATGATACTTGATATCAATAGTCTTTCAAAGGAGTTCAACAAATTCTACAGCAAATATTGGTCCTTAAGTTTTAATTTTCCACTTGAATATAGAAAGTTACTCTAAGGGCCAGTACTTACCATAACTATTGAAAAGAGCCATTAGCGATCTGGTTCCCATCGAGGGAACATTGCAAATCGCCATTTTTCAAGTGTGGGATGAGACAGGAAATAGACCTCGTAATGGCATTTAAAGGAGAAATACAAGAATATGGTTAGTCCAGGATCAATTGCCTATTTGAACAGACTCGATAGACTCCTTATAGATATTGTGGTTGTTTATACAAATTTCTACTATATACCATTGACCGACCTGTATTTTAAATTGACTGTAATTTATTTTGGTTTATCTGTTATCTTGTTGAACACATTTCATGTCTTATATATTAATATTGTGCATATGTGCATGCCCATATATTATGTATTTTTCAATATTTGACATGATCATACATACTTGATTAGTATAGCAGATAGTATGAGATGCACACTACAGCAAAATTGCTTTAGCTTGTACCATACGTTAAATAATAATAATAATAATAATAATAATAATAATAATAATAATAATAATAATAATAACAATAACAGTAACGCACTGTGAAATAACTTTCTTGAACATTGTAAAATTGCATAGCTAGCATAAAACCTTCACAATTTCTATTTTAACCAGATTCTACTGTCTAAGCGAGAAAAGAGCATTACTTGCCATGGAGCTGAGCAACTAGATTGAGACCATATGAGTCCATGTGGCATGGCGTATGAGCGCCCTTACTTCCAAGCCACATCGTTGAATCTTCGCCTTTCAACTCTGGAAATCCAACTGATGCCCATGATACTGACTTAAAAAAGTGGAATTGATTTTAATCTATTAAATATTACTATTGAATATTAATTAATTTGAAAAGTGAAAAAGATAAAGTAATACAGTGTATTATAAACTTAAAAAACACTTTTGAATGGAAATTGACTCACGTTATGGCGTGACGGCCGTTTCGCTCTGTTGTCTAGAGCATCATCAGACGACCCACAGTACACAGAGTGTTTTTAAGTGTTTTTTAAGTTTATAATACATATTAGTGGAAACAAGATGGATCTTCAACATCATAATACAGTGTGTTTCAAAATGGTCTTCGGTGTTACAAAAATTCAGTGCAAAAAAGTATTTCACTTACAAAAATGCAAGTACTGTATCAAAGAGCAATCCAGATATTAAAGGTAGCTTGATGCTGAATGATTTCAATGGATGCTAAAAATAATAGCACCAGTTTATTTGCTTGAAAGATTTATTTTGGTTGAAATATACTTATTTACATAACACCTCTTTATCACTAAGTTAATCCAAGTTTTGTGAGCCACACATCCTTGAAAAAACAGTTTGATATCTTTAAATATATTGTAATATATATTATATTTCATATTTATACTTTGTAATATATTGTTAATATCAAGTCATGGTATAGTAAATACCGGACGAGTAATGGGAAGCATAGATTCTGTATTTACAATTGTAACCAACATGAGCACAATTTACAATACGTAGCGAATAAAATATTTCAAAGATAATAATTAACGAAAGTGACGAGTAGAGGGCATTTTATTTACCTCCAATATTGTTGGATGATTTTTGAACCATTCGTTCATATACTTGTAATCAAAATACATCCAATCTTGCATTATTTCTTCTCTACCTGTGATCGATAGAAATTCTTCCAGCGAATATTCTTTTATTTTACAAGAGCCTTCCCATTGGGGCACCTGGAAATTGAAAAGCATTCAAAGATGAAATTAAGGAATAATTTATCCAAGACCTATGAATATGATGAACAGCATCGAATTACAAAAGGTGTTCCTTCTTGAGGAAATGCATTAAGTACGAAAGTGAAAGCTACAGCGTTTGTTCAGAAAAGCTTGAATACAGTTTTGACGACTATTCGGTTAAAGTTTTAATATTCGACATAAGTGGATAAGTCAGTTATAAAAGTAGTACAATAATGATTTTCAAGATTAGCCTCATCAAGCACTTGAATAGATTGTTTTTAAGACGTGCTGAAAACTAGCTTTCAATAACGATGTCGTTTTCAATGAAATCAGTTCATCTAGTGAACTGAAACCACTTCAGAAATCAAAATAGTCAATGAAATCAGTTCATCTAGTGAACTGAAACCACTTCAGAAATCAAAATAGCTCGAAACCATAAATCAATGTGGACAAACCTTTGTGCAATCTCTAGAGCCGATACGGAAGGGTAGTTTCACACCCGCTAAGGCAGACTTCCAATCTTCCATGGTCCACTTTGAAATGAACCAGCTGTCTATGGCAGTTTTAATTACCACTGGCTTACCAAGAAACAAAATGGATTTCCTCAGCGTTTCAGGTGCCGGTAATTTTAATATTTCACATTGTGGAACATCCATTGCAACATTCGTTATTTATAGTCCTGGAACAATTTAGTAAATTGATTGAGACAATTTTGATCCGTGATTGTTCGATTATCAGACAAGTTTGACAAGATTATCGGCAAGTTTGATTACCATATCTCATCAAACACAAGTCAGAGATACAGCTGCTGTATCGCATACAGAATCCCTCAAAACAAAAAAATGGAACCTTGAAAATTTAAGCACTGTGCTCTATTTTGAAAAACTTTTACAGGCCCTGTATTACCTTATTCAGGAAATACAAAATAAGTTCCAGCGAAGTCCATAGGAACTTCTCCAGAATTACACGGACTGCAAGTTTTATGAAATAGGGCCCTGGTAATGGAACTTGTATGAGATATACTTCATACTTCTTCTCTCTGTTCAGAATTGACCAGAATCCTGGATTGACTGTGTCAAGTTGTTCAGACCTGATTTGGTCCTTGTCGCCTCAAGTTATAACAGTAAATTCAGGTGTGCAAAGAACAAAACTTAGAATCTGTGATGTTTTCCATGACGAAATACTTGACGAACAATCTCATATCAAAACTGAAACTGTATTTCAATTGAATATATGAATTTCACTTACTTTTATTGGAAATACTGGAGGAATGCATTTCACTTCTGATATGAGATTGTTCATCAAGAATTTCGTCCCGGAAAACATCATAGATTTTAACTCTGCAGGACCAGCAGACTATACAGAGAGGTTTTGAAGGTTAGGACATTGGCCTCACACATTAACTTCAACAAAACTTGCTTATAACTAAACCTTGTACCTACTTATGCTAGAATACAAATAAAACTACCTAACAAAGCTGCCACAATAACACAGAAAAAAGTACAAAGGATTATCCAGTACAAACAACATACATGAAAGAATCAGTAAGACAGTTATATAATAAAAAAGACAAAGTTAATCAAGAACTTTATATCAAGACTTAATCAAGAACTTTACTGAATGGAGCACAAAGTAAAATTCATGAAAAACATAACCTCAAAATCCAAAACTTCCAACCAGAACAGAAACCCTCACACAAATTCCGGTTGAAGCCGCGCTCTGGTGAGTAGAGGCGTAGTGTAGCATGAAATTATCTATAATCGATTGAAATATTATAATACTTATCGATTGATATATTTATTATGAATTATCTATTATCGATTTATCTTATAATATTTATAACCTGACTCCATTAAGCTAATGCCTCCTCTGTACTTTAGGAGGCATTGATTAAGCTCAATGTTATTTCTTGTTGCTTCGAGGTTAGGTTATTGATTTCCAGATTTTGAAATACCGGTAGTCATTATTTTTTAGATTACTCAGATATTGATCATTTCTCCTTCAAATATTTGATGAGGATTCAGGAACTAAGAAGAGTAATTATTGGACAATGACTAACGATAGAAAAATAAGTTAGTAGCTCACCGGTACTATCAAGGTACCGTAATGTAATTATTGATAAATTGCATTGAATGAGAAAAACAAATTTATTCCTAGATTTCATGTTCCATGACGAACTGCGTTGTTAATATTAACTTTTCATGTGAAATTTAACGACATGCAGTCAAATATTTGTTAAGAATAAGTATAATAACTCACTTAAACTGGCCGAGTACTTTCGAATCTATGAGATCCATCATCAGAGGCTCCTCTCCTAGATCATCATGTCAGTTTTTTGGTTAGAAGTGTTGTGGTTTTTGTAAAATTTATTGCATCTATATTTGTTAGCTTAATTAATTGTGGTATGATAATCACATGGACTTGGACACATATGATTGAATGTTCAGTTACTGTGTTTGTTATTTGGTTTGCTATTTTCGCTTTTAGTTGAGTTGCCATGGTCTGGTTTATCGTTTTTAAATTACAACAATTTTATTCACTATTCTTCTGGCTCCTACGACTATTAGCATATTTTTTAAACTGTCTAATATCTTGTTTTTCATGTCATTTTTCACATACTTCATTTGGTAAGGCATGGCTTTGTTTCGAAAATTTCTACGTAGAGACCAAGAAATAAATTGAACGTTTCTTGAAATGAATAGAATTTTTACAGCTGTGAATTCTCTTCAAATTTGTGTAAAACAATGTAGTTCCATTCAAAATTGATTTTCTCGTTAATGATAAAAAAGCCAAAATAGATATTATGTCTTGTTCACTTCGAATTTTTATAGTAATGCTTTTAGTTGACTTGTGTTTATCGTGAATAAAAGCCATGGTCTGGTTTATCGTTTTTAGATTACAACAATTTTCTTCACTATAAACTTTCACACCAGTGCTACATAAAATGGAGAAATTCTTAAGACCGGACAGATTTGAAATAGATCCAGAGTCTCCAAATGCTGCAGATGAATGGACGCACTGGTTACAAACGTTTGAAGACTTTCGCTTTTTCCGCAACAGAATTCACTAACACAGGTGACAAACTAAAAATCCTTACTAATAGACTATCATTTAAGGTATACAAACTTGTTCAGGATTCAAGAACTTATGAAGATGCAATAGAGGTTCTTAAATCAATCTATATCAAACAGAAAAATGAAATATTTTCTTGATACTTAATAATGACTTGAAAACAACATCAAGGAGAGACAATAGATCAATACATATCAGAACTTAAAACACTGAGTAAGGATTGTGTGTTTGAAGCTGTAAATGCGACTCAGTACAGAGATCAATATATCTGTAATGCATTTATCAATGGCATATCCTCGTCATACATATGTCAAAGACTATTTGAGAACAATACTTTAGACCTAGCAGAAGCTGTTAAACAATCTAGAGCTCTTTAAATGGCTCAAAAACAAGTTGAGCGTTATTCCCAATCTGACTACAGAGACCAAACATGTGCAGTCAATGAGAGTGCAAAGCAGGTCAGTAAGTATGAATCTTACTTGGAGAAAGGTGAGGAAGAGAGAGTTTCAGCTGTTAGAAAGAACATTTTAAGAAAGTTTTATTTTTGTGGATATGATAAACATTCTAGAGATGTTTGTCCAGCCAAAGAAGAAATGTGTAGAAAATGCAATAAGAAAGGCAACAAGAATGTGTAAGAGTTCTGATCCAAGACAACTCAAAACAAATTCAAAGAGTTCTGGAACATCAGCAGCTTTGTTAGCTACTACAACTAACAAACCATTATTAAAGAACTCTTTAGTTGAGGCAAAAGTGAATGGTCTGACTGCAAACAGCCTAATAGATACTGGAAGTACATCAAGCTTCATCAATTTGGGTTTTGTTCAAACAAACAAAATTAAAATGTTTAGAGAAAGTGGACAAGTATTGCTAGCTGCTTCTGGTTTGAAATCTCATGTACATGGATTTGTTAAGATTAATTTAAGTTTACTGGGTCACAATTACAATGACTTAAAGCTATCAGTTCTTGAAGACCTATGTACTGATGTACTTATTGGACATGATGTAATGAGACATCATTCAAATGTACAAGTTTGGTTTGGCGGCAAGAAACCAACTCTGATGGTGTGCTCTTGTGCCAATGTTGAACCACCAAGACTATTCAGTAATTTAACCACAGATTGTAAACCAATAGCTACTAAGTCACGAAGATATTCAGAAGAGGATATGACATTTATAAAACAAGACTTTGACAGATTATTGGCTGAAGAGATCATTGAGCCAAGCTCATCGCCTTGGAGAGCTCAAGTGCTGGTTGTGACAAATGATAGAGGTAAGAAGCGTTTGGTTATAGACTATTCACAAACTATAAACAAATATACCCTTCTTGATGCCTACCCATTACCTAACATAGATGAACTTGTGTCTACTGTGGCTACATACAAAGTGTTTAGTGCTGTAGACCTGAAACAAGCATATCACCAAATTCCAATTTGTGATGAAGAAAAGAAATACACTGCATTTGAGGCTGCTGGACGGCTCTTCCAGTTCAAAAGAATCCCATTTGGTGTAACTAATGAAGTGGCCTGTTTTAAAAAAACATTGGACTGTATAATCAAAAGGGAAAACCTTAAAGGAGTCTATGCTTATTTGGATGATCTGACTGTCTGTGGAAAGGATCAAGAGGATCATGACAAAAACCTAGAGAAATTCTTAAGTGCCTTAACCAAATATGGTCTGGTAATTAATAAAGATAAGAGCAAGTTCAATCAAACTTCAATTACCTTATTGGGACATTAATTTAGTTTCACACAAATCCATCTGTCCTGATCCTGATCACTGCTTTTGCTCCCTGTGCCCAAGGATCGGGCTTCATTAAAGCAAGTACTAGGATTTTTTGCTCACTATTCAAAATGAATACATAGATTCTCAGATAAGATTAGGAGTTTAACACAAGCGGAATCGTTTCCATTGTCATCTGGAGCTATCAAAGACTTTGAAAGTCTTAAATGTGACATAGCAAACTCACTTATTACCCCAAGAAATGGACAAGAACCACTGGTGGTGGAGACTGATGCATCAGACATAGCTGTGGCAGCTACCTTGAGTCAAAATAATCAACCAGTTGCCTTCTTCTCAAGAACCTTGAACAAGTCTGAGAAACTGTACTCTGCGGTAGAAAAAGAAGCTGCTGCCATTGTTGAAGCTCTCAGAAAATGGAAACATTTTCTTATTGGAAAGGAATTCAAATTATACACTGATCAACAAGCTCTTTCATTTGTATTTGACAAAAAACATTAAAGCAAGATAAAAAATGATAAGGTGATGATTAGAGCTTGCACCATATCAATATGAAATTGTGTACTGACCTGGGAAGGATAATGACAAAGCAGACACTCTATCTCATGTCAATGCAGTACGCTGGGATGGTGCTAAGCTTTTTGAGCTTCACAAATCTCTCTGCAATCCAGGTATAACTAGAATGTACCACTGGATTAGGACTAAGAACTTGAATTACACCCTAGATGAAGTTAAAAGAATGACCTCGGCTTGCCAAACATGTGCAGAAGTGAAACTGAGGTTCCATCAATTTCAAGGAAGACTGATCAAGGCAACTGTGCCTTTTGAACAACTGAACATCAACTTCAAGGGCCCCCTTCCATCAAGGACCAAGAATCGATACCTACTAACTATGTTTGATGAATATTCTTGTTTTTTGTTTGCATATTCCTGTAAAGATGTGAGTTACTTATCAGTTATTGATTGCTTATCAGACTTATTTTCAATGTTTGGGGCACCTGCATTTGTACATTCGGACAGAGGGACTTCCTTCATGTTTAGAGAGTTGGCTGATTTTCTCCATAACTATGGAGTTGCCACAAGTCATACGACCCCTTACAATCCCAGAGGGAATTCCCAGATTGAATGTTTTAATTGTACTATATGGAGGACGATTCTACTGGTGCTAAAGACTCGCAACCTGCCTGTTACTGCCTGGGAAGAAGTATTAAGAGAGGCGCTTCATTCTGTAAGGTCACTATTGTGTACTGCAACTAACTGTACACCTCATGAGAGATTTTTCACTTATAGCCAATGGACTGTAAATGGAGAGTCCCTATCATCTTGGTTGACCACTCCAGGTCCAGTACTTCTCAAAAAAAAATGTGAGTTCAAGTAAATATGATGACCTTGTTGAGCACGTTGATCTTTTAGAGTCAAACCCACAATATGCTTTAATAAGAAGGAAAGATGGCTCTGAGTCTCAAGTAGCATTAAGGCATCTAGCACCTGCTGGATTTCCAAGTGAAGAACTAGAAAAAGAAAATATAAAATAATATGAAAACAATGATGTCAATATTGATGAACAAATGGAAGAACCAATAATACAAGATCCACAAGAACCTATAATACAAGATCAACAACCAGGGGAGAATCAAAATCAACGACCTAGAAGGCAAGTGAAGCCCCTGGCTTACTTGAAGGACTATGCTTGTTATACCCATTTTAAAAATTAGCGGGGAAGAATGTGGTAATGTGGTATGAACATGGACTTGGACACATATGATTGAATGTTCAGTTACTGTGTTTGTTATTTGGTTTGCTGTTTTTGCTTTTAGTTGACTTGTGTTTATAGTGAATAAAAGCCATGGTCTGGTTTATCATTTTTAGATTACAACATTAATATTATTCAACACAAGGTGTGAAGGAGAATGGTATTTTTTGAAAGTTGAAATTACAGTAAGGTGATAAGAATAAAGATAGACAAACACAACCACTTCTATCAGTCGTCAACATTCCCGGCAGGCATGGGGCATCAATTGGCACTTGGCAGTTTCCAATCAGCCGCTCACTAGCTGAGTGAGCCACTGATTGCACAGTGGATAATCGTCCCGTGGTGCAATTTTATCCCGGGTGATATTTGCATCACTCATGCATACGCAGATGAAGCTCGCTGATGCTTGAAGCCGCCCACTAGCAAATAGATAATATCCATATTATTAAACATTTCAATTGAATTTTTTCTGAACATTTGTCCAATATTCAGAGGAGTTTATTAATTTCATATACAAGAAAAATACAATTAGTAAAATGGAAGAAAATTCTCTGAAAGAATTTTACAAAAAAAAAAAAAAAATTATGTGCTGGGTTGAAGAGTCATTAAACACAACAAAAACATGAAATCAATTCTATAATAGATTCTCATAGCCTTATTAGTATACTATACTTTTGCATTAAAATTATATTATTTACTTGGGCTATTAATTAATCTATTCTAACTTACTAGTCATCAAAACGTCGCATGGACCTACTCCATAGGCAATCAGTCACATTCTTAAACTAGTTAATAGTCTTAAAGCGACTAAGTCTAGTCTCCTCTTTTATAAATTGAGGAAGTTTATTGAAAAATTTTGGCCCAATATAAAGGAAAGATCTCTGACCAAAAGATGTATTCATTCTTGGTGTTACCAAGAATAAACACACTCATGATATTTCTTATTGTAGTATTATGTGAGTGATCTATAAACCTATTATTTCCTGGATTTTTCTTCATATTGAATAGCACTGCATGAATAATAATAGTTGTCTAGCACTTAATAAATTACTTTTAATTAATAGTTGATGAGATGGGAACAAAGAATTTCTGAAACCTATTATGTTTAGAACTCGTTTTTGAACTTTGAAGAGTGAATCAATGTGAACAAAACTTACTGCTCCCCAAACAATTATAACATATCTTAAAACTGATTCAACCAAAGGCATAGTAAACTGTTTTTACAACTTCTGTGCTTAGAATTTTTTGAAGTTGATTGAATTAATATGAGTTTTCCTGATCTGATTAAAATGTAATAATTGATATGTTTGTCCCATTTGAGGTTGTCTTCCACTATATTGTACCTAAATACTTTATTTTCTCAGTTCTTTGAATAAACGGACAGTTACAGTGATGCAGTCTAAAGTCAGTCTTCTCTGGCTTCGTTCTCTCTGTTAATGAGAAAACCAGAAATCTGTCTTCCCTGCATTAAGAGATAGCAAGCTCTCCCTCAACAACTGATTGACTTTTATCATTTCTGTTTCAGCTGCAGCAAATATCTCATCCCATATGTTTACCTCAAATAGAATCACTGTAATAGAATCTGCAAAAGCTTTTAGGCCCTACTCTACCTCTAATATAAATTGAGCAATATTCATTAGCAAATATTAAGTATAAAATAGGACCTAATACTGTTCCTTAGGGTATTCCAAATTTCAAAGATGTTTTTTCACTGAGAAAGTTTCCTACTTTTACTCTTTGCTGACATGACTCTTTGCTAATCATTTTAGAGGAATACCCTTTCTTCCCATAGCATCTAGTTTCTTCAATAATATGCCATTACTGACAATATCTGAGGCTTTTGCTAAGTCCAGGAAGACTGCTAAGCATTTTTTATTATGATGTTGAAGATCTATCTTGTTTCCACTAATATGTAATATAAACTTAAAAAACACTTAGGTGGAAATTAACTCACGCTATGGCATGACGGCCGTTTCACTCTGTTGTCAAGAGCATCATCACACATTTCACTCATTTAACCCTTTTCAAAATCAGTGTACTGTGGGTCGTCTGACAATGCTCTTGACAACAGAGTGAAACGACCGTCACGCCATAATGTGAGTTAATTTCCACTTAAAAGTGTTTTTAAAGTTTTTATTTCTTATTATTCTCAAGTTTTTTATGGCAAATTTTGAAAGTTCCAAAACTGCTGCTTCTGTTTTCATACCCTCACCTATTTGTACCCCTTTGTTTTTTTTAAACAAATATCCCTTTTCAGGGCTAAATTCTTTACATGTCGACCTGGAACGAAATTTGGATGACATCATATGGCTTCTGCTCCTCACAGTAACGATGTGGCACAGAATTTGGCTTATGATCAGACATGGCTTCTGCTCTTCATGGTAATGACTTGGCACAGAATTCGGCTTATGATTCGGACATGGCTTCAGCTTTGGATGTGAATTTTGCTCAACATGGTAATGAAAAGGAACAGACCTTGACTATGGATTTGGATATGGTTTCAGATGGTGACCACTTAGCTGAAGATGGTGTTGCTGTCAATCTTTCTTCTTTGCAGTTTCAATGTGGAAAGAGTTTCTCCTCCATAACTGAATTAGAAGCAGCCATAAAACATTATGAAAAGGAACATTTTGCTGTTTTGATAAAGGCTAAAGGTGATAAATGGCCTGAAGGTCATAGATATAGAGAGACATTGTTATATAAATATCTTGTATTCTATTGCAAAAATGGAAAGAAGCAACACAAATCTGTTGCAAAGGGCATGAGGCCCAATGCTTCATCTGGCAAGTTGGGATGCCACTTCAAAATTAAAGTAAGTGCAAGTCATGGCCTTTTGGTTGTTAAAGAGGCCACATTGAGCCATACTCAGCATGAGCTTTCAGAAGAAAGGTTTTTACACCTTCCTGAACAATTACGCCTCACTCCTGAGGAGGCAAAGGAAGCAGAGCTTGTGTTGAAAACTGGTGGCAATAAGAAGAAACTTCAAGCTCATTTAATCGCCCAGAGGGGTGGTAAACCCGTCACTTTAAGGACATTATATAATTTATATGCAAAAGTTAAAAAGAAAGAAAGTGCCCAACCAAGTGACTTGTGTAATAAGGTGGAAGCCATTTCAACTAGAGCCAGTCAGGTTGAGATGGTTAGAAAAAGCAAGACTGAATGCCAAAAGTTTAGTGAGGCTTGCAAGCTCACATCAAATATCTCTTCTGTGTTGTCCACTATGAGCAATGACAAATATAATTATTATTTGGAAAAACTGAGAATGTTTCATGATTTGATGTCAAATGAGAAACTGATGAACATTGAAGAGATTTCAGGTGAGACACAGGCATCTGCAGATGTCGAGGATCTACCAGCTCCACAAGTCCAGAATCTATCTACTCCACAGGTCCAGAATCTACCAGCTCCACATTTCCAGAATCTACCTGCTCCATGGGTCCAGAATCTACCAGCTCCACAGGTCCAGAATCTACCAGCTCTGCAGTTGGAGTTAACAGCCAGTAAGCTGCCAAAACCATTAAAAAAGAATAGAAATTCTAAAGGTTTTGGAAAAACTGTAATTGGTTTACATCGAGGAAAGAAAAGGAAGCAACCTGCTACCACTCAAAGTGGCATCTACATCAACAAGTCTCCAAATGAAAAAGATAAGTCTATTTTACAAATGGTTGTTGAACCAGAAGTAGTTGAGAGTGCCATTTCAGGTGTTTTATTAACAGAGGATAAAGTTAATGTTATCCCACGGATTGTACCAATGCAATGCCTAAGGGATGAGAGGATAAATATTGAAACTGTGAGAAAAGAGCTCAAGGGTGATTGTGTGCAGTGCGATTTGTGCCTCAACTGGTATAATCAGACATGCCAAGGGGCAAAATTTAATCCCCAATCCAAATACTGGTTTTGTAGTAATTGTCGACAGGGATGAGATTGGATTTCCAGCTTTTTGTCTGATGCTAAGGGAGTTTTTATAAAAACAATTATATTTTATCATTCTTCCACTTTCATCATATTTATTATAGAAAAAATATTGCATTATGATAAAAAAATTCAATCCATTTCTTAGAAATATTTCCTAAAACCATGCTTTTTTTCCTTGGAGTAACAAAGGCAGATTATAATATTTTGCTTCCATTCCATTTATTAAAAAAATAGCATATGATTTCAATATATCTCTGTCTCCATTTTCTTTTATTTCTTTACAGTATCTTTCTTTGCAAATATTATTATAAGTGTGAATATTATGTGATGAGAAAATTTTCCAATTGTCTTTAAAAGTTTTAAATTTGCTACTTTAAATTTTTTTAAATAGTTTTCAAATTGAATTAAATTTTTAAAAAATCTGTGTAATTTGAAGTTACTGTCTTAAATGCACTTTTGGTGCTATTTTGAAAATGTCCTTCTGTATAACATTTTTATTGATGTATTTATTTTTATTTCTCTTTTAAATAAAATAGTTTTGTAACAGTTGCATAACCTTTTTTTTTTGTTTTATTAAGAAACTTGATAACAAACAGTAGGGTGGGGGTGATAAAAGGATTAATACATACTGCATAATGCCACCTTTTTTTATTTACTTCTACACCCATGGTTTATGATATTTCTTTCATAAAAAATGTGCTGTAGGATTAGGCCTCTGGCATTCAGTTCAGAAGTGCCAAGTTTTAGCAATGCTATCCAAAAATTTTTTAAGTATGTAATTAGCCCATGATCCCTACAAAAGTGGTGCTGTAGTGGCAACAGGGCCAGGGTCAGGAAGTGCAATAGAAAAGAAAGAAATTGGAAAAACCAAATTTATAATAATGGTGATAGGCCTACAGTTGAATAAAACTTTTTTATGTGTCAAATTAAAATGTACAAATGACTAGTAAAATAACTGGGTAGCCAAACAAACTGTCAAAGGCTAAGGTAAAATCTCAAAAGGTGGGTATAGTAATCAATATAGAAGAATACTGTTAGGGTTCCACATGCTAGATCCCCTCTAGCCGCCTACTATGCCTATGCTAAGTAGGTAATTGTGTACCAGTGATAAGGTTATGTGTATAGTCACAACTCAATGTTAATATTACTTAGTTTAGCCACCCTCTTCAATGTAATGTAAAGTTTGTAATGCTTTCAAATCCACTTTAAGAAGTAGGTCCCAGTGTAAGTACGAGTAGTCCTTGTGTGTATAAAATAACCATAAAGCTCCATTTCCAACCCCCCCTTTTTTTAATGTGTGTCACTCATAAAAAAGTATGTAATAATTTTCACATTTCAGCTTTACAATTATTAACTTTTCATGTGAAATTTAATGTCTTGCAGTCAAATATTTGTTAAGAATAAGTATAACTCACTTAATTGTCAGTGGATAGCGGTGTGTTGTTGAGTCTGTGTAGCATTGACCTGAATGCTGAGTGTTTGTGTTGTGTTGGATGATTGGAGGTCAGCAGATTGGATTGACACTCAGCATTCAGGTCAATGCTACACAGACTCAACAACACACCGCTATCCACCAACAATGTCCACACTGAACTAGATACAATAAAATACCTAGCACAAGAAAACGGCCACAAACACGACCTAATTGACAAACTCAATCATAAAATAAGAAACAAAAAACAAAACACCAACACCACTGACGAAAAATACATCACAATGACATACATTAATCCACAATCAAACAGACTAGCAAAAATCTTCAAAAAAGCCGGCCACAACATCTCATTCAGAACAAAAAACAAAATAAAAAATGCACTTACACTCAAAACCACACTGAACACAAACAAATACGATCTCCCAGGGATCTACAAACTGAAGTGCTCTGATTGTAACAAATTCTACATAGGACAAACAGGCCTCACATTCAAACAACGTTACAAGGAACATTTTCAAGCCCTGACATCAAAAGCTGAATCGAATTTTGCCGACCATATCATTCAAACTGGACATACTTTTACTGACATCAGTACCAACCTACACATTCTACATATAAAATCTAAAGGACACGAACTCAACACCTTGGAACAATTTGAAATATACAAGCACACCACACACAATAAACAAAACATTCTCAATGAACAACTAAATTTTAAATCTCACAAACTTTTTGATCACATTTTACAAAAACCACAACACTTCTAACCAAAAAACTGACATGATGATCTAGGAACCCACGCCTCTGAAGATGGATCTCAAAGATTTGAAAGCGCTCGGCCTACAGATTAAGTGAGTTATACTTATTCTTAACAAATATTTGACTGCAAGTCATTAAATTTCACATGAAAAGTTAATATTAACAACGCAGTTCGTCATGGAACAAGAAATCCAGGAATTTACAATTATATTTTTGTGAATTCTGGTACTGAATATTCAGAAAATATTCTGAAGTTTCTAAAAACAAATAATCCAAAATTCTTTCTCAACAAAGAAATGTTGCAGCATTGGTTGTAACTAATCAATTATATCTCAAGTTAATCTTTTTCCCTCTTAACAAAATATTTAAAAGTAAATCTCTATACCGATTTTGTTTAATAATCATAATTAATAAATTATATTGTATGTTTATGACCCATTCAGTACCTTATTTCCACGTAGAATTTTATTTTACAACGCAAAACTATGAAATACAGCTATGTATCATAATGATTTGACAAATTGTCTGCTACGAGAAAAACTGAAGGTCCTTTTAAAAATAAGTGATGTCATGTAAGCGCAGTTTATGTTCAGCTTCAATGGACGTTGTCAACCGCAACCCACGGGACAAAGCATTAGCACCAAATGAGATTACGTCATTGATCAGTCCCAAGGCCTTTTGTAGCGTAGGCCACACGCTCCAGCGATTGTCCCGCAAACGCAGCTTAAATCTGGGTTTACTACGCATGCGTGAGTAAACGTCGGTGCGAATATTTTGCCTGTGCCTCCAGGATATTTGCACCAACAGTATAATAGCAAGTTATTTAAAATAAATTAATGGAATGTATTATTATATTTATTATTCATAATATTATATCATTATAAACTATATTTCGGATGCAAAATGAGTTTAAATTATATTATAATGTAGGTAAAAGGAAACCAAAGCTTCAGAAGACAGCTGATCGTAAAATAGATCATATGGTGGTAGATGACAGATGAGAGACGCAGTGTCTGGCTCAAATAACTATAGTATACATCACAAATGAATTTACATTCAAAAACCGCTGTAAATTGGCATTTTTCAACGCAAGCAGGCAGAAAAAGGTAATGAAATGAAGACACGAAATAGTAATCAAATTGAATGCTGGGATTTGTCGAACTGGCATTTACAGTGCTCATGAAAATTCAGACCTATTGTTTAAATTTGGACGTGTAAACTTTTAAAATTGAATTCCAATTATGAACCTCGCCGATTAATTATTATCGATATTAGTTTTGATGCCAGCTCCTGCTACATTCTAACCTTGCTAAGGTTTGTATGCATGTTCACATTATTTTTTTAATCGACTTATCACAGACAAATATATGACAGTCTCAACCTTGTCCTAGAAGCTACGTTACCTTATATATTATGTTGATCATTATGTTAGTTGATTGCATATTACTTACGTCCCGTGCTTAAATTACTTTGTATGATTCATTGTGAAGATATCTGTGTTATTAATTATTTATGAAGATGAACTCCCTAAACTAGCAGAGAAACACTAGGTACTCTCAATTTATACAAATCGTCATTGTATAACATTAACATATCGAATTATCGATATACAACTAGTAAGAACGACTAAGTTACAGTTGTCATTCGAATGCTTTAAACTAGGTACTCGTTTATAGCTGTACAATACTTTGATAGTGGATTATTCTGTGCATTAGAAAACTAGGATTTGATGTCTAGCTGCAAACTCAGTTATCAAACTATTCTCACCAGTAACAACCCGTATCCAAGATTTTAATAAATAGAAAAACCATTTTTAGTATAAATGGTTTTAATTATTGAAGCTTTATTATAATAAGGAAATCGAGTTGATTAGAAATCAGTAGCCTTTAGTTGCCAATGAACGTATATAATGATGTAAGTTATAATTATGTGCTCTACATGTCTGTTAAAGTAAATACTAATTATCGGCCACCTGCCAAATATCAGCCATTTACATTTCTAACCTAAAAAATAAGCGTCTGGTTCAAGTTTTAGACGGCTGACGGCAATAGGAAATTATTCATTGGTTTCTTGTTTTGTTTTTTTAAATAACAATAATAATCGATCAGAATACAGATTTAGTAGGCTGCGATCTCCCGGCGTGAATAAAATTAATGTTGCCATTTTCTTGAAAATTCTGTTTTTTGAACGATTGCCTGTTCCCGTTACTCAAGGCGTTTAGAGTAAAAGGTGAGTTGGCTGAAATGACGTAGCCTGCAGTCTATCAGCTGAAAGGGACCGCAGCACATCTCGTAAGTGCAGCTTTGTCATTACGGCGTAATAGTTTTCAGTTCGACCCAGCTTCTGTATTCTAAACGCCTTGTATATTCTCACCGCGGACCAATCACCGATTTATCCTCAACCGGCTGAAAATTGGTAGAGTTATTTAGTTGAAATGAAAGTCAATTTAATTTGACACAATTTCTATTGTAATCAGCTTCAAGAAATCTCATTGTAATTATATTTTTTCTAACAATAATTAACTTATTACAAGTTTACATATTTCATAATATTGATAATTTATTCTAAAAATTAAAAATTTTCTGTACATGACACTTGATTGATTTTCAAATCTCTAATTTTTCCAGATGAGAGCACTAAGAAGAGTTGCATTTTTGGGAACATGCCTTATTATTTTGGGATCTCTGGCTTTGTATTTGATGCTAGACTTGACATTACCTCAAGAAAACCGGAATGTAAGCTAATCAATTTCAAATTTAAATTAATTTTCTTACTAGTATGGAATACGTAGAATTGATTCATAAATTCATTTCTTTAGGATACTCTAGCTCATCATTAGTGATAATAAGCATGTCTTAATATTCAGTTTTAATGAATTGACATTATCAAATCTCCAAGAACTATGCTCTGTTCACGGGAAGGAGAGACAAACCAAAACAAACGTTTGCGTCTGTGTGAGTGAAAAAGTGATGACTTATATCAGCTGTAGACTGCTCAATTAATTTCTACCAGTTCACACTGAATTCACTGTCGCAGTGTCGCACTGAAGACTCCTAATGCGGTTCGTAACCGGTACACTTAGATACTGCGCGTTAATTGTATTTCTGTATTTAATTGATTTGTTTAAAGTACATTCAAACGTCGTTTGCTAGCATTTATTTCACTGTACCTTCATGAATTTGTTCAATAATAGTTGTTATTATTATTAGATTAGGTGATAGGATAATTAGGATTATTGTTTGTAGGTATTGCTTCGTCCTCAAAATTATATTGTCTCTTTCGATTAATAATCTGGTATGGTTGAGTCCTCATTTACTGCTGTCAGAACTTTGTCTATTGTTCGTGTCGGTAGTTCATGATTCAAAAAGAAACTATATACTTTACGTCTCAAATTCATCTGTAGTATCAACAATGGCCAATCTGCGTTTTACTTTTTTGAATAAGTTTGTGATTTACCCGATCTTATATAACCCTATAAACCGAAACCCTACACACACACAATTTTTGTGTTGCTGTTTTTATCACTACAGACGTAATATTAATATTATTGTACTCGAGAATTTCTTTGAGATGTGGCCATAAAAACTTATTAATATTAAGCTATTTCATTAATATTACCAAATTTTATTGTTGTGGATATCCATTTTTCGTGAACTGCAGTAGAACTATTCATATGTAAAAACTTGCTGTGCAGAACTGACCTTATTTTGATTCGTGGCTGACGCGTTTCGAACTATGTCATTCTTATTCGGCAGACTGCAACCAAGCGCCGAAGAAGAACGACATAGTTCGAAACGCGTCCGCCGTGACCCAACAAAAGGTCAGTTCTGCGCAGCAAGTTTATACATATGAATAACCAAATTTTAAATTTAGATTGTGCATTGATAGAACTATTCTCATATTTCAGATAGCAAAGTTTCACCATGAGGAAGATACCATCATTACAAAATCTGAAAAGCAAATTGGAACTTTTGAGGATGCTCCTCTGAAGAAAACTGAAGTATTATCCCAGTTGGTAAGTGAATCTGTTCATTTAGAGTAGTCTCAGTGATTTGAGAATGGGGCAGATTCAGCTTGTGCTAACAAAAATGATTGATATGACTATATAATTTTTTTGCTGATGATGTCCTCATGAGTTTGAGAATTATGCGGGTGTAATGAAGTGAATAATTACTTGAAATATCCAAGGATGAACGGGAATCGAACTTGTGACCGCAATAATTTTTATAGAAAAGCGCTCCAGCCGCTTTCTCTACCTGTATCATTGTCAAAGATGTGTAAACTACATATTTATTGTTTTCTTTATTATTGATTGAATTTTCTTTTGTTTTCATTTTCATTTATAATTATTTCAAATTGTATAGTGTTGAAATTATTGTATTGTGTGAAGGAGGCAAAATGGGGTTACACCTGTTGTGTCCATTAATAAAATTATTTATTTATTTAGATAGGCTAATTGTTTTTGTTCAAATAAATTGTTACTTTAATACTGTTACAATGAATCTGATGTAAGTTTCAATGTACTTCGGATTTATGACAAACTCGACTTGAGTATAATTGGAATTATCAAGACATTCATGGTAATTTATATTTTTCGTAATCTCTGTTTGATGCTTTCTTATTTCTGCCAGAGGAAATAGAAGGAGATAAAATAAAAATGAATAGAAGTAGAGATTAAATAGAAGATAAATAAAGTAAAGAATTATGATTAAATATATCATAAAAAATCATGAATAATTTCCAATTCTGAGTGATCATTCAAGTACTAACGTCTTATGGAGTCCTAGCCTCAGTTTTGATGTATTCTGCTTTGATTCATATTATGGTATCTTCATATCAAATTTGATTTTGTTGGCCGGTTTTGTTCTACAATATTCGATTTTTTTTTTTAGGATGAAGCCCACATAGGTCTGATACCTGTGCGTGGGCAATGAGTTGGATGATGGTGATTGATGAGTTGGACCTACAGTTTTAGGTGGGTTCCGAACCACCGGGAAGTGATTTTACAGCAGAGACCAGTGTCTTTTTTGCTGGCCAATCTAATCGGTCACCGTTACAAAATTATGGTTTGGCTTTGGTCACCGATTATGGTTTGGCTTTGATTTCACAACCCACCACTAATTTGTATGGGCTCATTGAATTTCTTGAAAACATCGATGATGATAATAATAATAATATTGAGCTGATTAGCTTCCAAAAATTAATGTTGAATATCTTTTTCAGGACTATGAGATGCCATTCAGCTCGAAATGCAGCTCTCTTTCACCTGCACCACCTCATATGGATGTTCAGGTATTGCCCTTTGAATTAAATTTCCTAAGGAACAGACAAGATAGATAATTTTATTTTGAACAAATATTAATGCAACTCGTCAATTATTTTTTATTAGTTATGTTCTATCTGAACTATTTCCAAACAATGATGTGAATAATTAAGTTTTTTAATAACTTCTGGCAGCTCTCTGTCTCTATTTGCTGGATATTATACTGTAACGACGAGCAGATCTTGATGAATAACTTGTTTGATAACTTTGTTTGGACAAGCGTAGCAGCGCTTTATTTGCATAATGGACGTGAAATAAACAAATCCAAGTTTATTGTTTCTCTCTTCGTCTCGACACTCTTTTACTCTTATTCTTCAAATGTGCTTCTAGAATTTTCGGGGGTATCCTAGATGACAGCTTATCTGTTTTGACAATATTGTGTCACTAGAATGATCTGGAATAGAACTCTCTGGAACAATACCAATTTATAAAAAGTGCTTCACTTGTCAGCAGTCGGTGAGTCTTTATTCAGATCTTCAGATAAAAAGTTCGTATCGTGGCAGTACAACACAGTGCCATGCACAGTACTGTAGTATTCATATAACTTGACAGCGTGTAGCAGATGGGACATGCTACATCTGAACTCAATATACTGCTGCCAAGTTGTATGAAAACTACAGTACAATTGTAATTCAGTTTTTTTAGTGTGACATTAATAAATTGTGCTCAGTTTATTTGTTAGTTATTGAACAGTTTCTTAGACATTTATTATTGAGTTACTGATCGGCCTATTGTCTTTATTGACTAGTTTTGGACAGTAATTAATTTTGCTATAGAAATATTCATTGCTAGTTAAAGTTATTGAACTATTTGTTTCTTTTATTGATTTTCTTGTGTGATAATTACGTATTAGTGTCTGCTGTGAGTCAATTGTGTAAATAAAGTTTGAGTGTTAATTTCAAGTGTTGCCAGCATTATTTTAGTGATAGAACCCGTAACAATACTTTTATCAAGATTTGATTATCTTCTACATAATTGGTCGTTCGACTCTATTAATAAATAAATAAATGTTTTATTTCTCTTCTAAAAATAAAGTACAATTCAAATACTAAACTTAATTCTTCTAAGACAAGAGAAATTAGGTACTCCCTAGATAATTCTTTTTGTGGAGTTACCAGCTAGAAAAGTTTTAATTTTATTTCCAAAGCAAATCAAACAATTGAAAACTTAAATCATTAAGAAAACATAAAAATAATTTATTCAAGGTACAGTCAAATAAAGAAAAAAACAAACATACAAATAAAAGATAATTTGATAATAAGTTGGCAAGTCAGGAATTATGTTACTGCATTATTAAACGGGTTTGTCATTATGGAATTCCACCGACTGATAATAATACGTGTGCCTACAAAATTTTAACGATGATGACTTATTTACGAAATCGCTACCTTTATTCTTATCTTAAATCAATGAAACATTTTTCTTTATCATGTTTATCTAATAACCACTTCTTCAACAAATTTTTAAATTTTCGGGGATCTCTGTTTTTTTATCTCCTCTGGAATCTTATTGTAAAACATATTGTAATCATATTGAGTTCCCGATCGTTGTTAATAATAATAATGAGCGTATGGCTTTAATTGGTTGTAAGAACTTTACGAGTTGCCCCATCACGTCTCTCTCGAATTAATATTATTATTATTATTATTATTATTATTATAACTTTGGCGTGAATATCTGTCGTTAATGAACTTATCATTATATATTTTTCTATCATTTATTATTGAAATGTCTTGTAAAAGCCTATTTTTAATTTTCAATAATCTGTATGGGTCTGTTTCGATTGTGTTGTAAATATAATATTCCTGGATTTCTTGTTCCATGACGAACTGCGTTGTTAATATTAACTTTTCAAGTGAATTAAACGACTTGCAGTCAAATTTTTATCAAAATAAGTAGTATTTCACTTACTTCTGTGAAGTTCACAGTAGTATTTCACAGAAGTAAGTGAAATACTACTTATTTTGATAAAAATTTGTCTGCAAGTCGTTTAATTCACTTGAAAAGTTAATAAATATAATAATTAGTTTTCCCGTTTTTCTAGATGTTATCTGTCTACGACGAATTGAAGTTCGACAATTTGGATGGTGGAGCATGGAAACAAGGTTGGAATGTTGTTTATAACGAACAGCAATGGGCCAAAGATGATCTTATTGTTTTTGTAGTACCTCATTCTCATAATGATCCAGGTATACAAAGAACTCATGATTCAACTCAATTATTATTACAAATTTTAATGATGTACTTGTGAAATACTAACTACTTATTAAAACAGTATTCAATATGCTCTTTAATCGTACCATTATAATATAGCTTTAACGAAGGAACTAGTTTACTGCCCCAGATATAGCATTTCCACGAATGAACAATTCAAGATTCTGACTACTCCCCCCTCTTTATTTTTATTAATTTCAAGTTCTCTCGCCGGGTCTGGATCAGGAACAGGTTGAACAGTTGAATTGTCTAGAATATCCTCTCACATTTCATAAGGTAATTGAAATGTAATGTTGAAAACTAATAATGTATTAGTGAAACGCTTGATCTTTATTAGGCGGTGGCTTTGGTGTGTAGGGCAAAGAAATGAATTGTCAGGGTACCTGTCGAAAAATTTCATCTACTAGAGCTTTAAATTTATAAGAATTATTTTTTACTGTAGGGAACCACTAAAAATAGATTAAAATAGACAATAAAAATGGCAATCACTTCACAAGAAGTACATTTTTGTGCAGAAATATAACTAAAACATTTCATAATCTGAAATATCTTTAGTAAAGGCGATTTCCTATCTTATTTTCTATTATCAAATAAAGATTTTAGAGTGAAATAATTCATGAAACTGTTTATCGACGGGCTGCGTTTCCTATCGCAACACCATCTAAAATCTGAATGAAGATGGTACTGTGCTATCTAATCTAGTTGAGTGTAACTATATAACTGCAGTTTTACTCACGTCTCTCATAACTCATTTTCCAATATTGACGGTTGAATTATTGAGAGCTTTCATCGGCCCTTTAAATAAAAACTTATGTTTTCAAATACTGGCTTTTTTGTTCCCGTATTCCTCGGTTGCCTTTCATATTTCGGGAATAGAAAAAAATTAAATTGATCAATGTGCATGGCCCTATTGTTTGATGGTCGATACACTTTTTCATGCGCTTGAACCAATAAATTATCGAAGCACTTGTTCCACTCTAATTGAGGTAGCTCCGAAATGTGTGCATTTTGAATAAGTGTATTTGTATAATGCATTTTGAATGCAAATTTTCGGATTTGGTTTGTCTTGAAAACCCCATACGGTTGACTGCTGTTTAGTTTCGGGCTCGTAGGAAATATCCATTATCTGTGACGATGTCATAAACGTGTTTTGAAGCATATTTAATTTCGTGAGCATTTCTTACGACCAATCGACAAGAGCCTTTTTATAAGCGATTGTCAAACGACTATAGCGAAATTAATCACTGAGTGTACCACGGCTACGATTGAGTTTTGTATGCAATCGGTGTTTCATCAACAAATATAAAATTAAGTTCATCGATGCACTGTTGCTGAGATAAATCCATGTCGAAGCTGTAAAAAAATAATTTAATATCAAAACTGACACTGTATTTCTATTTAATATATGATTTTCGCTCACTTGTACTGGAGTTACTGGAGGGATGCATTTCACTTCTAATGTGAAGCTTCAGAAATTTCTATTTAATATATGATTTTCGTTCACTTATACTGGAGGGATGCATTTCACTTCTAATGAGAAGCTTCAGCAATTTCTATTTAATATAATGATTTTCGCTCACTTAGACTGGAGATACTGGAGGGATGCATTTCACTTCTAATGTGAAGCTTCTGAGGCTAATGAAGCTTCTCTTTAGAAGTGAAATGCATCCCTCCAGTATGAGTGAAAATTATATATATTAATTAGAAATACAGTTTCAGTTTTGATATTAGATTATTCATCAAGTATTTCGTCATGAAAAATATCGTAAAGAAAAATAATTTTTCGAAAATTTTCAACCCGACTTCATTTTTTACTGAAATAAATACTGTCCACCGCAGATTACTTTGCCTCTGGGAGGAATGCATTCAATGTATTTTTTCCTGTTTATTGTTTCCTGTGTAATTGCTCTTTCTGTTTTACTGGCTACAATCAATATTGTACTGGCTTATAAGTGAGGCACAGTTGTAGTCACACTACCAAGTTGTTCACCATTTATACATTTCTCTTCTCCGTCTCATACTTCAGAGGCCAAGTTATCAGCGGTGAACAGTATCTCAAATCATTAGTAAACAATACAACTATAAGAGCGTGACAGAGTGCAATATATTGACGAAAAAATGAAACTTTCCGTTGATGATATTGTATAACAGATCAGAGCACTAGTATTGTCCATTACCAAAATAAAAGGCATCCCACTTAGTTTGAATAGGAATTGGAGCATTTGTTTTTGTTTTATGATAAAATATTTTGTTTCTGCAGGCTGGAAGAAAACATTTGAAGAGTACTATCAGGTGCACACTCGGAGCATATTTAACAACATGGTGACAAAACTCATGGAGGATGAAAGGAGAAAGTTTATTTGGGCTGAAATATCATTTCTTTCGCTCTGGTGGGAAGAAATCACGGATGAAATTAAAGCCAAGTTCAAACAGTGAGTTTGATACTTGCATTGATGGTGCTACATTATACAGAGTGTATTTCTTAATGAGGCCTTTGTTCTACCTTCTTACACTCAGGGTTGCGTCCTCAACAAAACGCCTCAGAGACGTATATCTCCTACTCCTGATACTGATTTGTAATGTTAATCCATTTATTACAAGTAAAGATACAACAGGCACAGCCCACTACTGCTTTCTTTACAAACTTTTAACTAAAAAATACAAATTTTAGGTTATATCCAAGTTCAACTAGAAATTTCACTTTGGAGTACAATTACTAATTCTTTCCAAAACAAGAATATTAATTTAAAAGATCACTTTGAAAACGAAGCTCTAAAACTGTTCAATAGTCCAAAGAAAGTGGATATAATTTATCATGTTAATCATCTTCTTAGTATTTCTCAAAATTATGTTATGGTTGATATCTATAATGAATAGATATCAACCACTTGTTACAACTACTTCTGTTACAGCTACTATGGTATCAGCAGTCACACCATTCTCAATTCCAATCAAATTTGATTTGATTTATAAAGAGATGGTAATTTCCAAAACTATCGATTCTCTGATGTTGGAGATCCATCTTGTTTCCACTAATATGTAATGAAAACTTCAAGTGGAAATTAACTCACGTTATGGCGTGACAGCCGTTTCACTCTGTTGTCAAGAGCATCGTCAGACGACCCACAGTACACTGATTTAAGGCATGAGTTAAAGGGTTATAGATGTTGGAACGGTGAAGGGATGGGGTATGAGTAGGCGGGAGGTTTGAAATTTCACCCTTCCAACATCCATAACCCTCAAACTCATGCCTTAAATCAGTGTACTGTGGGTCGTCTGACGATGCTCTTGACAACAGAGTGAAACGGCCGTCACGCCATAACGTGAGTTAATTTCCACTTTAAAGTGTTTTTTAAGTTTTTATTAAAGATTCTCGTTTAATGTAGTTGTGACGTCCAAGTTTTGTTAGATCTGCTAAACTAATATCTGGACGTCGATTTAATCTTAACATTACTTTACCTCATCCCATCTCTTCCTTGGTCTTGCCTCAAGCCTATTCCTGATCATTAGTGTGGTTGAGGATACGCTACCCATTACTCTTTGCAAAATCAACAAGTAGCTAATATTTAGAGGATGCTGTTATAAATCTGTTTTATCCTCTCCTGTCCTGTTTTATCCTGGCCTAATCTGTCCTGTTCTAAATTTGTCCAACTTCAGTTTGAAATAGCATTGTAAGATTGAATGATAGTTCTGTTTTAAATTCAAATAAAACAATGATTTAGTTGGATTAGTCAGGTTGAGGCTGCATCTGTCTGCTACACCACGTTTAAACCTCGCCTTTTTCAAAATCGTCAATTAGCTAATGATCAAATGATGCTGTCATGCATGCGCCCTAATTCAGACTGACTTAAATATGTTATAATACTCTTACCAGCCGAGTGCCGTAGGAGGTATCTGTTTAATCAGAGATAAGCTACAAAACTTCTCGGTCATCTTTGTAACGGTGACCGATTGGATTGGCCAGCAAAAAAGACTGTTCTCTGCTGTAAAATCACTTACCGGTGGTTCGGAACCCATCTAAAGCTGTAGGTTCAATTCATTACCCACGCACAGGACTCAGACCTATGTGGGCTTCATCCTCCAATAAAAAGGGGGGAAATATTGAATCAACAATAATTAGACTGTAGAAAACAGTCTCAACTAGCTTCACTATTTTTGAATCTTCAATATCATCTATTAGTCTTTAATCAGAGGGTCCTGATATGCATCTTTCCAAACACTGTCCCTCTTAAATGTGATGTAACAGTGATGGTGAATATGATAGTCATCTTTAAAACTTGATTAAATCAATATTCAGGCTTTTTATAACTGCATCAACCAGCTCTATCACTTGAGACTATTGCGATTAATTTACCTCCTCTATCCCATCATTTGCGGCCGGTTGCACAAAAGCCAATTAAATAAGAAGTTTAATGTCAGTTAACTAACCGTTGTAAGTGTAACGGGTTTATTTCTGTTGCACAAAGATCCATTAGTTTATTTTTGTTAACCGAACAGGCACAATGTGGCTACACTAAAATTTGATCAACAGCTGATTCTGAAGTTGAGAAAAAAACATGAATTAGAATCATTTCATTGTGATTTATTTGAATTATTATTCAACTATCTCAATACTATTATATTCTTAATAGATTTTATTCATTTTTAAATTCAATCAAATTTGCAGTTCTATGTTCTGGTACAATAAACATAACCTATAATTAACTTTTCAATTGAATTCAACGACTTGCAGTCAAATGACTGCATTTGACTGAAATTCGTTGAATTCGCTTGAAAAGTTAATAATTATTAGCAACGCAGTTCGTCATGGAACAAGGAATCCAGGAATAACCTATAAAATGTTTACACTAACGTTATGTTTGTAAATGTAATACACTAACGGGCATTAGTGAGATTTATTCATCGGTGATCGGGTGGTTAAATATCTTTTACGCCGGTTAATCTAATCGGCGTTATCGCTTGTACTTGTCCTTTGTGCAACTAAGTTCCCTCTATTAAGTTTAATTTCCATAGAATGACGTCATTCTACGGGGATTAAATTTAATTGGCTTTTGTGCAACCATCATTTGGAATGTCAAAGCTATAATTTTTATTAATTCAAATCTACATTGTGCTATTCTATTATTGATAATGTGATGTCTTTTACCCATAATTTTTTAGGTTACTAGATAGAGGTCAACTGGAAATCGTAGCTGGTGGCTGGGTGATGACCGATGAAGCAAATAGTCATTACTACTCAATGATACAAGAAATGATGCATGGTCATCAATGGCTGCATAATAATCTGCAATACAAACCGAGGTAAAATATTTGTCGCTAAATTTGAGCAACTGTATTAAAATCATTCATTATTTCTGTTCACCTCTAATATTTTCCCTTTTCAAATATTTCTCTGATAATTTTTAATCTATTAATTGGAATTATGAAGTATTATGTAGAAGCTATTAAGTTGAGATTCCTATAAATATCATATTAAATGTATATATATATTTTTTAAATTCAACTTTGATTTGCATCCAATTTTCTGAAGACTAGTTTTTATTTTCCCTGGAAAACTGGGAAGTACTTTTCTCAATGAAAATTATTTTTCGAGTAATTTAAAATATAAAGTTTATTTATTTGCATACAAAAATTTAAGAGTGCAACAGACATAGCCCAAATGAAATAAACTTGATACATCATATAAGTATTACAAAAAATAATTAATGTATAAAATTACATAAGAAAAACTATACTATGAAATAAATTACAGCAGCTGAAAAAATAGTAAGAGAATAAAACACTAAAATCTTTAGAAAACGATACTAGGAAAACATAACAGTTTACAATTTGAGTAAAAAAAAAAAAACAGGATCAGAGAAAGAGATAATTTTCATAGAAATACTGGGTAACAGTGGAGAGAACAATGGACAGAAACAAGGTCATTATATACTTGTATCATTCAAGAGCGTCCAAATAAATTCAACACTTCAGTTCAAGATTGAAGACATTCTATGGCAATCATGTTATTCATGATAATAATATCGTGGCTCTGGCTGGTTCAGGTCAGAACTCTCAGATCACATGAGAATAAGTTCAGGTCCTCTGACATGACGTAGGCAGCCAGGTTCGATATGCTTGACGTGACCTCCAAAACTTTTATATTCTTAAGGTTTATATTCTATTTCGCTAAATTTATTTTCTGAGTCCTTTTGATGTGCAGTTAAAAGGCCCCTCCCTGCAACTTATTGCGATAGAATGCAAAGAAGTAGAATAACTTGATGTAATACTACTAGAGTAGCAAGAATCTAGGTTGCTCTTAGAGATCGCTCTATCGCATTGAGTTGAACTGTTTGTAGGGTCCTGTAGGGCTCCTACATATTTTTGTGGCGCATAATATGGTTCAGATATCATTCTCAAATACAAAAATAAGTAACGTCCCTACTTGAAATATGAAAAAATATTTATCATAAACATGTCTCTATGAAAGTGAACAAATGTAACTTTTTTTGGTTTTCATTCTTACTAGATCTGCCTGTCAACACCGATGTCAATGAATATAACTTCCTTTAACGACAGAACTCAAATTTTAGTGGCAATGGACGCGTTTCTGGTCCTGGGTCCCATCCTCAGCGAAATACAGAGAATACCCACTGAATTAGTGTTCTCTGTTCGCTGAGGATGGGACGCGGGCCCTGAAACCTGAGGCCTGTCGTTACCACTCGGTAGATAATGTAAGTTCTGTTGTTAAAGCAAGTTTATATTCAGATGAATTGACTAAATATAGACAGTGCTTCTTTTTCTAAAGCAATATTTGTGTATAACAAAGGTTGTAAAAATCTTAGAATCTTAGTTCCGTATGTAGTCCAGTGAAATAATCGACTGAGAGAATCGATAGTCGATAGGTTAGGTTTAGCTGTGGGTTTGGTACAGATCGACCGACTATCGAGTATCGATTCTCTCAGTCGATTATTTCACTAGACTACATACGGAGCTGCAACCAAATCTTATATGCATCCGGGCTTCTTTTAGCCAGTTCATGAATCTGTAATTGAATTATGTTATATAAATTATTTTTATCTGCGACCATGTCATAATGTATACATTACAGTTTCACAATTGATGCCAAAACAGCTGTCTTTTCGAAATGCTAATGAGCTCATTATAGTACAGGTTCTACATTATAACACGGGTTCTGGACCAATCAGAAGCATTTTTGATGGAATCAATATCGTAATTCAATATTGTGAAACTATCAGCTGATTTGATCAAACTGCTACACCAGCTGCTTTAACCTAACAATCTACTATAACTTCTCTTATTTGAGATGAGAGGTTAGGTATCTCTGAAAGTCACAGGTAAAATGAAATTGTTTTAATTAAATGTATACTAGTGGTCGTAGATAAAATAGTGCATGCAACGATTTTATTTGGCCATTAAAGCACTCGTGAGATATTTATAACACTCGCATTCGCTCGTGTTATAACTTACATCTAACTCGTGCCTTAATAAGGGTCAAAATAAAATCGTTGCATAAACTACTATTACAGTAGTATTGCGTGAATAATGATGGTTCTATTATGTATGTTTTTTAGGTACAGTTGGTCTATCGATCCTTTCGGCCTTTCTGCTACAATGCCGAATCTATTGAAAAAGATGGGAATAGATGCGCTAGTTATACAGAGAACCCACTATTCGGTAAAGAAGTACTTGGCAAAAAATAAGAAACTGGAATTCAGATGGAGACAGATGTGGGATGATGTTGGCTCGACCGAGCTGATGACACACATGATGCCATTCTACAGCTACGATGTGCCTCACACGTGTGGACCGGACCCGAAGGTGTGTTGCCAGTTTGACTTTAAGCGGCTGCCCGGCTTTGCAATGACCTGTCCTTGGCGAGTTCCTCCTCAACCAATCACAGAGCACAATGTCGCTCAAAGGTAACTCATTTACTAGATCCTTGATGTAACTCACTTCTGGTCACCTGCTTCCCCGAATCATATTTCCAGTTGTCAGACTTCATATTTTCACACTAAAGATTCAAATTCTGAATAATAATGAAATAAATCTGACTGCGGTGTTATGTTTGTACATTGTCAGATCTAGGAATTAGATTATGTAGATTATTTCTTTGTAGTGGCGAAGGTGATATTGTGGAAGGTATCCATAATGAATAATAAGACGAAATTGTCATAACCACATTTATTAAAACTTAGAGAAACTAGTTTCGGTTGTTATTAATCTCACCATTATCAATCTCAATCAAACTAAAAAATTAATTTAGCTTCTGGCAGTAATATAGCAGTATACATTAAGCTTCTCTGTACTTTAGTTTTTCAGTTTGAATGTGATTGCTTATGGTGTAACAACCGAAACTAGTTTCTCTAAGTTTTAATAAATGTGGTTGTGACAATTTCGTCTTATTATTCATTATGTAGATTCATCGCAAATTTTCAAATTTTTCAAACGAGTAAAGCACTTGAATGTAATATTATTAACATTACATTGATTTGCAGACCTAGATGATATCATTTACATAGTGTGCTTCAATGACTTGATGTTACAAGCTTTATTATCACTTGCCCGGTGGCTCGGAACCCACCTAAAATTGTAGGTCCACCATGTTCCCCGTAACATGGCTCAAACGGCGAGGTGGAACTACCCGTAAGGGTCTCCCCACCATTAAAAGCCATACGCTTATTATTATTATTTACATAGTGTTGCAAATATGAACAGTGATCCAATTTACAGAGCTTCTAGGTGATGCATTTACATGAAAAGGTGAATTTTGGACAAAACTCGTCCATTCTTGGAACATTTGACCAATTATTTCTTAATTAGGTATACCTTGAGGAATCTGGTATTTGCTGCTGTTTTTGTTTTTTTCTCTCTTTTTTGTACTGTAATAATTATAAATATTAACTAGCAGGTATTACACTCAAGTGTACAATTATGTACAAGTGTACAAGAATACTCAACTATGTATAGAATGCTCAATTTATGTACAGCTAACTTATATAGAATGTTCAAGTATATTGAATACTTGGTTAATATATATGATAATTTTATATAGGAACTCATTTATTAATTTTTGATTCGTCTTTCTGTTGTCCGTTAAATTTCGAAGCTACCCCAGTCTCAATTAATTGAAATGCTATTCATAGTATTAGATGAACAATTAAAAAAATTCGATTATCTGTATTTTTGGACTCATCTTTTCATTTCTATGTAATCAATAAATTGGGGATATTCATTGGCTTATTCTCTGATTACAATTTTTTCTCCTGAATAAATCAATAGATTGGGAATATTCAATGGCTCATCTGATAACAATTTTTTCTCCCTAATCCAGATCGTTATTAATTTATGATCCCAATTCTCTTCAAAGATCTCTTACAAATTCATTTCTTATTTCTCCTCATCGTTTATGAATAAAGTCTATTACTGTAAAAAAATATTATAATAATTGCCCTTCATTTACGAATATTATTTATTTATTTATTAAGAAATCGTCACAGCACATCATAATCTGGGATGTCTCCCATTTGACTTGTGATTTGTCAAAGTACTATTTCTAAAATTAAGATTCAAAAATAAAGTATATAAACTGAAACGATGAATTGAAACTATAAATTTATAGCTCAAGTCAAATTATCACAATAAAAAAACACATACTTGTAATCTACAATGCTCTACATCGTAATTTAATCGTATTAATTTAATGTCCTGTACTAGAATTTTATCTGCTTCTCAAAATGGGAAATCACTTTTCCTAAACAGCTTTAAAATTGTATTCAGTTTAATTGTCAGTATATGAAATTCTTTATCTACAAGAGCACATATATGAAAAAGTACTGTAGATCTCCAAAAGTTCTACACCTGTCCATAAAAGCTTGAATCATTAGCTTTCATTTTCACGCATGCAAATGATATTAATAATCAAATCAATCAAAAATGGTTTTATTTCTCCTTCAACAAATACAATAAATATATTATAAATATAATAAATATATTAATTTATATATTTTATAAAATATATTGACTTGATACTTTCGCTGCTCGTTTGTTTAATTTTTTATTTTAAGTGTATTTCTGTCAAATTCTAAATACTGTGAGATATATTTCCATTTCCAGGGCCACAATGCTGCTAGACCAATACAGAAAAAAAGCTCAACTCTATCAAACAAACGTACTCCTTGTACCACTTGGAGATGATTTCAGGTACGATCATTCAACTGAATGGGACGCTCAGATGAAGAACTATCAAAGATTATTTGATTATATGAATAACAATCCATCTTTAAATGTAAAGGTATGGGGCTTTCAAGATATTCCGTTGCTTTCTTGCTTCTACATCTAGGCTGGAAAAATTGCCTGATAGTTAATACAGTGTATTCATTGTATCTGTACTCTATTCACGGAAACAGGAGACAACCAAAACAAACGTTTACATTTGTGTGAGTGAAAAAAAGTGATGACTCTTATCAGCTGTAGACCGATTGATTAATTTCTACCAGTTCACACTGAGTTCAGTGTCACAGTCGCTGCCACAGGTACCAGTTCACTTATGTAATGAACGTTAATTTATTGTATTTCTGTAGTTAGTTGTGAATCGGTCTTGTTGTTCGAAGATACACTTTCACACGCGCATCGTTGTTTACATAGTCTCTCCTTTCCGTGAATAGAGTATAGTTCATAATTTCTCTTTTATCTTCTTATATTTTTCTTGAACCAATCAGTTTTTTATGAAATGCCATTCATTTTAAAAATAAATTATTCTTGGATATAATCCTTCTAATTCATAATATTAATGGTTAGGTTCTTGGGAGTTTTACCGGTGTCTGGTGAATGTTACCGGTGGCGTCTGATTGGTCTATTCAAATTTCTGGACGTCTATGAATTTGAATTGACCAATCAGACGCCACCCGTAACATTTACCGGTAAATGAGAAGGCTCCCTTGAACGCAACCATTAAAAAACTCATCAATTTTCATTAGATTTGAAAAGTTGAAAGTGGCATTAAAAGATACCGTAAATCATGTTTGTCTTTTTTTTTTTTTTTTTGAGTATGATGCCCACATAGGTCTGAGACCTGTGCGTGGGTAATGAGTTGGATGATGGTGATTTATGAGTTGGACCTACAGTTTTAAGTGGGTTCCGAACCACCGGGAAGTGATTTTCAGCAGAGAACAGTGTCTTTTTTGCTGGCCAATCTAATCGGTCACCGTTACAAACAGGACCTATTTAAACCAAAATTTACAGAAATTTCAATGTCTTCCTATCTTTCGTTATTGAAGATTGTATAACATTCCATTTTCATTCCAGGCTCAATTCGGTACATTAAGGGATTATTTTGATGCATTAAAGACGAAGATGCCTTACAACAAGTTTCCTACATTATCGGGAGACTTTTTCACATACGCTGACCGTGATGATCACTATTGGAGTGGTTACTACACATCTAGACCGTTCTATAAAAGATTAGATCGCGTTTTAATTTCTTATCTGAGGTAAGATTACCTTCTTATTCTAGAAAGCATGATTCTGTGTTAATTTTTATCATTAACTAGTAGCTTTTGTCATTCACTGGAAGGCACGAATTGCTTTTGAGTTGAAAATGTTGTCTTAATTTGGTGTCAATTGTTGATCATGTGTTTTGTTTTATATCTGATTACTCAGAACTCTATACCAACTTCAAAACAAAATAGGGGTGGTGATTGGTCATGCGGTGAGCGTGGTGTTCAAGTGATCGTGATGTTCAGTCACGACCGCTCAAGACTGCGCTTGGATGGGTGACCGTGCTTCAATGACTTGATGTTATAAGCTTTATTATCACTTACCCGGTGGTTCGGAACCCACCTAAAATTGTAGGTCCACCATGTTCCCCGTAACATGGCTCAAACGGCGAGGTGGAACTACCCGTAAGGGTCTCCCCACCATTAAAAGCCATACGCTTATTATTATTATTATTATTAAAACAAAATAACAGAGTATAATTATTCAGCTAAATCCTAATCTAGATAATCTGGCCGAGGCTTCGTTGCCTGTCCGTGAGAATGAGCTGCCTTTTCATCTTGATCTAAAAACTAAATTTTTGAAAAAGATAAAAATTAAGATGGAAAGATGAAAAAGGACTTGTAGGAAAAGTAGAATAGAAAGAAAATTATGAATAGCAAACAACTATTGTACTATACAGAAAGTTGATTGAAAAAATTAAATAAAGTACAAAAAATTATTGCAGATTACTCAAAAAAGAGGGAGGATTGGAAGTACCTAAGTTTAAGTTCAGTAAGTGTAAGTAAAAGTGTAAGTTCAGTAGAGTTCGGCTTCAATTAATAATTGTAAATAAAGTACAAAAATTTATTGCAGATTACTCAAAAAAGAGAGAGGATTGAAAGTACCGAAAAGTTTAAGTTCAGTAGAGTTCGAGTTCAATTAATAATAAATTGGGCAGTATGGTTCTTCACCACATTTTTTTCATATTTTTTATTTACTCAACAGTTATAAAAAGTGTCAATGAAAATGTCAAGTCTATTGTATAATCGTAGCTTCATTTTAATATTAATGTAAGGTCTTGAATTTGAAAGTTCTAGTTTCTACATTTAAGCATACTAAAAGCTATACTAAAACAGGGTGAATAGCGACCGGGAAAATCGGAAAAACCGTGAAAAGTCAGGGAATTTTTAAATTATGGAAAAGTTAGGGAAAAGTCATGGAATTTAAAAGAAAATGTCGGGTATACTTCATAGTATTTATATACTTAATAATAATTATACCAATTATAGAAACCCTCACATGAAATGCTCCAATATCGAACTTGAAATGCATTTTTAGATTGACAACCAGACAAATAAGCTAGGTAGGCTAACAAACATAAAATTGTTTTGATTATTCGCTAAGGTCTTTTTGTTTTTAATCTATATAAAAATCAATACCCCTGATTCACTGACTCATTCATCAGCATTTCTCGAAAACCACATGGCTAATTAAGTTGAAATTTGTGTACACATCGCTCTAGATGTATGCTAATAAAGAATTTTGAAAAATTCCAAAAAATACGGCCAAAAGTGAAAATTTAAAAATTAGATATAAAATTCCTGGATTTCTTGTTCCATGACGAACTGCGTTGTTAATATTAACTTTTTAAGTGAATTGAACGACTTGCAGTAAAATTTTCATTAAGAGTAAGTAAATTCTACTTATTCTTAATGAAAATTTGACTGCAAGTCGTTGAATTCACTTAAGCTGGGCATTCACGTTCCGATTTGCAGTACGACTTGCTGTCCAACCACCAAGGTTGGATCCGATATCGGAACGTGAATGGGCTTGTTGGATAGTTGGAAGTGTAGATGGACGACTAGAGGGACGATTGGAAGGTCCGACTTCCGAATGTAGACGGTGTTGGAGCGTGTGTGGGGGAGTCGGATCAAAGTCGTCCAACTTATCTCAGCCAGTGCTTGATTTTCGGGCAACTTCGGTTACATTTTTCGGCTCGAGAGCGATGCTCACTAAGAATAAAGTTGGATTGCAAGTAGGAGCGTGAGTGAATTCGACTATCCTAGCAGTCCTACTAGTAGTACTGCAAGTCGTACTACAAGTTGGAACGTGAATGCCCAGCTTTAAAAAGTTAATAGATTTAAGAAATATGGAGATGAGAATCGGATAACTGTGCCCGTAACCATGATTACAGATGATCAACAAACAAAAGTGCTGGATCAATTCACAAATTTTTTCGAATTTCAAACGACCCCCTGGGGTTCATTAAAGATCAAGGGAAAGTCAGGGAATTTTTATAGCTTACTTTGCTAGTCACCCTGTTGAAGTAAAGAATAATAATAATTTTTTTCTATAAGTATTCATCTACTTTAATGTGTAACATTATCACATTGATCACTGAATCGCTGATGCTGTGATGAATATTTGAATGCTGTGATGAGTGTCCTAATGTTGTAAAGATTTTGGTTTCTATTTGTTTTTTATTAATATTTCAGGAGTGCTGAAATACTGTTAACTTTGAGCTGGACTGATGGATTAACCCACGGAGTGCACGCAGATTGGTTGGCTAGTAGTGATTCGATCTTGATAAGACAACTTTCCGAAGTAAGAAGCAGCTTGAGCTTGTTTCAGCATCATGATGGCATCACCGGCACAGCAAAAGATCACGTTGTCACAGATTATGCTAAAAAGTATGTCAATAATAATTATGCTCGTAATTGCCCTCAATTATTAATTACAATAGGTATTTGTGTAACTAGAGCGAAAATGGGGGTTTTCTGCACCAAGAGAATTTTTTTTTTACAAGCCGAAGGCGAGTGAAAAAAGGTTCTCGAGTGCAGAAACAATACTTTGCGTTCGAATTACACATTAAATTTTTCCTACAGTAATGTATAAAGTAATTTAAACAAAACAGGACATACATAACGTGACAATTCCTCACATAACCTATCTTCGAATCAAATCGATTTCAACAACTACAGCTCACTGTATTTCGTAGCAGAAGCAGAGTAGCCAACCTATTTTTGAATGCAGAATAGGAAACCTGCATATTACATATTCACTATTTTGTGTTGTTAGGTTGCAAATCTGGAGTGCGGAAAAGTACTTTCGAGCACTGGAATTTACTTTTCCTACAGTGACCCGAAAAAGAGCCTATTTTTGCACTAACTGCAGCACGCAAAATAGTCTATTCCTGCAACAGTGCGGGAGAGTACTTTTCCGCACTCCTAATTTGCAACCTAACAACACAAAATAGTGAGCATGTAATACGCAGGTTCCCTATTCTGCATTCAAAAATAGGTAGGCTACTCTGCTTCAGCTGTGAATAGTTGTTGTAGTTGTTGTTGATGAAATCGATTTGATTCGAAGATAGGTTATGTGAGGAATTTTCAGGTTATGTATGCCCTGTTTTGTTCTGTTTTAATTACTTTATACATTACTGTAGGAAAAATTTAATGTGTAATTCGAGTGCAAAGTATTGTTTCTGCACTGGAGAAACTTTTTTCACTCGCCTTCGGCTCGTGAAAAAAACTGTTTCTCTCGATGCAGAAAAACGGTGCTTTGCACTCTAGTTACACAAATAGCTATTCCCGCACTGGTGCTGGAATAGACTATTTTGCGTTAGTGCAAAAATAGGCACTTTTTCGGGTCACTAGGAAAAATATGCTTTTTAATCAGTTTGATCAAGATCTGGGTACTCTTTCAGCCTCAGGTGACCCTATCTAGTTCGTTTCAATGAAATTCCAGATTTATTTAACTGTTCATTTTATAATAAATAATAAGACGAAGTTGTCATAACCACATTTATTAGAAATAGTGAGACTAGTTTCGGTTGCTTCACCATTATCAATCTCCAAACCTCGAAGGTTTAAAATTGATAATGGTGTGACAACCGAAACTAGTATCTCACGATTTTCAATAAATGTTGTTGTAACAACTTCCTCTTCATTATTATGGATATCTTCCACAATATCACCTTCGCGACTACTAAGAATGTTTAATTTTTCTTCATCTGAAACGTATACTAACTAGTGAGCCCAACGGGCTGGAGAACTCGCTTGCAAACAACTAATTTTGGAAAGGGAAACTCATTTGGGAAGCTTATCGTAGGGGAAGGTGGTAACGAAAAACGGCTGTTTTGAAAATAATGATTTAGATAAAACTCACAAGACATCTATCACTGGAAGTTCAATTTCATTGTTGCTCTGATACACACATTTATTTTCCACAAAAAAGACCTACCGTACTCATATACCTATATATCAGGGCAATGGAATTAGTGTATCAATCTATAGAGAAGATATATTTACCACATGAAAAACAGCTGTTTATATATCCATATATCAGGGCAATGAAATTAGTATATCAGCTGATAGAGATTCTATAAAAAGCCTGATCGCATTTATTCACCTACAGCTGATGATAGCTCAAAATATATTTTGAAATATATTGGGAATTCCATATGGTGAAAACAACTATTTTCTTAAATATAGTAATATATAGATATATTAATGAAGGGGTGAGAACCTATCCTTTATTTCCCTTCAAAAAGGATGAAGGAGTCTGTTAATTTTATTGGCCAACGAACTTGACCTGTCTAAAGATACCAAGAATCTGTGTTTCAAATTTGAAGTTGATTGATAAAGGTGTTCGAAAGTTATCGTGGAACATAAAAACACACAACGCCTCGAGCCTCAAGTCAAAAGGAAGAACTCGCTTCGCTCGTTCAAATACTGCATCTACTGGAATAGTTTTATGCAAAATTCTATGCAATTGATTTATAAATTCCAAGTTTTAATAAATTATGGCATATAATAATTCATGAAATAATTATATTAAACTATTAATTTATTATAATTGTTGGTGTCCTTTCTGTGATATATAGAATAATATGCATTTCAACATATAAACATAGTCAAAATAACATCTGCTTCTGTTTCAGGATGTTGGAAGCAATCATGTCAGCCCACCATGTGATGCAGCAATCTATACATTTCCTTTTAAATACACTCAAGGTGATCACTCGGTATATTTCAACTATTTATGTTTGGTAAATTGAGTTTTTTTTTTGAAGATGAAGCCCACATAGGTCTGAGACCTGTGCGTGGGTAATGAGTTGGATGATGGTGATTTATGAGTTGGACCTACTGTTTTAGGTGGGTTCCGAACCACCGGGAAGTGATTTGAGCACAGCTCATAGTTTTTATACTTGAAATAACAAAAATATTCTATTATTCTTTTTATTACAAGAAACTCTCGAAATTGAAAAATTGTATGTACTGTATAGAACAACTTTTCCAAATTCTTTTTTTGGGGAGAGACTTGGGAAATGTTCTTTAGATAGAATGCCAAATATTCACAGCCGTACTGCAGTTTTCATATAACTTTGCAGCAGTTAGGTTCAGATCTAGCAAGCCCTCCCATCTTCTACACGCTGCCAAGTTATTTGAATACTACAGTAATTCTATGTGTTTCTTTGCAATCCATTCCATTATTGAACGTAATATAATGGAAATTGTGAATTTTTTTCAAAGTCCATTTTTATCGCGGATGATTACCACCTGGGACTGGAACTTGTGCGTAGGTACTAGGGTGATATAGAATAGCCAGGTTTAGGCTGGGAATCGAACCCGGGACTTTTGTTATAGTAGTCTTTACCTCGTCATTGAAGACGTATCTTTTGGAGAGAATGAGTGCATCTTTTCAACCATAGAGTAACTGCATGACAACCTTCATTTTGTAAATAATATCCCATCTGTACTGTTCAGAAAATATTGAAAAAACTACTTTAATTATTTTCAATCGCTTCAGAACTGTTTAATTTGTATTTAAATTTTATTCTATTATTACTAATTATATAGTCTCGCAGTTCGAAGTTATCAAGGTTAAGTTTGAATGGACGAATTTATGTCCAGACTTCGCCCTTATTACGTAAATGCTTCACATAAAATGTCATTGTTAATATCCAAGCTTTTACTCATATACAATCTATTGTGTTGTTAATAATATTCTTTTTAATCAGTCAATGGAATATTGTAAATTTCCGTAAATAAAGTAATTTTATCTTTATCTTTATCAGGAACGCCAACTGCGGTTGCCAATTTGATTTTGAAAGTTTTACTTCTGACTTTCTTATCTGTGATTTTAATGTAGAGTATTTCCGTGTTTTATTAATGATTTGTATTGGTTATTTGGATTTATAGTTATTGATGAAGCGTATCATTATCTTTATTCTCCACAATATATTTATTGTTTTGTGCAGGATTCATACACACCATCCCCTCATTTCGAGTTCTTCAATATGGACGATAACAGAAAGTTTCCAAATAGCCTTGCAGAGCAGACTTTGCTGAAATTCAGCTCAAATATTGATTCTATTCGAGTTGTATTCTTTAATTCTTTGACGTGGAGACGGCAAGAAGTTGTCAGTCTCAAAGTAGCCACCGTTGACGTACAAGTAAGTACCTTTTTACAAATAATAAATTATTTAAATTTATAAATTCTTCTAAATAACTACTGTACCTACTGTGCTAAATGTGAAAATTTCGGCAAAGAAAATGATTTACAGTCTTATATTTCGTATTAAGCTTAATGATTTGTACATGAGCAATAAAGTTGATCAGTGAGGGTTTATTACCAGACCAATCTAACCTAGGATTCAAGTAGAACCTACTAGTTGGTGAAAGCTACTCATTGCAGGCATCTATGTAGTAAACTTTCCAAGTCTATTTACCTGATCAGATCTCTCAAGGGCCACTTACCCAATAACTACCTGCGTGCTGCATATTTTAGCTTGTTTCATAGCCTATTGTCTTATGGTATCTTATTCTTGGGTGGAAATAGTCATGTGTCAGATGTTCTTCTACAGAAAAAAGAATTATTATGGGAGCCACAAACAGGGAACATTGTAAGCCGCTTTTTGTTTCACTTGAAATTCTAACGGTTTACAGCCAATGTATTTTTATTGTGGCTCAGCACATTCATAAGAAAAAATCCAACATGAATATAATAGGGATGATTCGTGAATACAACACCCGCCAAAGACACCAACTTGATACTCAGCACACAAGGTTGACAAAAATACAGAACTCCCTACAGGTTATTGGAACTAAAATTTTTAATAAGTTGCCAATATCACTGACAACTCTTCCCGCCTCTCTGCTCAAGAGGTCTCTTCTTGAAACCCTGTGTGTCATTCCCTTTTACTCCTTGGAGGAGTTTTTTACTCATACTTTTTAATTATATCTAATAATCATTTTGACGTTGCCGATGACCGTGGTGTCCGATGGCAAAAATATATATTTATTTATCTATCTATCTGCAATAAAGTTGATAAATGAAGGTTTATTACCAAACCATTATAACCTAAATTCAAACACAGAACTAGTTTGTTACAGAGCTACTCTTGGTATCCTACCAAGTAGGTAGTAGACCACATAAAAGTTGGTATAAGAAAATTAGCTTCAAGATTTTCACGAATTACTTTATTTTTCAATGTAGTATTAGTAGAAATGATAAAATTTGCATTTTCGAGTCTTCTCTTTATGTCGACATTTTTTTCAAGGTAAGAGATGCTGATGGAGGCATTGTGAACTCTCAAGTGAGCCCTCTTTGTCAATTAACGGATGTCACAAAGCAGTGCTTTCTGCTTTCTTTTGTGGCCGATGTTCAGCCACTTGGTATTACTACTTATTTTATCGAGCATATATTGTCCAATGATACACCTAGGTAAGAAATTGTTTTAATTAGGATTCAAAAGCAGTAATCTTTTCTCATTTCAATAATCTTACTTTGCTTAGTTCATTTTAATATTATCTATTATTACTTACGTTAGGCCTCTCTATACCACACCATTAACATTTCCTGAATGTTTAATAAGGCCATATCTTAATCATATTATGTTGACAGTCATCACATTTTTGGTAATTTAATTTTTTTGGAGAATGAAGCCCACATCGGTTTTAGACCTGTGCGTGGATAATGAGTTGAATGATTATGATCGATGAGTTGGACCCACAGTTTTAGGTGGGTTCCAAACTACCGGGATGTGATTTACAGCAGAGAATAGAGTCACTTTTGATAGCCAAGCCAAAGCGGACATTACCAAGGGCAGCCCAAGCGTTCGTGTCTTATTTTATCTTACCTGACTCGGCTCGTGGCTAATCACTCCCTATGCATGATTATATTTTAATGATAGGTGTCAATGACGTGTCAATACGTGAATAATGCAACACATACAATAGTCATATAATGTCAATAATGAATTCACTGCAAAATAAGCAAGCTTAGAGTTTTCCATTCATCGCTATATTTAAGCTATTCTCGTAGATCTTTATTTTTATGGCACCTCTGTTTATAGAGGTATATATTGCCCTAGGGACGTAAAGTGTGGCTCAGGTACATGAACGAAATATTAATTTTGACAAGTTTCAAGACACAAAGTATTGTAAGTATTGTTTGTTTTGGCATTAGCTGTAAGCCTATATTATTTGTAATTTTCATGTATGTATTTGAAATAAATAAAGTGTCACAAGAAAAAAAACAACTTTTAAACATGATCAGCTTGTGCGTTTTATCAATATTGAATAGTTAAAATTAGAAAAACAGACAAACACCATCATTAAATTGACAGTCGTCATATTATTTGTTTCAATCGATTTGATGTGAATCAAATATGATCACTTTTTTAAATTTTATTCTGATATGAATCAGTTTCCTTAGTGCAGTAATATTTTTTGACAGGGAGAATAGAGTTCAGATAAAAGTGTTCAACGCTGGCCTCCGAAGTAACCAAAAAGGAATGTTCGAGGATTGGGTGAAAGATTTCGACAAAGGAAAGGAGTTCTCAATCCAAAACAACCGAATGTCTGTCACATTCAGTGCCAATGGCCTTTTGAAGGCAATTACCTTGAAGGACACCGGCCTTGTAATACCGCTGCATCTGAGTTTTGCCAAGTCAGTGTTATGTATATCATTTTTTTATGTTGAAGATCCGTCTTGTTTCTACTAATATATAATAAAACTTTTAAGTGGAGTTTTAAACGTAAACTTAATAAAACTTAAGTTTTAAACTTAGTTTAATTAATTTAAACATAATTTAAAACTGAGTTTTAATCTTAATAAAACTGAGTTTTAAACTTAATAAAACTGAGTTTTAAACTTAATAAAACTTTTAAGTGGAAATTGTGACTCACGTTATGGCGTGACGCCCGTTTCACTCTGTTGTCAAGAGCACCGTCAGACAACCCACAGTACACTCGTGACGGCCGTTTCACTCTGTTGTCAAGAGCATCGTCAGACGACCCACAGTACTCTGATAGTACACTGTGTACTGTGGGTCGTCTGATGATGCTCTTTAAAACAGAGTGAAACGGCCGTCACGAGTGTACTGTGGGTCGTCTGACGGTGCTCTTGACAACAGAGTGAAACGCCATAACGTGAGTCACAATTTCACCTTGGATGTTTTTTTTAAGTTTTATTATATAAATTCTATATTCTACGCCTTTTTCTACTATTTTATAGTAAATAATACTTTCATATTTCAAACTTCGTGTTTTGAATACCCTCCTTCTTATATTAATTTTAAAATAGGGCTACACTTGATTCGCTGCTTTGAAATATTATTATAAAGAATATCTTTCCCCATTATGATCAATTTTTTAGATTAAGTGAATTAAGTGACCAGTTACTTATTAATATGTCAGTAACTGCACGAGTTACTTTCCCCATTATGATCAATTTTTTTAGAATAAGTGATCAGTTACCTATTAATATGTCAGTAACTACGCAAGTAACTAGCGTGAGTCACAATTTCCACTTGAAAGTGTGTTATAAAGTTTTACTATATAATTTTTATATTCTACTCCTGTTCTACTATCTTGTAGTGAATATAATAATTCCATATTTCAAACTTCGAGTTTTGAAACCCCTATTTCTTATATTCATTTTGAAATAGAGCTACCCTTGATTAGCTGCTTTGAAATATTATTATAAAGAATATCTTCCCCATTATGATCAATTTTTTTTAGAATAATATTAATATGTCAGTAACTAGAACCTATTTCACATCATATTTCTCAACTCTTCATTCCTTAGTCACACAGAAAACATTTTCTGTTATCATTAGTTAATTGATGACATAGCTTGAAAGAAATCGACTGCAATATATTGTATAGATATAATAAAATTTAATCATACTTTCTGGCAGTTCACTCATATTTTTTATTGCTGATCTAAACTTGATGTAGCAGTGTATCATAAATACAGGATTCTACAATAATTTGGACAATAATTGAATTTTTTTATTTTTGCAGGTACAAAACTCGATTAGGTCGAGACCAAAGTGGCGCCTATTTATTTCTTCCTGATAGTGATGGAGAAACTATCCAAGTCAAAGCTCCTTTGATACTTGTGTTTGAAGGTCCAATCATGTCCAAGGTTCTAGTGCAGCTACCGAATGTTCTACATACTATTATTGTTTATAATACTCCAGGTAACAAAACACTACAATGCTATTTTTAGCGGAATGGGACAACTCGCCGTGCCAACTCCAAAAAAAACTCACCGCGAAAACAAAAATTAACACTCCAGTAGACGCACCCGTCTCCGTGTCATTAGTGGTCACATATGTACACCATTTTTGTTTTGTACATTAAGGCGTTTATACAAGATCAAATTTTTCATCGAATTCAATAAGATAAAAGAGCTTCAAACTGCTTCGAGTCCCTTCAAAGCCCATCAAATCGTCTCCAAGTTTTGACAAGACTTAAAGTCTTGTCAAAGATTGGACAAGATTTATTGGATGTGATTATTTGATGAAAAATTTTATTGTCTACAAATACCTTTATTCATCAATTTTGTCCAATTAAACTATCGTTTCAGCTTTTTTAGGTTAGAATAATTGTTGCAAACATGTTCCAATGTAACATGTAATATGCTATGTGAGTGAAATCAAATTTGTTATCATTGTAATCTACAAATTTGAAGTTAATGTTTGCTTTTATCTGCTTTTTACATTCTGAATATTTTTTTTTTCATTTTAAGTCCATTTTGCTTTTTAATTGACTTGAGTTTTCTAGTTTTTTTTTTCAGTTACGTCCTTTTTAAATCACTTCCCAGCGGTTCGGAATCGGAACCTATTTGAAGCTATAGGGCCATTCATATCTCATCATCATCATACTGTATGTTTGATTGGTTAAATAAAAATTAATCTATTTATCATGTCGAATCATTAGCTGCATCTACAACCCCCCCCCCCCCCCATTACTTGTTTTTGTATACAGTAGTATTGTATGTTTGTTTGGTTAAATGTTTACATAAAAATTCATTTATTTATCATGTCGAATCCATTAGCTGCATCGAAATATCACTGAAAAGCGGTAAATATGAAATATAGGGGGAAATCAGTCCTTCTTTTATGAGATGGCCGCGGCGAGTTGTCCCAGACCCTACTTTAAGAGCTAGGAGAAAGTTGCATAAAAATATGAATCCAATTACCAAAAGAAACAAATTGGACTAACTCAAGTATTCTTGAATTATCTGTAAGCAACTTCCCTATTTACAAAGATAATTTAAAATTAAATCAATCTTCATTGTAAGCTCTTGGAATAAAGCTTTGATTTAACTAATTTGTTATAGCTGATCCCACTACTTTGATAATTGTTCCTACTTACCATACTAAAAAAAGTTTTCCTGTTCAATGTTTCTTGTTTCAGGTGCCGATGGTCTTGGTATAGAAATTCAGAACAAGGTGGATATTTCAAATGTGAATAGCAACTATGAACTGTCCATGAGACTTTCAAGTAACATTAAGAACGGTGATGTATTCTTCACAGATCTCAATAATTATCAAGTAGGTATAATTCAGTGTTTCATTACGCCATGTTTTTGTTTCTTTAGTTTTATGTCTTAATGGGAATTTTAGAATTTTTACAAATGATCGACAAAATGATAGATTTTTCTTTGCTTTTCAATTGTGTTTCCTTAATCTTAGGGATTAAACTTAGTGAAATTGATTGCTCAGTAGAACCTGCCACTTCCGGGCCTGTCATATCCGGACGTAAAGCGGAACAGTTTTACTTGTAACGATTGAAGGGTTTAACAATTTTAAAGGTTATTTCGCCTTTTTTCTTAGGATGAAGCCCACATAGGTCTGAGACCTGTGTGTGGGTAATGAGTTGGATGATGGCGATTGATGAGTTGGACCTACAGTTTTAGGTGGGCTCCGAACCACCGGAAAGTGATTTCACAGCAGCGAACCGTGTCTTTTTTGCTGGCCAATCTAATCGGTCACCCTTAAAAAGAGAGCCCAGGAGAACGTAGCTTATCTCTATCTGATTGAACAGATATCACGGCTCACGGCTATCACTTCCCTTTCTTATTGATGTACATTTCTGAATTTTAGTACTAGAATTATATGCCTCAAACTGTACTGTATTGAGATATTATTTTTAAAAAAAACTTGTAAACGTTGGCTATTTGAGACATTTTACAGCTATTTTTACTATTGTAAGTGACATCCGTATTTTCGGTATCGGGATCGGTCGTTCATTGTTCTGGATGAGACAGGTTTTATTGTGCCTGTATATTGTTGTAAAATTTGTTCAAAAAAAATAATAAAATATCTCCTCTTTGATCTGTAATTTCTTCCTCTGTATATAACCTCTTTCAATGTGGTGAAAATATAATTTTTACCAAGATAATAGTAGATTTACATATTAGTAAATAATATTGATCATACAGAATTTGTGAAAATTGTTTTGTTATCGCTGATTAGATTAGATTATATTTCTTTATTCGTTTAAATTTACATATGAATGGTTAAAAACAAAATTATCAACATCACATACATATATACAGTAGTGAACTTGGAAAATACTATTTTCATAGTGCAACGAATTATATACAATGATCTCATGTGTATGATATTAACTACAGTAATGATAATCTAAGCAATGCAATTACTTGAAATGGTGAAGTTTGGACAAAGATTCGTCCATTCTTGACACTTAACCTGATGGCTGATAGTAGAAATTTAAAAGCAATATATAGTTTTAATATTTGGATGGTTGGATAAAGAAACCGAACCAGTCGCTCTTTTTCAGACGAAATAACACTATATATACCGGTAGTTCGGAACCCACCTAAAACTGTAGGTCCAACTCATCAATCACCATCATCCAACTCATTACCCACGCACAGGTCTCAGACCTATGTGGGCTTCATCCTCCAAAAAAAAAAAAATATATATATATATGCAATCAAGTCCTGCTAATTTTCTACTCGCAATAAATTTGTCCAATATCAATCTCATCATTCTTGTATATTTCATTTCCAGATTGTGAAAAGAAAGAGGTATTCAAAATTGCCTTTGCAAGCTAATTTCTATCCAATGCCTAGCGCTTCCTACATTGAAGATGATGCTCATCGGTTGACTGTATTATCAGCCCAGCCTCTTGGTGTTTCCTCATACAGGGAAGGTCAACTGGAAGTAAGTGTTCATCTCTTCAATTAGATTGAAATGATTGAGTTCGTGGGAGCCGTCTCATTTATCGGTAAATAGTACCGGTGGCGTTTGATTAGTCTGTTGAAATTTTCCAACGTTTATGAATTTGAATAGACCAATCAGATGTCACCGGTAACATTTACTGGTTACCGTTAAAGCTCCCAGGAACTCAAACATATTTGCAATTTCAACGGTAGTCACAATGAAAAAATGAAGTGTTGAAATTTATGTTGACAACTGAATTTTAATGTATTCAGCGATTCTAAAATGGTGTGTAGTATTATATTTCAATTTAATTTCTTTTTCATCAACAACACAAATACACATCATTTTTATATACGTTCATTACCATAAGTAATATTCATGATTTAAAAGGTTGTTTTCAATTGTTTGAATTATGTTAGAATTTTATAGGAGGGTCAAGTGGATGAAAAGACCGGCTGCGCTCTAACGTCGTCCTTCTAGTATAAAATAATTGCAGCCAATCAATCAATGTCAAAATGTTTTAACCTTTCTTGAAGTATTTTCCCTCACACTAATCATCTCAAGTGAATAATTTGGTTCCTGGATTTCTTGTTCCATGACGAACTGCGTAGTTAATATTAACTTTTCATGTGAAATTTAACGACATGCAGTCAAATATTTGTTAAGAATAAGTATAATAACTCACTTAAACTGGCCGAGTACTTTCGAATCTATGAGATCCATCTTCAGAGGCTATCTGAAGATGCCTCTTCAGCCTCATCTTCATCTTCAGCCTCTGAAGATGGATCTCATAGATTCGAAAGTACTCGGCCAGTTTAAGTGAGTTATTATACTTATTCTTAACAAATATTTGACTGCATGTCGTTAAATTTCACATGAAAAGTTAATAATTTGGTACCAGATACTTGTTCAAATCATTTAACTTTATCAAATTCCAGGTAATGCAGGACCGCCGCCTGTTACAAGATGACAACCGAGGTCTAGATCAAGGTGTTACGGATAATACGCCTGTCATTTCTATCTTCAGAATTCTTGTAGAAGAACGGAAATCTGGATGCTATGTAAGAAATCTTATGTTCTAAAAATTCTTTCTCAGATTTTTTTCAAATACACGACCCACTGATTTATTTTCAACTAGAAACTACAAATTACATACTTTTCAAAGTATAAAATTAGTCAAAATAGGCTTTATTATAATATAACACATACAGACTAGTATAATTTCACTAGTTTATCGATTTCAGTTCATATTAAAAATACTAATTAATGTACTAATTTTCAATGAATACAATTTATAATCAAACATAATTTATTTTTAATGGTATACAAATTATTATTTTTAATAAATAAATTTATTTCTTTTACCCACGCTCAGGCTTTGCTTTTGTGGGTATTAATTTCCCTTGTTATAATACGTGTTTTTTTTTAATGTAAAATAAAGAGGAAATAAAATTGATTTTGATTTGATTTTCTATATAGTTTTCTCTGTGGTATTTTTATGACATTGAAATATATTATGTTTTGGTCGGCCAGTGCTCAAGCTGAGCTTTGCTGCGTCGATGATTGTTGATCTAATAATAAACTCTTATTGATTCTCATTCATCTTATTTATTCTCTTATATTGTCAACTTAGGCCCTTATTAGACAGAGCCACTGCAGTCGCCGTCGCTTGCCACATTTAAAGGCTAAATTACATTAGCTGACCGTGTGATCGAGCTCAACAATTTCAAAGTACATGAAGGCATACACTTCTTTAAAGCTAACAGCTGATTTTTTAAATCAAATTTACCCGGCTGGTCTGAAATAGTGGTGCGCGACGGCGACTACAGTGGCTCCGTCTCATAAGGACCTTTAGCTCTTTCTGAAAGAGTGTTCAAGGTTCAAAAGGAAAAGAATAATTTTTGATAAGCCAGCTTAACACACTTGCCGCAAATTGTTTATAAGAGGAAAACTCTTTTCACTGCCATCTCTCTTCATCCTTGAAACATGCTCTTATGTAAGAAAAAAATTAAAGTTTCAATCGCTATGGAGAGACACACAATTGCAACACTGCAACTTCATTTCTACGGTAATGCACAGAACTGACCTTTTTGAAAGATCTCCTCAGTACATTGGCCCAAAAATGTATAATGTTTTGCCGATGGAGCTAAAAAATATGAATAGTCATAAACAGTTTAGTGTTAAATTTAGGGATTCTTTTTTTTCTTTCGGAGGATGAATCCCACATAGGTCTGAGACCTGTGCGTGGGTAATTAATTGGATGATGGTGATTGATGAGTTCTCCTACAGTTTTAGGTGGGTTCCGAACCACCGGGAAGTGATTTTACAGCAGAGAACTGAGTCTTTTATGCTGGCCAATCCAATCGGTCACCGTTACAAAGATGACCCAGGAATTTCGTAGCTTATCTCTGATTGAACAGATACCTGCTATGACACCTGCTATTGGCTGGTGAACAGGGCTTTCTACTCGGTAAATGAGTTTTATGATTGGGCAACATTATGTTTTAGAGTTTATGTTTTTATTGAACTCTTCACTCATCCTCTGTCTGGTATCTTGACCGGATGTTCTCGGTCATTATAATTATAGGGAAGTGATAGCCGCGAGCCGTAGCAGGTATCTATTCAATCAGAGAGATAAGCTGCGTTCTCGTAGGTCCTGTTTGTAACGGATTAGATCGGCCAGCAAAAAAGACACTGTTCTCTGCTGTAAAATCACTTCCCGGTGGTTCGGAACCCACCTAAAACTGTAGGTCCAACTCATCAATCACCATCATCCAACTCATTACCCACGCACAGGTATCAGACCTATGTGGGCTTCATCCTAGAAAAAAATATATATATATTGTAATTATATATATATATCTATCTTGTTCTTTCTATACGGACTGAAAGCGGCAGAAACGCGTGACTTAGAACCTATGTTAACTTATATGCATCTGCCGGCGTTGAATTTCGGCCCATAATTCACGCGTTTCTGCAGCCGCAATTCGGTCGCGCATAGAATGGGCCTTAGAGTGTTACTCTTTTGTGCATTTTTGTATCAATAAACGCACTCGAAATATTATCAATTACAGAGTTTCTCAAGTGAGCATCCTAACGGGCTTTTGTCGGAAGATTCGCAGCTGTCAGTGCACAGTCTGTTATACCCAGTCAATAGGCTGGTGTGGTCGGGTGAAAGCCAGCCGTCCGACCTGATGACATCGTATTCGCCGGTCAAGGAGCCGCCCAGCGTGGACATGCACCTGGTCACGCTGACCACGCTCAACATGCTCGGCAACGTGTCGTCGGGCGTAATCATCCACAGGACACACCTCGACACCTGCTTCAAGGCGCACCTCAGCCACCCGCTCAGCGAGGGCGCCATCGACATTGGCTCTCTGCTGCCGTCGCTGCCTCAAGACAAAATGTACAAGTCATCTCTAACATTCACCCAAGTCGACAAAGTGCCTCTCGACAAATCTCAGCCGCAGCCAGTCTGTGCCATGGACGTCAGTGCTTTCTGGATGCCAAAACCATCATCACATCTACTACATTCTCGAACGCTAGATTAATTGCCCCGAATTTTAAATAATAACCTTGTAAATATCCTCAACTATCAATTTTACGGATTGATTTTTAAAAATGTGGTTTCAACGACCTTACTACGCATAGTCCCGTATGCACAATTAGCTTTCAAACTGAATTTAATCTAATCTTAATTAAATGTAAACGACAATCCACCAACACATATGTACTTGTACAATGAGTTCAGTTCAAGAGTATAAGGTAGTATTTATTGCCAAAGAACATTACACATTTTTGACAAAGTCACATGGTAAGTTACTAAACTTCATTTACAAAAGTTACAACGTCATTACTAAAGCTGGGCATTTACTTTCCAACTTGTAGTACGACTTGCAGTACTGCTAGTAGTACTGCTAGATGGATAGTCGACTCCACTCACGCTCCTACTTGCAATCCAACTTTATTCCTAATCAGCTGTGAGCATCGCTCTCAAGTCGAAAAATGTAACCGAAGTTGCCCGAAGGTCAAGCACTGACTGAGATAAGTTGGACAACTTTTATCCGACTCCCCCACACACGCTCCAACACCGTCGACAGTCAGAAGTCGTCCCTCTAGTCGTCCATCTACAAATCCAACCATCCAACAAGCCCATTCACGTTCCGTTTTCGGATCCAACCTTGGAGGTTGGACTGCAAGTGGTTCTGCAAATCGGAACGTGAGTGCCCAGCTTAAGACACAAATTTCTCTACCCATACATTTTGCAATCAATAGTGAAATAGTCAACAACAAATGGTCTCACATTTCAATATATTCTTTAGTCTAGTTTTTAATGAATTAATTGGCACCGCCCTAATCGCAATTGATTATAAAACTCGACTGTCATGTAAGTATAATGATTATACGCAATTTAAACCATGCTAAACACAGTTTAAACGCTTGTTGTGCATATAGGCATAAGTAGACCAGCGGTCGTAGTAGACCGAATGAGGAGGAAGAGAACTAGCCATATCGTTTCATAAAAAAATACAAATTACAATCTACAATTTTATGAGATCTTGCTTCAGGCTCAACACTTTTGAGAACGTGAGTTTTGGTGGGGGGAGCCATGACCTTGTGGAATGTCATATAAAAGTCAATATTTTTTATTTTCTTCTCATATAGTTTTTATTTGTACTGTTTGTTTTAATCAGAAATTTTGATGTAAAATTAATCAATATTCTCAATTTTCTCTTCCATTTTATGAACAGTATTAATTTGGAACAATTTCTGATAAATACGAGTAATTTACGATCATATCGTTGTGTGAAATTGAAATCAATAATCTAACTTCTGAAAACTCACACCAGTCACGAATCAAAAACTGTGGCATTCGGACTTTCGCTTCGAGACACGCCGTGGCTCAACGTCACTGTTCTAATTGCGTGTCCTATTCGATGGTGCAAACTGTGCGACTCACGCTCAAACTAAACTCACGTTATTAAATTCGCCGGGTCTCAACTACAAATGCATATAATAATAGTATTGGTTTATCTTTGTTATGAGACAGGCCCCTAATTTGAGAAAAAGGTTAGAAGAAAAATATAGAGTCTAAAATATAGTAGTTTGCCTCTAATGAAATACACTTCTCGAGTGTCTCATCCAACGACTGAATAGGTGGTTGATCCTTCTTCAATATTAATAAGAAATAAGTGCTGTGTTTAGGCTAAAAACTTTTATTATTTGTGATTTTTAACATAAGGTTGTTAGTTCATCGGTAGCTAATTTTAAAATCTAATATTGGCTGCAATCTTTTAAAAAAAGTGTTTTCTATGTTTGTTCTGGCGATAAGAGTGCTCAATTATTAATCCTTAATACTCACTTTGTTCACCAACGGTAAATCATTTTCTTTCTGTCTCAGGTGGTCACAAAGTATGATTTAAAAGGTAAATGTAGGGAAGGATTATAGGGAAGTGATAGCCGCGAGCCGTAGCAGGTATCTGTTCAATCAGATAGAGATAAGCTGCGTTCTCGTAGGTCCTGTTTGCAACGGTGGCCGATTAGATTGGCCAGCAAAAAAGACACTGTTCTCTGCTGTAAAATCACTTCACGGTGGTTCGGAACCCACCTAAAACTGTAGGTCCAATCACCATCATCCAACTCATTACCCACGCACAGGTCTCAGACCTATGTGGGCTTCATCCTCAAAAAAAGTCTCATTCTAAGTCACAAAGGACAATTTAAATTATTATTTTACACTTCATGACTAATTTTCTTGAATACAATACTTTTCGATTACAATACAGTTGGTGATGTTCACGACACAAAAGTTAAACAAGCTATGTCACAAAGATTAAACAATTTTTTATTTCAAAGATTAAACAATTTTTTATTTCAAAGTATTTGAAAATATTTTTTCAAATTATTTTTTAAGCCAAACATGTCGCAAACGGCGAACAAGTAATTGTATCAAGAGATAATGCCTCAAAGAGTGACCAATTTGAAGTCTCAAACTCATAATCTTGTATCTCAATAAAATAAGATAGAAGCTGTATTCAGAATATTGCTATATTGATCCTTATAACAATTTAACAATATCGAGTACAATTTATGACAATAACTCCAGAATATTCCCTCTTGGCTGTATTCAATTACAGTAGATAAAAATTTTCAATGTCTCAAAAAGTAAACAAGTTAGTGACACAAAGTTATTGTTCTTGTTTTATTTCGATTGTTGAAATGAGTTGTAAATGCAAATAATGATTAAGCATTTAGTTTGATAAGTTTTAGATTGTTTATTAACATGTATATTTTGTTTACTTGGCCAACCATTCCTGTTTTCTCAATGTGATATTTTTGTTCTGTCCCTGTAAATTTGTGGCAAATGTACCATTCTATTGGAGTTGAACAGGAATAATTTTCTTTGCAAACTGTCAATCGTTCAGCATCAGAAGGAACTTTAATAATAAGCAAAAATCTCAACTGATGTGTAATATGTAAGTTATATATTAAGGTTTCTAATCTGATGTTATCAATAATTTGATTTTCATGAGTTACTCTCCTAAGTAACTAAACATACATATAATACACATCATGGAGTGTAAAAGTGATCCACCTCTATATTTTCCTATGTATATTCACGATTTAATACTGGAATTTCAACTTTTCTCTGTGTTTCTACCATTGAAAAATATTTTAGCTTGAATTTCTCGAAAATTCAATCTAACGGCAAAACTCTATAAACAAAATAAATCTAATAGACTAAGATATTCAACATAAGAGATCCAACATTTTTGAATACTCTAGACCGCCATTTAATTAGGTACAGTACCAAAACAAAAGTACAATATTATTTATGACGATTCACATAAAAGATGAAATTAGTTTTATAGAACTATTATTATTGAGTTTATAGTAGATTTGTGAAATTAGAGGATAGAGTTATAAACGGATTACTTTACCTCGATTAGCCTTTAGCTCGAATGAAAAGATTGGACTCGATTTGCAAAACTTGCCTTGAAATAAGAAGTTTTAACTTTAATTACAATTTTTTGTAATCCAAATCTTAATTGCTGTGAATAATGTTTAAAAAATATTTGTAAATACAGTAATCTGTAAATGAGTGGTGTGTATTTCATTCTTATTGTACATATTCGTATCCTGATATAAAATATTATTGAAAAATTGTAGTTTTAGTCTATTTTACCCAATGATTTCTGAAAGTAAATTTGGTGTTCAATTTATACAACATTGCTGAAATATTGTTTGAGACTAGCTAATAGAATACTAAATTTGTTATAGATTAATTATTCAATCCTCATCATTATAATTATGTAAGACAGAATAGGTCATATACTTTATTCAACAAAAATCATGATTTCAAATCAATGTAAGTTGAAAGGATTAATAGTAATAATAATTGTATGATACGGACATTCTGTTATTTTCAGTACTGCATTACCAACAGTTTTATTTTAGGTTGAAATTCATGAATTATTTACTTGTGTTTTAAACGCGTTATGCTTTATCTCAAGTAGGTAAACAAAAAGATTGTAAAAAATATTCTAAGAGAAGTCAAAGTGCATAATTTGAAATTTCAATACATGTCTCTTGCCCTCTATTTGAATACTGGGCACTTGGACTGGTAAAAGCTGGTTGCTCATCTGTTTCAGAGACTCAGAACAATATGAGCTCTTTATATACATTTTTGTACAAAATAAAAATAATTTCAGCAGGTTTGAGAAACCGAGGATATTATGGAATTTTATATTTTATGAATAATTAATAATAAAAAGAACTTTACTTAATATTCGATAGAAATACATAAGTATACTTATTATAAATTTTATTTATACAATCTGTTGTTATAAAATATTTCTATGCAATTGATTATGCTCAAAAAATGGTAACAAAAATATCCTGTAGCGTTTACAGTGGAAACAATATTACTCTGGGCGCGCGGCTCTGTCACTACTGGCCATCCAGTAAAAGCCGGCAAACTGACGGCTGAAATGGTGACCTTGAAGACACCTGCAGCGTCGCGTGGGCCAAATGTTTTTAGAAATAGCGATAACACTTCCCTCTCCATGGCTGACTACTAAAAGGCCGTGCGTCCAGACTAATTTTTTCTACTGTACTTACAGTTTATAAATTTTATCATGCTCCATTACACTTTCTAAGCTGTGCAAGTTGTTCCACCAATGATGAAGTTTCTTCGATTTCAAAATTGAAGCAAACCATGGAGTTATTGGAGCATTCAAATTATTCAGAAAACTGTTCAAATCGTTCTGTCCAACGTAATAGACTTGACTCACTTCATTATCATTTGGAACAATCGGCAAGTCCTTGTGCAGAATTAGAATGTAGTCTATTTCATGTTCACCCCATCTGCCATCGCCTTCTGATTTATAATGTATTCTGGTGAGGTAATACAGTGAATCAGGTTTTGTATGGACACGTGGTATTCCTAGTTCAAAGTTGAGTCTTCTTCCAGCAGCAACTTTCACTCCTGAAGCATTGTCCTCCACTCTTTCCTCGTCAAACTCATACAGCGGATGACTGCAACAGGCATTGGACACAAAACCAGGGAACGTGACTTTTGATGAGGAGCGCTTCTGTAGGAGCATCTCGTTATTTGAGTTGAATATGAAAACACTGAAAGCACGATGCAAGGGAATGTCACCGTTCGGTTTCACTAAATGGCATTCGCGTTTACTGGCATGCCCCAACACTTGATCGGTTTCGTTCACCACTAAGCACATCTCATTCATACCTTCCTCTTGAATTTTGTCTGCTATGTATGGTGCAGACTTTTGAGAGAAATTCCTTATGGCTCTACTACCAAACTGCAACAATTTTAGAGCCATTATTCCACGTTTTATGCAACCTTAATATTGCCACAGCTAAATCTTCACCTGCAAAAAAGTTATTACAAATTAAAATTACATAATATACAATTCAATATTTAGATTTGAACATAATAGCCTACCTACATGAATGTAATTTGTTCCAACTGATATGTTTACTGAAGCCCCGTTTCCACTTGGAACAAATTTTGTTTGCAACAAGTTGTAAACTTCTTGCAAACAATTCTGCTGTGAGGGGAAATGCTCAACAAGTTTGAAACATGTTGTGCACCAAAATTTGTTGCAAACCGATTCCTGGTGCTAATTTGCCTGACACTTTTGCGTGCACGCGCAAGGACAGCAGAATGTTGACACGCTCTCGCGACGGACTGCAGCGTTCAGCTTTCTTACTGTAGTATTCATATAACTTGGCAGCGTGTAGAAGATGGGAAGATCTGAACCCAACTGCTGCCAAGTTATATGAAAACTACAGTATCTTTCTTTATCCAGTACTTGAGTGAAAAATACATGAAATTTGAGATATTTCCGTGTTGTCACCGCCCCCCCCCCCCCCCCCTGTATAAGATAAGATAATTTTTTATTGTAGATGCTCCTCAGGCCTTCAAGAGCATTACAATCGTCACAAGTACAAGTCACTAGAACACTTACTTATAATAATATCACAGTCCAATATTTTTTTATCTTAATCTAGAATATAACAAAGATAATATTCACGTCACTAAACATAAACTATGTAATAGAATTAGTCAAGGTAGGTACACGAATAAAAGCTAAAGCGTATTTACAATTTTTTGCCAGTCCTCAAACTTATGCAGTTATGAAATATTTATTATTCTGAAATATTTCCCAATAGTTTCGTTTTTTAATTAGCCTAAATTTCTTCAGAAAAATAATAAGATAGACCTACTAATTATCGGCCACTTATATTTTTAACCTAATAAAAAGAATCGTCTGGTTCTGGACATTAACTTATTCATTGGTTTCTTGTTTTTGAAAAGCATATGTTTGAAAATCGATTTTAGTAGGCTATAACCTCCCGGCGTGTACGAAATTTTAGATGCTGTTTCTTGAGCGATTGCCTCTTACTAGGGCATAATTGGGTGTAGGCAACAGTATTATTTATAATTATGGGCATGTGTTGAAAAAATAAGTATTAATAGAGCCTAAATTTCTAAAGGCTTTCCTAGTTAATGGCGAGAATAAGTTAAGAAAACACTGAAATTCACTTGAATGGCCTTAGATAATAACTGTATATCTGAATAATAAAAGTTTGAGATTGAGTCCTCAATTTTATAGCTCCGGTTTTAGTCACTGCCTGGTTGTGGCTTGTAAACAAAAACTAAGTTAATTTACAAGATTTGGAGGAGCCACTCAAAATGTTAGACGAAATATCTATTTCACACTGTTGTGTTGGACACAAATAAACCAAATATTAAACCTATATGTTATTACGGTAAGCTAATATGGGCCAAAATTCAACAGCGGCTCAAGTGATTGTCTAGTCCTCTAGAAATAGAATAGCTCAAGTCATTGCAAAAAGTTGGCTCTATCCTTTGAAATAGAGGGCTTTACTCTGTGATGAGTAAAGAAAGTGGACGACCTTAGTGATGAGTAACAAGGTGGGCAAGTTACAGATTTAATACGGTAGTGGAAATAACTTTTAGTATCACACAATAGACAAAAATGATTCAAAATATATCTGCCATGTCAGGTAAAGCAAGAATTATCATAGTGTAAAAAATTTCACAAGTTAGTCTTAAAAAGAAATGAGAAAATAATATAAAAGTTTACTACAAAATGTTGGTTATGTTGACAAATTCTTACCTGTCAAAGAGAAAGTAAAAAAACGTCTGAAAAATTGAAGTGCACACCAAGTAAGGCGTTTGACCAACTGACATGATCAGCTGTTAGTAGTTCAGATGTTCTGTTTTTAATAATTATATTATGTTCGTGAAAAAACTACAATGTATCCAAATATCGAAAGAAATTAGTATAAAAATATCAAATCTCAAATATTACTTGACTGGTTTTTAGTTGAAGAAAGGAAAATTTGCAATGTAATCATGTTGGTATCAGTAAATTCTCTTAATTATTTTAATTATTTTATTCTTTTGATTATTTTTTAAATAATCTGATCCCACGGTTATGTACAACAACGATCATATTATTGAAGCGAGGAGTCTGATGTGGGAAGAGCAGTCCTCAAAACTATATGTTTTTAACCCCCCCCCCCCCCCCCAATTCAGAACATGTGTAAAATTTATTTGGAATGTAGAGTTTTTTCTCTGAATTCCACCTGTGAATGTGATTATTTTACCACCACCATACCACACAGAGTGCCGCTACCACCCACTTCACTGCTCCACAACTATTTTCAGTTTCACAAGTTCAAGATCTCTGTTCTGTGCGGCACTCGGCTCCCTCCGTCCTCTCTTGTGGTTTTATGTAATAATTACAATTATTGTATGTAATATATTTCGACGCACGGCAAATAACTGGCAAGAAATATAGTAATTCTCTAATAGTATAATCAGTATAATGTTTATTTTGAAAGAACTATTCTCTTTTTGGTAGTTGACTAAGAAAAAATTGATTGCATTAGCCTAGTGAGGTGCTAGTAAATCCATTAACTATTTACAAAGTTATAACATAAATTTCTGTGTGCAGCTTAGGAACTGGTTTTCTATTGTGCACAAAATGAGGGAGGATTTAAAAACTCAGGTAATTATTTATAATCAACTGTCATTAAATTGTTTTTGTTGTATTGCATTGTGTACAAATGAATTAGACTATAGGTTACACTTGATGCAAGAACTCCTTGTTCTTAGAAATTATTCACTACCTTAAATATAATTTATTCATGTTGTCTGTACGTGCATGTGTCATTCATTCGTTATTAATAGCATTCAAAATCTTCTGTCAGGGGGTATGACGTTGAGATAAAAGTGGGAGTCTTCTGACATGTGAGGACTGCGGAAATATTGTGCTACAAATACAGAAGTGATTCAACTTTTGATGCAAGCTATTTCTACAAGAATTTCCTATTTATAGCGCAAAAGTCACCGGAATGAAACTGGGCAAATAAACGATTACAGTATCCGAATTAGGCAACTGTATGCAGTATTTTTTCACTAACTTATGACATCGTTTAGAAGTAGCTTACCTTTACATTTCACTATCGAAAAATCAAAATAATGCAACTGTAACTTCAAAACAAAAGTTATAAGGCATTGGGATTAGAAAAGAATTGAATTTTTGAATTAAGCATTTACCTCAAAAGTGCAAGAATAAATTAGCCTATTAAAAACCATACAATCTTATTGTGACACAATAGAATAATTGTACACAAAATAATCGAGTAACTTTATTTTGTTGCTTGTGATACAGTGTTGCCGGAAATTATCAATCTGTGTGCATGTTATTGCGAGCCTTTCAAATGGGAGAGGTGGAGTTGACTCTGAATACACTTAAATACAAAATTTAATGGCTTCAATTTTATTTATTAGAAGGCCCTTCTATTGACAGAAAGTCCATCTTCTGTGCCTGACTACGTAACCTATAGGCTAGTAACTGGCAACAGTAAACACTGTGGCATGCGTGTCGTCTTGATTTTTACCAGGCTATAGTCTATTTTAAGTTGGATGCGAAAAAGGCTACAGCAATTGTGTGCTTTCCTGAAGTCTGTCAAATGATGGCAGGGACGCAGGAAGTTGCTCAGATGTGTGCTAGATAGTATACTCACCTATGCTGCCAGACCCTGTGTAAAGATAGATAGATATAGATAGCGTCCAATGACCTCTATAAGAACTTGAAGGTATAAGGACTTGTCAAATATTTGGGGGCTTGGCATAGGCCTACTGATATAAGTCAGTTAGCTCAATGAGGAAAACAATCGCAACCTATCTCTCACCTCTTTTGCATAGTACGGTACGCTCTTTTGAACCAACCCATAATTTTGGGGTCTGAAGAGTCACCCTCAGTCGAAAGACTGAAGAGGTTTTAACTTGCATTCATACTTTGGATGGATTATTTTCACATTCCTGGATTTTGTGACCAAACTTCCAGATCTGCTGCTCAGTTGAACTGATTTTTAGTCATATGAAAATTTAAACATTGAGTACTGTTTGAGTAAATGTAGTTGAATAACAACTAGAAAATTGGGAATTTCCATAGCGGCGGCAATAATTCGCCACTACACATTCGTGGGTCCTCGCGCAATAATAAGCAGTGGTGCTCGAGCCATCCATCCCTATGGGAGCCCATTGTGAGCTATCCCTAAAATTCTAGAGACACTGCACCGAATGCACATTATTGCCGCCACTGAACTAATGACTTTTTCTCTTTGGCCCTCTGCAGAGCAACCAGATTACAAAAGTTTATCTCAAAATAATTATCTCATTGAATTGAAATAATTTTATTGAAGATTACGTTTATAAAGCTCTAGAGAAGTCACTTAACAGAAAATCATAGTATATACTATTACAACAGTTTAACAGGTTTTTTTAGAGGAGCTCTTGAACTATTTACAGTACAACCCCAACAAACTGAAATTTTGGATAAACCTATCTTAGATTTTGTAATAAAAGATCGTACTGTAGAAAATTGAGAGAAACAACATTTCAACAAATGTTTACTAGGCACTTTAACAATGATTCAACAAAGGCTAAATACAACAACCCACCTACCTGCATTCCCTTCTAGTGTGCCAACATACTATGCAAAACACTGTGGCTGCATCACTAAATTCACTAACTTATCTTTTGGGTACCTTTACACTACGCAGAAAAAATGTACATGCAACTCAGTAGCACTCCTGAAAAGTACACGGCGGCTTGAAATCGTAGCTTTTGGACTTCACAAAGTTACAAAGTTTTGTCTTTGATGTTTTCATCCACTAAAAAACCATGAAAAAGAATGTGAATAAAAAACAGAATCGTTGTAACGTATTCTAGATGTTTGAAAAAGTTATATTTATGCAAATATAGTTGTAGTTGAATGTGGACCTCTTGTTCTGAACTATTATTTCGGTCTCTTATTTATTTATCTAACTAGCATACAATAAATGATTTCCCGCCATGCAAGGTACGCTGTTGGATTTGTTCATTATTTTGTTATGGCTGACCTCATCATTGTTAGGGCCAATCAAATTAACTAACGTACTTGAAAGTCGACTTACTGATTATATTTTCTTTTGTTTTTTCATTTATCAGTTTCTGAGAGACGGCTTCATTGTTCTTAATGATTTCCTAAATGACGAGGAGTTGAAAGAATTGAAGTCTGCCGGCGATGATTTGGCGTGCAATGTTCCAAAGGAAAGTCGCAAGTGCATTTTCAATTCCACGCAGTCAAATCAAGTGAGTTGGATCAATTTAAAATTACATTCTCGATGTTTTGAGTGATCAGTGACTTGTTGATTAATTGAATGTTTCAATTTTATTAAATAAATTGAATATTTCATGAAACGGACATTCTATTTCTACTGAAAAATTGGGTTTACTCACTTGAGTTGCATTATCGTTCAACAGCGGATGAAGTTCCTCGTTAAGAAATAAAATGAAATTCTGATTGAATTAATTAATTGATTATTAATTATTAAAAAATAATTGATTGAAATAATTCTGAAATTCTCATGTTTATATTGTACAAGATACAATGCTCAACATAAGATTAATAAAATGAAATGAAATGATTGTATAAAAAATAATTACTCCAGTTGAAATACTGTGTCAACTTCATCAAATATTCAATTGAATTATTTCTATTGAAATTTGTAATTATTTATCTTAAAATCACTATCATATCCTTCAATAACTTATACTCTACATAATGCTATGGAAAGTGATAGCCGCGTGCCGTAGCAGGTATCTGTTCAATCAGAAATAAACTACGAAACTCCTGGGTGCTATTTGTGAGGGTGACCGATTGAATTGGCCAGCAAAAAAGACTGTTCTCTTCTGTAAAATCACTACCCGGTGGTTCGGAACCCACCTAAAACTGTAGGTCCAACTCATCAATCGCCATCATCCAATTCATTACCCACGCACATGTCTCAGACCTATGTGGGCTTCATCTCCCAAGAAAAAAATTCACTAACATCCCAGTCTAGATCTACAAAGAAAATCTGGGCATACTCTGAGCATATATTTTTTATTCAATCCGTACTGTTGGGCTATCTTGTCAGTTAGAAAGACGTAATGCATTAAGATTCACAGTCATAGAACTCACGTCTTGATTTGAAATTAAACTTGTTAGATATAACTCAATGCTTTTTCAAAGCAAATTCATATCTATATTTCAAACAAACGTGGTTCAATAGTGAAATTTGTGTAAATGACTCGTCTTTTAACAACATCTCTGAATTATCATCTAGAATACTCTTTGTACTTTGGATGCATTCATTTATCTAGACACCAATATCTAAATAAATTAGTTGACACCAAATTATACTCATTTTTATTTGTAATTATGCAATGAGAATAATGATAAGTTATCAATAAATTTAAACCGATATTTTTTTAAAAGGTTACTGCTCTAAATTTATATTTTTGTTGCTTAAAAGGCCATAGGAGAGCATCACTACACTCTCCTTTGTCATGAATAGAATATATAAGAATATTCACTACAAATCATTCGTTGAACTGAGAAGCCAGAGTTTGTTATTCTAATTTTTATTAAAATGAAAATTAGGCCTACTTGAAAATGCATTATTGGAATGAGTAGCTTACTGCGAAGACAACGATTTTACGTTTAATTTGAACATACTGGAAGGAACAGTAATAAAACTGGAGAAAATTACTATGTTCAACTAATTTTTTATTACTAATATTATTATAGTTTCATTTTTGTAATTTAAACCTACATTAAAATGGCGTAGTTTACATTTCAACTAAGAGTTGAGCTGTGTTGTAATATTAGAATAATCATGGCAACTTATGGCGGTTTCGAAAGATTATTACAAAAAATTCAGATTGCTTTCAAAACATATAAGACAGTATGAACAAATGTTGAGTGTACCGCCTTAAAAGTATTTTACTGGTGCAAAAAAATAAAAAACTGCATTCTGTACGTTTGCACTCTAAATAACTGTAGAGCTGATTGCTTTTCGAATATCTTCTTACTGAAAATTACTATTCAGAGATAAGAGTAAACATAATGAATAATAAGACGAAGTTGTCACAACCTCATTTATTAAAAATAGTGATATACTAGTTTCGGTTGTTATACCAAACTTCGTTTGAGATTGATAATGGTGAAAAGTATTCACATTTATTAAATATAGTGAGATACTAGTTTCGGTTGTTATAATAATATAGTTTCGGTATATATTATATTATTTATTATTATATTATTTCGGTATATTATATTATAATAATATAATAGTTTCGGTTGTTGATTGATAATGGTGAAAAGTATTCACATTTATTAAAAATAGTGAGATACTAGTTTCGGTTGTTTTACCAAACTTCTTTTTTTGAGATTGATAATGGTGAAAAATATTCACATTTATTAAAAATAGTGAGATACTAGTTTCGGTGGTTATACCAAACTTCGTTTGTTTGAGATTGATAATGGTATAACAACCGAAACTAGTATCTCACTATTTTTAATAAACATAGTGAGACTAGTTTCGGTTGTTTTTCCAAACTTCGTTTGTTTGTGATTGGTAATGGTATATTATGAGATTGATAATGGTGAAAAATATTCACATTTATTAAAAATAGTGAGATACTAGTTTCGGTTGTTTGAAATTGATAATGGTTTAACAACCGAAACTAGTACGGTATCTCACTATTTTTAATAAATGTGGTTGTGACAACTTCGTCTTATTCATTATGCATATCTTCCACAATATCACCTTCTCCACTACAACGAAAGGTAATAGTAAACAACTTGTTACGGTACTGAAGTAGTAACTCAACTTGGAAAGATTGAATTGAAACCAAAACTTTATTTCCAGAGTAAGGACAAATATTTTCTGGAGAGTGGTGATAAAATTAGCTTCTTCTTCGAAAATGACGCGATTGGAGAAGATGGCGAGCTGAAAGTTTCTCAGGAGAAGTCGTTGAATAAGATTGGACATGCTCTTCACTATCTGCATCCATCGTTTTACAAAGTGACGTTCTCTGATAAAGTAAAGGAAACTTGTTACAGATTGGGAATGGAAGAACCTCTAGTTGTTCAAAGCATGTACATCTTCAAAAATCCTGGTATAGGAAGTGCTGGTAATTATTATTTATTCAGTTCATTGTCTTGCAGTAGATCGATTAAAGTACACGTTCTAATCATTGGATGATATGCGTTGTGTGTAAAAGAAATTCTATCAAAGTTATTAAAAGTGTCTTTTTATCAAGGTAGTCATGATCCATGTAATGCATACCGATACCGTAGAGTTGTTTTTGGATCATTTTGAGTGTAATATAATTCTATACGAACTATAGCTAGTTACCTAGCAAAGTTCAACCAGGTGCTCATGGGACAAAAACCATTTTGGAAAACACATTCGCCGAACTTGACTCAATTCCAAATTGGCTTCCTCCCAATTTCTGTAAAATGCCATTAAGTTGACTTAATTTATGACTTTGATTGATAAAGAGAAACATTTTATTCATTTCGTTTCATCAACTAAAATTTATACTTGTATTTAGTTTGACTGATTAGTTTTTTTTTCTTATCCTTCGTCCTATTATTCGTCTCAAACTAACTGAATGACACTTGAATGAACCATTTTGAAATAGTACGGGTTCGTGTGGCAAAAATATTATTTTTAAACTATTTTGTTGAATAAGAACTCAAAATATAAATATAACGCATACCGTGCATCAAACAAATTCATTATTGAACTCTCAATTGCAAATCTATTTTAACTAAATCGTATGATTCTCACCCGAATGGTTTTCTATTGAACGATTATTTCTATATAGCCTATCAATTTCTTTTCTAGGCATTCCACTTGACACCTAGGCTTTCCATCTACAGTATTTTTTAAAGATGAGATTCACAAATTGTCTATTCCCATGTGTTTTGTCTAAATCTTGCTTGAGTAAAAATATTTTTCCCCATTCCACAAGATTTGAATAGAGTCATCTGCTAGTTTTGAATAAAAATATGAATAAATTCTAAATTTAATTTATTCACAGTTTGAATCCAGTAAATCTTGGAATTCAACTGTACTTTGGGGTTGTTTCAAACAATCAATTCTCTATTTCCAAGTAAAATAACACTTTTTAGAGTAAAAAATATGATCAATGGAAAAACATCTCCCCCCCCCCCCCCCCGCATTTATCCGTGTGTGGGGAAATATTTCATAATCTAGAAGACATATTATAAATTAGTGCTTAAAATAAGTATTTTCTTCTACACATGAAGTCCTGTTTCAGAGTACCTCATCGCTTGTAACAAGGTCGAATAAATAGACTTTTATTTACATGTGAAACATCTGAAAAAAACTGGCAAGTTAAAATCAAACCGCGAGCTCGTCTACAGTCGGTCTTTCATCTGTAGGGCGATTGCAACAACGCTGCAGCGCCCGCCCTGCCAATTGAGCGGAGCCAAATAGACATCCTTCTCTTGTAGGCCAAAACCCCAAATTCCTCCGCTTCTATCACTGTTTGCAGGAGGTTATGTGAACAATTAGAAAATTGATTGATACTGTTTAATGATGCTATGTTGATCTTGGGAAATTATAGCCGTAATTAATTCGGTGTCTGGTAGGGTAGTTGTGTTTGAATTTATGAAGATATCTGTTTTGTTTGTTTTTATATAATATTTTTTTATTCATAGTTTAGTATATTTGACATTTTTAAACTACAGTTTGCACAAGGATTGATTGATTGATTGATTGGCTGCCTTTATTTATTTCCTAGGAGGGCGAAGTTAGGGCGCAGCCGGCCCTCTCTTACACTTGACCCTCCTATAAAATTCTGACTAGAATTTCTAAGACTTACAGCTAAATACTGATGAATTAAAAAGAGAGAAAAAGAAAATAAAAATAATTAAAAAAAAAACATCCAAAAACAAAATTAAATAAATTAATAAAGAAAATGAAATATCATCTATTGGATAGTAAAGGAGGAAGAAAGACAAATAATAAATTTTAGAATGCTTCTAGATAAGAAAAAAATCCATTTAGAAAGATAAAATTTACATTCTTCCAACTAGAAACTGCATGCCTAGTCGCACCACACCCATACACACACACACACACCACACCACACCACACACTATCTAATGCCTCGATCGCCCTCAGCCACCTCAAGATGAAATATACTGAAGATTTTCTCTTTTAGTTGACAATAAAATATAATATAGAGTTACTTGATAGAAAGATGATTATGTTTATAATTAGATAATTAATGTCAATAGAAGAATTCCAATTGATTCTATACCTCAAAGGCAATATTCCGATGTTTCAGTTATTTCTCACCAAGATGCTTCCTACCTTCACACGGATCCAATGACAGTGATGGGATTTTGGATTGCTCTAGAAGACGCTACTATTGAGAATGGTTGTTTGTCATTCATACCCGGATCCCATAACAATGGCGTACACAGGAGGTTCATTAGGAATCCAGACAAGACATCTGAGGAGCTTCTCATTTACGATCGACCTGCACCTATCTACTCTAGCTCAGGATTCCAACCAGTACCTGTAAAGAAAGGTAGGTGCCTAAATTGTTTTTTCCTAGAGTGACCCGAAAAAGTGCGTATTTTTGCACTAACTGTAGCACGCAAAATAGTCTATTCCTGCACCAGTGTGGGAATAGCTATTTGTGTATCTAGAGTGCAAAATAGCGTTTCTCGAGTGCAGATATAATACTTTGCGCTCGTATTACACATTAAATTTTTTCTACAGTAATGTATAAAGTAATTTAAACAGAACAAAACAGGACATACATAAGCTGACAATTCCTCACATAACCTATCTTCGAAACAAATCTATTTCAACAACAACAACTACAACAACTATTTCACAGCTGAAGCAGAGTAGCCAACCTATTTATGAATGCAGAATAGGGAACCTGCGTATTACATGCTCACAATTTTGTGTTGTTAGGTTGCAAATCTGGAGTGCGGAAAAGTACTTTCCCGCACTGGTGCAGGAATAGACTATTTTGCATGCTATAGTTGGTGCAAAATTGGCACTTTTTCGGGTCACTGTAGGAAAAGTAAATTCCAGTGCGCGAAGATACTTTTCTGCACTCCAGATTTGCAACACAAAATAGTGAGCGTGTAATACGCAGGTTCCCTATTCTGAATTCAAAAATAGGTTGGCTACTCTGCTTCAGCTGCGAAATAGTCGTTGTAGTTGTTCTTTTTGTTGAAATCGATTTGATTCGAAGATAGGTTATGTATGTCCTGTTTAAATTACTTATACATTACTATAGGAAACATTTAATGTGTAATTCGAGCGCAAAGTATTGTTTTTGCACTCGAGAAACTTACATTTCGGATGTAAGTTAGTTGACATTATATTAACCCTTTTCTGACGTTCAGGTCATCGAGCTTAGAACTGGAACTTGCTCCTTCCTCTTGCAACATGCTGCATGCCACATATATATTAAATTTATTTTACCAATAATTAATATATATATATTTTTTTTTTTTTGAGGATGAAGCCCACATAGGTCTGAGACCTGTGCGTGGGTAATGAGTTGGATGATGGTGATTGATGAGTTGGACCTACAGTTTTAGGTGGGTTCCGAACCACCGGGAAGTGATTTTCAGCAGAGAACCGTGTCTTTTTTGCTGGCCAATCTAATCGGTCACCGTTACAAACGGGACCTACGAGATCGCAGCTTATCTATCTGATTGAACAGATACCTGCTACGGCTCGCGGCTATCACTTCCCTAAATGCTTGCACACTGAAGTTTGTTCTGCATTAATAATTGAAGAATTGATTATTTATTTATAAAAATGGAAATTCGATTAAAGAAATAGAAATACGGAATGTTGTATTCCGTATTTCTCCAAGCATCTGATAATATTGTATTTATTGGACTTCAGTTATACACTGCGCTTTAATACGTATACATTTTTGATTTATATTTTGTTGTTGACTGTTTGCAGGTGACTGTGTAATAATTCATGGGCAGGTAGTACATAAGAGCGAGCACAATAAGTCTTCCAAGTCGAGGCATGCCTATTCTTTCCATGTGATTGAGCAATCTTCCAAGTATTCACCCGACAATTGGCTGCAGAGTGAGAAAGGATTTATGATGTTATATGGAAATTAATAACGATCAAATTCTCTTAGAAAGAGAACTTTCAGGATAATATTATCTGAGTATATTTTATATTTGCTTTAGTTTTTCTCAAATACTTTAATTAATACATTCAACTGTTTTAATACTTTAACCTAGAATCGATCAAAAATTGGAAATGATAGATATTTAATTCATTTCATTTATTTGTCAGTCAAATATTCAACTATTTGTTTTGATATTGAATGTAATTTTTATTTAGTATTGATAGCAAATCTTTTTGATAGATATTTTTAGTTACCGTTGGGGAAGTAATGTGCCTTATGATATTAAATAGTTTCACTAGTCAACAGATTATATAATTCCTGGATTTCTTGTTCCATGATGAACTGCGTTGTTAATACTAACTTTTTAAGTGAATTAAACGACTTGCAGTCAAATTTTCATTAAGAATAAGTAGAATTGACTTACTCTGTAGGCCGAACGTTTTCGAATTTTTTTCCGTGATTTCGGAAAAAAGATTCGAAAACGTTCGGCCTACAGAGTAAGTCAATTCTACTTATTCTTAATGAAAATTTGACTGCAAGTCGTTGAATTCATTTATATATAAATCTTATTCTTCTAGAAATTTTAATATGAATTTTTTTGTGATTAACCACAATCTTTCAGATTACTGTATGCTATATACAATTGAATTGAACAGTACTGAAGATTGATAATATAGCTCTTAGTCCATATTTCATCTCTATTATTCAATCATATTGACTATGATTAACTATCATTCGTTACAATGATTAGTACATTCTCATAGGTTGAGTAGGTAAGAACCTCTCCGTTTACTGGTAAGTGCAATTTTACCAGAAAAAATATGGACAAGACCGGTAAACGGTATTTACCAGTAAATTGTATTTACCGGTAACGGTAAGGCTCCCATGAACTCAACCATTTTAACTCAGATTAATTTCTTGAATTTCTTGTTCCATATTATCTATCTGAGTTGTTAATATTAACGATTTATTATAAATTCAACGACTTGCAGTCAATTTTAATTGTGAATAAATAATATTTCTACTCATTTTTTGGACAACGTTTTCGATACCTTGAAAATGAGACACCGTGACTTGAAAACGCTTGGCCAAAAAGTGAGTAGAAATATTATTTATTCACAATTGAAATTGACTGAAAGTGGTTGAATTTACAATAAAACGTTAATATTAACAAATCAGATCGTTATGGAACAATAAATTAATCTGGGTTAAAATAGTTGAGTCCAGATTAATTCTGTATTTGCAATGGATGACAGTTTATGATTCACATTTAATTATATTTATCTATTCACTTTTAGCAGTTTTAAATATTTTGGATTAACTAGTCAAACAAAAAATATTCTTCGTAATGGAAATTTCATTTTCCAATTACATTATGTCTGTGATGTTGCTAGAAAAATACTACTACCTTTATCAAAACATCATTTTTTGAAACTGTACAAATCAATAGCTACACTTTTTTTCTCCACTACATATGAGATGCAGTACATTGGATAATACAGTCCAGCTCAGTCAACCCTGGCAATGTTAAATTTGAGAAAACGATGTTGATGTATTAGAGGCTATATTCTTTGAAGCATGAATCAATTCCATTAATACACCACCTTTTCCACTTTGTCATCATGATGTGTTTAAAAAGAGGATTCAATATGTATTTATACATTACAAAAACACAATCGAGTAAAGATGTAACAGGCTATTGCCCATAACTACTTTCTTCAAAAATGTTAAAACTGAAAAATCCAAATTTTAGGCCATGTCCAAGTTTAACAAGACATTTCACTTTCAAGTACACTTACCCATTCATTTCAATACAAGAATATTAATTTAGAAGTTCATTTTAAAAACGAAGCTTTAAAAAATTCCAATGGTCCAATAAATTTTTGAATTTTATTTGTGATTTTAGAAATAAAATACTCAGTTACTGTAATCTCTCGTGTAGTTGAGAAAAAGTTATGAGTTTATTTGTTCATCGAAATGGAAAAATGAACTCTTCTAACTCTTATTAGTAGAACAGGAATTTTATTGTTTTCATACTCGTAGGAAATTGTCATTGAGCTTCCATGATGTGATCTTTCTCTTAAAGTGATGTGTGATAAATGAAAATAATATTGTAAGTAACTTTTTGTTCTATATTTGGCTTAAACATAATTATATGGTTATCATGTAATGTTAATACTTAATACTTTAGTTTGCTAACTGATCAAATGGTTATTAACAGCATAATTTTTGAAGGCGATAAATTGAAATTCCGATTATTGAATTGTTTAATAAAATTACTGTTGTTACTAATTCAGAATATATATATTTTCTTTAATGTATTCATGTTCTCAAATAAAATTACGATATTATCTGAGGTGTTGCTTCCTTTTCAGCAAATCCTTGAATACTTTTAAAACACTAGAAAGGTTTAGAGTGGTATAACAGATAATAGCACAATAATAGTTAGTAGTGGGAAGACTACATTATCATGCTTGTTCACTCTTTGACGCTCTCTCATTCCACAATTCCTTATTCCTAAATAACAAGATTATTTTCGTCAAGCCAGGTTTTAGATGCTTGAATGCATTCTAATAGCATTATTTTCACACTTGACATATTTTTATGAACGCACATTAAAGTTGTATCATCAGCTTATAGTACAGGTAGGCCTAATGGAATTATATTACAATGAATGTCATTCATATATATCAAAAAAAGAAATGGCCCAAGGATTGGACCTTGCAGAACTCCTGCTACTACATCTAAAACATCAGACTTTACATTATTCACTACTACAACTTGCTTTCTTCTTAAGTATGACTCAATTACTTCAAGTTCGCTTCCAACAATGCCATAAAACTGTAATTTAGTTCTTAAAACACTATGTGATATGCAATCAAATGCCTTTCGCAAATCCAACACCAGTAACCAAATTATCTTCAAAAGCTTCCAAAATCTTGTTAACAATAGTCTCAACAGCCATTATTGTTGATAAGACTGTTTGGGTAATGAGTAGAATGGGTGAATTATGAGAAACATCCATGGCTGAATGAGATTCGAACCCAAGGCTGCAGGAAACAAAGCCAGCTACAGTCTTATCTCATCTCAGACAAGCGCTACCAGAGCCGCCAATCTCAATAAATCGAATTTCCACCAAATATTGCTGCTGCTGCAAATATATTTTTTCATCTTACACGAATGGACTCTCATTAAGTGCTTCCAGGTTGAGGGAACATTTATGGTGAAGCTATTGGGGCTGGATGGAAATGTTACAGAACAAGACAATAACTAATACAACTCCTGTATTTCTTGTTCCATGACGAACTGCGTTGTTAATATTAACTTTTTATGTGAATTTAACGACTTGCAGTCAAATATTCATTAAGAATAAATAAGATTTACTTACTCTTTACGGCCGAGCGCTTTCGAATCTTTGAGATCCGTTTTCAAAAAAACGTTTTTTTGAAAAACGGATCAAAGATTCGAAAGCGCTCGGCCGTAAAGAGTAAGTAAATCTTATTTATTCTTAATGAATATTTGACTGCAAGTCGTTAAATTCACATAAAAAGTTATTACTAATAGAACATTTCTTGGCTGCAAGCCTGCAAGTGACGTACGTCTTCCTATTTCCAGGCAATTTTAGTTTTAAAAAGTATTACCTAAGTTGATAACTCGGTGAGGTGGAACTACTCATAAGGGGTTCTCCACCATTAAATAGATAAATAAATAAATAGATTATTGCTGGAGACAACAGGTAGAAACCCTTTTTGCCTCATTTACAGTATACAATTCACACTTCAGAGAAGTTATATAAAACCAAAGGAATAAATTTAAGTTACAAAGAATTTTTATTTAAACTGTCATGAAAGAATGGAATGATAAGGAAGGAAAGTTAGAAAGGAGAATATACATATTATACTGGGTGTATTTTGGACCGTCTAGAGTCGCAGAGCGTCTAGTATGTCACAGCGTGGAGTTCTCAAACCATCTAGTTCTCTGTGTCAGGTGGTCATATTGCAGACCCTCTAGTTTCCAGCGTTACGCTGTCGCAGAGCGTCTAGTGTTCAAACCGTCCAGTCCTCACTTCGTCTAGGTATACTCGGTTCCTATTAAAGTGGACTTCTCTCGCTACGCCCAGCACAGTGGCGTTCAATTTCGCCATTAGATATGATTCAGTATTTCCCGTTATTTTTGTCTCAGTTTGCATAATACAAGCTAATAGATTGATTTGACAATGATTTTATTACAACTCTAATGATAGGGTCCAATATAATAAGTGTCTCAATTAATTAATACAAGGTAAAATATTGATTTCTTAGTGATTTCATAACAACTCTGATGATGGGATCCAATAATAAGAATTCTCTATTGAAGTACTGTACTTGAAATTTCTTGTATAAATTAGCCTAGAAATACAACAACATTTATTCTAAGACCATCCTTCTGACAAAATACTCATGACATTTCTTTTAAAAATATAACTAGACCAATTCAGTTACTCAATTGATTAACAGAACAAAACAGATTATTTTTGTGCAAATGTGAGAAACAAACTGATTAAAAATAACTACTGTATTGTCAATAACTCCTATTAACTGGTTTATTTCAATAGATCACAAGTATACTGCATTGTTTCATCTGTTTATGCCTAATCAATTCAATTCACATCATCATCATTTGAATGTAGCCTCAATCACAAATCATAAATTATAACCTACTTATTTGGAATTTTTAGAGAATTTGGAAAAGTTTCACTCCATAAATCGAGCTTGAAACCATTCATGAAATAATAAATAGGTTTATCAGTGTTAAGTCGTTTGTACATGATCAAATTTCTATCAAACAAAAAAATTAAAAAAAAGTATTGTCAAATTGCTTTTGAGTCCCTCAAATCGCTTTAAATATTGTACAAAATAATGAATAATAAGACGAAATTGTCACAACCACATTTATTAAAACTTCGAGAAACTAGTTTCGGTTGTTACACCATTATCAATCTCAATCAAACTCGTCTTATTATTCATTATGGATACCTTCCACAATATCACCTTCGCCATTACTTGTTGTTGTTATCGTATGGCCGTTCAATAAACATCAATTTTAACTATAGTAGATAACATCTAGGATACATTAAAAAAAAAAAAAAAATAGTACAATAAATAGCTGTGTGATTAGTCACATTGTCAAGGAATTAAATTTCTAGATCCAGCTGTTTCAACCAAGTCACTGCCGCCGGAGAGGCGACAGCAAAGTCCTCGATAGTGCCATGAAAAGCCCTCTTGGGGCAGTGGAAGGTTATATGCCTGATTGACTGGCTGACCTCTCCACAGTCACACTCGCTACTCTCTCTTACACCCCATCTAGCATAAGCCTCCCCGCACCTACCATGACTGGTGCGAACCCTATTCAGAGCACACCACAGCTTACGTGGTAAATCAAAACCACCAGGGGGCTGCCTCGACTCAAGCATGCAATGCCATTCAGGAGACATCAAGCCTTTCCATTTCTCTCTCCATTGGGCTGTGATTTGAGGTTCTTGTAAGAAACGGCCAGTCACCACAGGTGGAAATCGTGACTTTAAACGCCTGAAATCACAGCTATTTAGATACCCATGGATGGGATGGTCAGAGTTCATGGACAGCTTGCTACTCTCCCGTACCAGTGCTTTCTGCCTGCGAGCACCAGGAGGCTCAATACTACTTAATACAGGAAGTTGGGGTCGATCTTATTGTGCCTGATATTATGCGCATGGTTTGATTAAGAACCGTATCAATTTTAGCTGCATGGGCACTATACAACCAGACTTCGCCATTACTAAGATTGTACAAAATACTTGGAGCATCCGGAAAGTAATACCCATTTACAAATTAAAAATAAAATAAGTCTTTTTGACAAATATGCCTCAAATATAATAGGGGAAGTGATAGCCGAGTGCCATAGCAGGTATCTGTTCAATCAGAGACAAGCCAAGAAACTCCTGGGCGCTCTTTGTAAGGATGACCAATTGGATTGCCCATCAAAAAGACTCTGTTCTCTGCTGTAAAATCACTTCCTGGTGGTTCGGAACCCACCTAAAATTTTAGTTCCAACTCATCAATCACCATCATCCAATTCATTACCCACGCACATGTCTCAGACCTATGTGGGCTTCATCTTCCGAAAAAAAATATAAACTCAAGGACTTTTTGGCAGGATATAACTTGATAGTGATGAAAAACTGGAAGCAACTGTCACTATCTTATCTGATTATCTCAATACACTGGCGGCAGAGGAGTGTGAATCTGTGATTCAAACCCCATCACACTTTATGAGAAATGCTTAAATTTGCGAGGTGACTACGTGGAGATCGAATAGTAAAAGGTTTGTTATTTTCAACCGAAACAGGCATAGGCCTAAATATTTGCTAAATATTTTTAATTTCAAAAAGGGGATTACTTCAGGATGCCCCAAGTATGGGAAATTGGACAATATTTAAAGCGAATTGAGATTATGTAGATCAGTAAGTTGATAAACAATATGGAGTTGATAAGCAAAGAGAGGGGATGTACTATAGACAGGAAGGAAGCAATGACCGGCGCGACAGCCCGGCGTCACTAAGCAGATATTGCCGTATCGAAACCAGACAGTTTTTTTTATAAATAATTCTACAAAGTTTATGTATAACTCATCCTTTCCAGCCAAACCCAAATCGCGCAAAAAAGGAAAGTGAGAAATTCTCATTTCAGATTTTGAGATTCTCTGAAATACCGTACTGAACCACAAATTTATAAACAATTTATTTAAACAGTTTCTCAATTCAGTTCAATGAAAATTATACAGAGCCACTGTGATTCCTCGAAAAACAACTACAGTATAACTTATTTACAGGGGCGCACCCAGAGTCTTGGTTTGTGGGGGTGGGGGGGTGCTTTCCCGTATTACTAGGTAAATTTTGGTAGCGGGGGGGGGGTGAAATTCGGATTTTGCATGCCTCTTTTTTTAGATTGTTGCCCAATAATGGTGAGGGGTGAATGTTTCATTATTTGACTTTTTAAAGGGAATCAGCTATGGGGAAACAAAATGTGTCCATCATGTGTTTTTTTTTAATACAGTGTTACAAGAGTTCAAGGTAATTCTCAGACTACAGAAAATAAAAAAAAACACGTCTGGAAACGCATTGTTTCAGAAATAAAGAGGGCGGAAGATTACAGCTATTCTCATCATTCATTCAGAAATATCTAAGGCCTTCGCATGTAGGTGGTGTGAATTCAATTGAAATTAGCTGAAACGTGCTACAGGATTTACTACCATAAATTTTTATGTTGCCAACATCATTTTGAGACTGGTACTTGGGTAATGAAGCGAACGAAACATGACAGTCTAAACACGAATTGAGACTACATAATCTTTGAATTAGTGGGATATTTTACAAAACTTCATAAAATGATAATGAAAACACTTTTTTCATTGTAGGCCTATAGTGGATTAATCAAACTATAATTTCCAATGAACCAAAAAAAAATCAATTTCTCCTTCAAAACCTGTAAATCCTTTTATGAAATGAAATCTGAATGTACTCAAAAGTCAAAAACGCGAGTCGAGTTTCATTGAATCAAAGCACACTAAATTTTCACGGATGCTTTTTACTTTCTATTTTTGTGTGTTTTTATATAATTTAAATTCTTATTTTGTGAACTCTGGGAGTGTTTTCGCAATCAATAGCCAAGTTCATACCTTTCAATCTGAACGACTTATTTTGGCCTTTTATGTGTATTTCACAGGATTTCTCAATAATAACGGTAGTTTTCTGAAGCCTAGAGTTTTCTGAATGAGTACTAATTTATTAATAAAGATATAGCTCGCCACTCTTTCGCTATCTTTATTTCTGTAATGAAGCGTTTTCGAACGAATAAGCTTTTCTAATTTGCAGCACACATATATATATATACAATAAAAACTTAAAAAACACTTTTAAGTGGAAATTGTGACTCAAGTTATGGCGTGACGGCCGCTTCACTTTGATGTTAAGAGCATCGTCAGACAACCCACAGTACACTGATTCAAGGCACGAGGGTTATGGATGTTGGGAATGCGAGGGGGTGGGGTTATTGGGATAATTTGGTCGAAAAGGGTGTGTGAGAATAAGATTATTTAAAATGTTGCCAGGTTGTTGTTTTGTGTGTTTTTGAACCCCCCCCCCCCTTTGACAAAATAATCTCAAACCTCCCGCCTACTCATACCCCCACCCCCTCACACATCCAGCATCCATAACCCTCAAACTCATGCCTGTACTGTGTAGAGTACTGTAGGTCGCGTCTGACGATGCTCTTAACATCAGAGTGAAACGGCCGTCACGCCATAACTTGATCACAATTTCCACTTAAAAGTGGTTTTAAGTTTTTATTCTATATATATATATATATGTCATATATATAGTGTCATATGTATATGTCATATATATAGTGTCATAGTGTCTATAGTGTCATATATATATATGTGTGTGTGTGTGTGTGTGTGTTCTGTCAGATTAGAAAAGCTTATTCCTTCAAAAACGCTTCATTACAGAAATAAAGATAGCAAAAGAGAGGCGAGCGAGCTATCTTTATCAATAAATTAGTACTCATTCAGAAAACTATAATTTATTGTCAATATTATTGATGCTGTATCAGAGTAAAACTATAGAAGGGTTACTAATTGATCAATAACTCTTGAGAAAATAAAAAGTTACGATTTTTCATGAAATACTTTCTGTTATGAAACGCCAGAATAAAGAGAAAAATATTTCTCTTCCCTTTCTGTGCTGTGTCAATAAGTACTTCCAATGAAAGTGATAATGGGCATGTTTTGTTTACTCCCCCTGTTCATCCCTCACCTTGTAGTCATCCAGAGGATTCCAGAACTATGTTTTAGACGTTTCTTTCTGAACTATTGAACAGTTATTTGTTAAATATTTGATCGGCCTATTAAAAGTTGGTGATTAATTTTGGAACAGTAATATAGCAACTTCATTACTAGCTAAACATTATTGATTTATATCGTTTCTGAGAGATTTCTCTTGTGTGATATAACTGCATGTTCAAAAATAATTAAAAACGAGACTTGATATAAATATTCCTGAAGTGTGATATTCAATACTGGATAGATAAACACTTTAAAATGCATTCTTTTTGCCCAGTTGGTCCCCCAGTCACGTCATCTTCGGTTCTTCACGGTTCTTCTTACATCAAAAACTAAAATAGTAATAATGAAATCAATAAGAAAGATTTCTTTTTGAAGAATTTATCCAAGCCTACATGTATTAGATAAATCAATTGAAATCAAATGATTTTCAGTTGGAGCCAAAATCAAAGTCATTCAATTCTGATGTCTGATAAACTATAACTGACTCTGATCAAAGGCAGGCTCAACGGTGCCTTTCCCTTAATTATTGTAAGCTATTATAACTTATATAGTTATTTTTATTGTAAGTTATTGAAAGTATTTGCAGTATAGTTATCCAGTGTATAGGATAATAATTATCCACGGGATTGGAGAGGATGCAAGGTATTGAAATACTACTGTATATGCACTTATTTCTGTTATTATAAATTAAACTTCCCACACAGCACAAGAATATCCCTGGCATATCCTGAGAATGTCCCATAGGGATGACAGGAATATCCTGAGGAGATCCCGTTGTGGGATATGAATATCCTCAGGATGTCCCTAGCACATGTGAATGTCCGCCAATATCCCTATCCTGGGGATATCCCTCTAGGTTATCCTGGGGATATCTCTCTCGGATATTCTGGGGAAATCTATCTAGGATATTCTGGGGATATCTGTCTAGGATATCCTGGGGATATCTCTCTCAGATATTCTGGGGAAATCACTCTAGGATATTCTGGGGATATCTCTCTAGGATATCCTGGGATATGCCAAGGTTGTCCTGAGGATATCATCTGGTCACACCTCCAGGATATACTAGTGATATCCCTTTAAGTATATTCTATCATATCCCAAGGATGACCTAAGAAAATCATATGGGCACCCCATCAGGATATTCTAGCAATACACTTCTAGAATATCCAAGGGATATATGACACGTTTCAAGAACTTTAATCAGAGTTTGAAGTTATTTAATATATATAGTGTTAATAAAGGTGATAGGAAATCCAAAAATGCAGCATATATGCAGGTGCAAGCCACAGATTGATGATTTATCTAGTGAAGTTGATTATAACTTTATAATAATGGCCGGTTTGGTTTGTCTTATTAATTTACTGAAATTATACAACATTTTATGTAGAAAATCGAATCAAGTGAATAAATGAAACTTTTGTGTCTTGATTTACAAAAATAATTTATTGCAATAATTTGTTTCAAATCTTCCAGAAAAATTATTCATTTAATAAAATTTATAGAAAATTAAAATTTATTTTTCCTCTAGAATAAAAAATATATAGGCCTATTAATAAAAAATAATTGATCATCATCCATAATGGGCGCTTCTGTTGCACCCATCATCCCCAAATATCCTCGGTCGCAGGCTATTTGTTTTCTGGAAAAATAATAATAGATTGAAAAACAATAATGTAACTGCCTATTAACATTGACACTTTAAAATTTGTAAACATATGTAAATAACAATCATAATAGTGCAGTGTTAACAAAGGTCTGTTTTAATTGATAGAAATCATATACAAATTTGAAAACAATTATATCTACCAAGCCAGTTCCAGAGACATGCGCATGCACAGAACACTGTTGCTAATAAAAGTGATCTAAAAAATCTTCTGAACAAGTTGCTCAGAATCCGGATACTGGAATGAAGCATTGTTGTCATAAATGCTGGCATGTAATATGATTTACGTTTTGCAGAAATCTCATTACCATCACATTACAAAAACAAAAACAAAAAAACTATTATAAAATTAATAGTTCTGATATACTATATAATTATATATGAATGAATAATTCATAGTGAATTAATGAGTATATATTGTCAGGTCACTATCAAAATGCAAATAACAGCTGGTCATTGTTTTTAAGGAATCAAAGATCAACATGGGAAATTTGAGTTTAGAAAATGTTTACTGACAACAGTGTTTTTTGCATGCGCAGTCCTCTGGAACAGGTTTAATAAATATGACTTTATGCTGATATTACGTATCCAGGTCTAATTTATTGTATTTAAATAAATATAACTTCATGCTGATATTATCCAGGTCTAATTGAAAAACATTTAAAAACAATTATTTATGGAAATGAATATTTTTTATATTATATAAATACAATCAAAAAAGCTATTTTATTCAATATAAACAGCTAAGTACCCGGAACCAAACATATGTAAGCACTTGAACAATTCTCCACAAAACTACTTGTGTGCGCAGCTGACCATGCTGATGACCATGGAGCCGAACATATGTAAGCACTTGAACAATTCTCCACAAAACTACTTGTGTGCGCACATGACCATGTTGATGTGTTGAAATTCCGTTAAACAGCGATCGCCGCCACTCATAAGGCACGCACCACTTTAAAGACAATTGAGCGTCCATGTGGTGTCTGGCCTAATGTGCCCTTTTGCTACCTTGCGAGGGCGAACCCCATTTTAAATTTAAAATCCAGAAAACACAATTATTCATCATCATGATGCAATGAACCAGATAAGTATAGTCTACTGATATAACTTTTAAGCTATATATTTACATTTCCCACATTTAAAACTTTCTCTATTGTTCAAGTGATCGAGTTAAGTGAATTCAAGAGCAGAGTGAGTTTGCTATTATGAAGTGATCCATATAGAGTGGGATTATAATATTCCAATATTTTGTCTGCGCTTTCAAGGTGGATCAAAATCACTATAACATCAACTTACTTTGTTTCTCTATATCCTTTCTCTCCTTAGCCTTTGATAGCCCTTTCTTTATGGTCATCTCCATCGCAGCGTTTGTTGCATTTTCAACTGTTACCCATACAATCTAAAAGCCAAAATAAAAAAGAATAGTAAAAATAAAATAGAAATGTTCTATTGAAACAATAGAATGTTATCAAAATTTAAAAATGCTAATGATGACTTATGAACAGAGTAACAAATTTTTATCACTCTCCACATGCATTCCAGTAATAATTTCAGCCATTTGAATGACTCTAGTAAGTTAAATACTCAGTGTTGAAAAAATATGTTTCCCTTTAGCGCCAAACCATACTCCAGATTCGTTCTAAATTAGCACCTAGACGATCTGAAATCTAGACGATGTGAGACACTCCCATTATACTGAAGCTTGTAATAACAACACACAGGTAAAATAAACCACGCATCACTCACGCAAAAAGATACATCCTTGCTATAAACTAAAGCAAATCATACAGCACTTTACGGAACCTAGCTGGGGAGAACCAAAAGACATCCAGGCACTCTGAATAAAGATTGACCGTTCTCTGCATTCTATTTAAAGGAGAATTATAATGACTTACCATTCTAGAGAAAATAACGTAAAAAAAACCAGAACGGCGAACAATGGGAGATATATATATTTATTTTAGAAAGCAAATGAGATGAATCAATTTTATTATTTAACAAGTTATTTGTAGAGAAACATAAGTTTAATATTAAAAGCCATATGCTTATTATTGTTTAGGCTACCGGTAGTTGACAATTTAATTTTTTTTTTGGAGATTACGTCTTGGAGACTCCAGTTAAGGTATAAGACAAGTCAGATCAACAATATTATACACTAGATACCATAATTACTTCAATTAGTTGAGGTGAGGCTTAATTTTGATGTGAAAGGAACTCTTGTACACTATAAAAAGCTTTATCAACTAAATATTTCTTCAATTGTTTTTTAAATATTTCTATATTTTTAAGACTCTTCAAAAACTGCGGTAGCTTGTTGTAGAATTTCCTACCAATATAACTAGGTTTTTGTTTGAATAAGCTACTATTGTGACTCACCAAGTGATAATCTCCTCGGCGTCTTGTATTATATCAAGATTTTGGTTAATATCATTCGTTTTTACATGTAGCTTCATACACATATAAGCAGGGTACAGTTAGGAGACCAAGTCTCTTGAACAACGGCCTACATAAATCTAATCTATTTACTCTTTCTATACACCTAACCGCTTTCTTTTGGATCTTAAACACCCTATCAAGATTTTGTTTTGATGAATTACCCCATACTAAGATAGCAAACCTAATATGTGACAGTAAGAGCCCATGGTAAGCTGTAAAAAGTAACTTTTTGTCATTCAATCTAGCGAGCTGTCGCAGGACAAATACCCCAGATGAAATTTTACTACATATTTTCTCAATGTATGGAGTCCAGGTCAATCGTCTATCCAACATAACTCCTAGAAATGCAATTTTTTCTTCCCGGTCTAATTGATTATCGTTTATAAACACGTCTATAGCCCTATCTTCATTTACATTATGTTTGTTTTTGAATTGAAGGTATATATTGGCATTTTTTACTATTTATAGTTAATTTCAACTGATTTAAAAATTGGACAATGGACTGCACACCTATATGGGCACTTATTTCTAAATTATCTAGAATGGAATTGCTGAAAATGAGTGATGTATCGTCAGCAAATAAGAGGGCTCTACCACTAATTAATTCTTTAGGTAAACGGTTGACATATAACAAAAAAAAAGCAATGGACCTAGTATTGACCCCCGAGGCACTCCAGCTTGCACCTCTAAAATTTATTAGATTTATTCTTTACTATATACTATTATAGGCAACTACTGTAGTTAGTTCTACACATTGTTTTCTCCTTATGAATCTTGGTCCTCTCTTCCACTAAAAGACAGGGACATATCCAGAAAATTATCATGAATTTTCCTCTGAAACTTGAAAACGTACGAAGATTAAAGAAGAACAGGAAGTACGGTAGTAGAAAAATAAGAAGAGAAACAGACAATTATATTGAATTTGAAGGCAGGTTATCTCAAGTTATATTTATACCGATTAAATTGAATCAGGCTTCCTGCTAGTTGATATTATATTTGATTACAACATGGTTGTTCCATAAATCATTGTTCTTTTTTTAATTAGAAACCTGCCTACTTTGGACGAATAATATGATGATATTTGCTAAATTCATCCTGTTTAGTTATCTGAGTAGGTAGGAGATTTTGCATGAAATAAGAATAAATACATTCATGGAGATGATTCTTCATCACATGAGAAAATAATTATTTTTATTTTGCTCAAGAAAATTGTATGCACATTAGTCAGTTCAAATTGACCGCCACCATCTTACGCTTCATTATCGATAGATCGATAGAACTAACGAGAGTCGATATACGACTTCAGTTCAGAAATAACAACATAACCTCTAAAGAAAGTTCTGTTTCTTCTGAGTTGTGAGTGATGGTTTTGTCGTTTTGCTATGATTCAGTGAACTTTACTGTAGGAAAAGGTGGAAGTCAATTCAATCGAAGTTTATAGATGTGCAAGTAAACCACTGTGATGTCATTATTCCCAGCCTATAAAAATTCGTCAGAAAATTCACCCAAAGAGGAGTTGATCCAGCAATCTTCCTCTTCAAGTAATTTATAAACGCTCTATTTGTATATATTTTTTGGATTGCAATTACCTTTCTCGTACGCAGATCAATTATTTTCTAGTTTTTCTACTTTTTTTAGCAAAATACTTGATTAATCTGTTGGCTTACTCAACTCTGAAACTGTAATTTCTTATAAACTACGGTACCGTAGGCAATGTATCTATAAGTTGATCTATTGATCTATAAGTTGATATACTGTAGTTTCCATATAACTTGGCAGCAGTTGGGTTCAGATGTAGCAAGTCCTCCCACCTTCTTCACGCTGCCAAGTTATATGAATACTACAGTACATTATAGTTGAAGAGGTGTAAGTGACTCAGAAACAAATCTACACCAGTCTAGAACCATAATGTTTGGATGTAGCGTTATATTTCAAGATTAATTTAGACAGAAAGTAGCCTGTATATTACTTAATATCTTCGTCATTGACCACCTTGCTGGATTGACTGTGGCGTGTAGGTGTTCAGACCTGTGTTAGTCGCCACTTTATTTTTAAGTTAAAATCAAACTTATATTCCTGGATTTCTTGTTCCATGACGAACTGCGTTGTTAATATTAACT